>JAHSPW020000008.1:5287902-5887902 GCA_019985065.2 Arctostaphylos glauca
ACAACCAAAACAGAATCTAAATTCAAGGTGTTAGTGAGGGACAAGGATCCTTCTCCAATAATCGGAATTGAGGTACCATTGGCAGTGGAAACAGAATTTTGTGAGGAAGGTTTAAGAGGTGAAACTTGTCTAGAATCAAATGTCATATGATCCGTAGCACCGGAATCAATTATCCATGCACTATTAGAAACAGGTGTAGAAATATTTAAAACCTTACCACCATTACCTGCCGCTGCTGCTAATGCCGAGAACTTTTCACCGCTGTCATCCTCTGTCTTTGTTTCAACAATTGCAGCACTAGAGGCCTTCTTGGAATTCTTCTTCCGGGAATCACGGCTATGATCCCACCATTCCGGATACCCCACAAGTTCATAGCATCGACTTTTTGTATGATCAGTTTGATCACAATGAGTGCATTTGTATGATGATTTGGTGCCAGATGTTTCAAAATCTGACTTGTTCATGGTTTAAGGATTCAAAGAAGAAGAAGAAAAAAGGATTCAAAGAAGAATGATTTAGGGTTTCGTGGCTCTGATACCAACTTGAAAATCAGAGAAGAATATTTTCATTCATAATCAATCTGTAATCTGCACATGTACATATTTATAGAGATGGAGATAGAGATAGAGATAGAGATAGAGATAGAGAAAGAGATAGAGATAGAGATAGAGATAGAGATAAAGATTAGGATACATAATCCTAATCCTAAACTAACTAGGATACATATCATAAACTAACTTGGATACATAAGAATCAATTCCTAGAATCTCTCCTAGATTCTCGAGAATCATCTTTAACAGAATAATATCTCTAAACTAGGAAAGAATATTATCTTACAATAGGAAATAATTACAACACAATATCGCAACAATAGCCACCATTCAATTGTTATCACTTAACGAATCACAACGTGAATATCGACAGAGTTCACTCTAACAAGTCCGTGACAGATTAAACTTGCAAAGGTTCTCGGAAAATATAATAAACAGTATCTAACAATGGCCCCAAACCATGATGAAAGCCTTCTAGAAAAATTATCAAAATTTGCAGAATCTGAAAAAGGTAGCTTGAGCGGTCTAATTGCTCCAAAAATTTCAGTGAGTAGAAAAACATCACCTGACAGCCGCCTGACAACCGCTCAAGCGGTGTCAAAATTTATGAAGGTCGCTCGAGCGAGCTGAACAGCTCGAGCGGTTAGGTCAATTTTTGAATTTTCTTGGCAGATTCAAGAGCACAAACAAAACTACAATTTCTACTCATATACGATCTAATCAAGTATTTTTACTATATTAAACACTCATACACATATACAAGGCATTATGTCCCTACCTCAAGATCTTGATAATGGATTTGACAAAGAGGATGATACCCTAGCTTCGAATGGCTTCAAGAGATTCGATTCTCCTTCCTCGAGTTTCGAATCGACGATTCATCTTTGGATATACGTTAAGCACGCGTATGTCACTCCATATCTCTAAGGAATTTGATTTTGGTTGGTTGGATCAGTAGAAATGGTAGAGAAAAGACAGAGGGGGTTAAAGAGAGAGAAAAAGCTCAAGCTTTCTCTAATGAGCTCACGACAAATGGCCCAAAAATCTGATTGGGTATGAAATATACGGATGGTCAAAAGATCATAATGCCCTTATCTGATTAATTAGATCAAAATAAACCTACCGAGTCGAATTCTAACTTACCCAAGCCCGAATCAAACATTTTACAACAATAATCCTCATTAATAATTGTCCCAAGTATATTAAAATTAAAAAAATTTCAGGTCCTCACATCGCTCACCTGACGTCCCCGGTGCTATATCTAGTGCTACGACTGCATAGACACAACCCCTAGCCCTTGTTGTGTAGACTATACTAACAAGGCTACTCGAGCTGTCTTCACCTATTGGACTGGCGCAAAACTTTGTTGAGCCAAGTAACTGTGCGGGTTGAGTTTGCACTAAATTCCCTAAACAAACACTTCCCTAGCCTTGAGGCCAATATAGCTGAACATGCCCCTCCTAACCACAGCCGTAAAAAATGAGTGATTGAGCATTGAAAGTAATAGTCTAGGGTGGTGGTGTCTCGTGTTGACACTTCACCTTCCTATGACCAAGTTGCCCACACTTGAAACATGTTAATTCACCCGAGCATTCCTCTCAATAGAGACAACCAAAGGTGCAGAAGTTATTTATCTTCAGTAATCCTGGAATTATGGATTCACCTCCCTCTACCTCTTCTTTTCCTAATTCTCTGTCCCCGTAAATACTGACTTACTAACCACCCCACCCCTTTTTCAACTGTTTGCATCCACAATAATAGCCCGTTCCACCAAGTCCCATAGTCTCGAAGTTTAAGTGGCACCGCCAAATCCCTGATGGAAGGCTTGAGATCCTACTCAAATCTTTTACACTTCAAATCCTCATTGTCCTTCGTTTCTGTAGCAAAGCGCGACAAATGAGTAAATTTGTTAAGATGCCCGACAACGGACAACTCCCTCAAGTCCAAGTTATCGAACCCTTGTTTGAGCGAGTTCTTCATAATTTCAAAAAAAATATCAGTCCAAGAACAGCCTTATGAAAATATCCCAAGTCATGCCGATCATTCTCCAAAATCTGTAATGTGTCTAAGGTCTTCTCGATCTTCTCAATCCAATTGTCAACCATGAACGAATCAGAACCACCGATAAATTCAAGAGGATTCATACAATGAAACTTCAGCATGGCTGCCACCGCACTAGCCTCATTCCCAGTTGATTTATTGCAACATTTAGGATATTTTGAGCCAGCTACTACAGTAACTCAACCATAGCTCTCACCAAGTCATCTCCGTTAGCAGGTCCTGGTGCTCTTATTGTTGCAGCACCCATGCCCCTACCATATGCTCTACGCGGCAGCGTAATCCTACGACACAAGAAGATAACCACAACTACCAATAATGACAACTATAAAACATCAGGTGAACACATAATCATGTAACAAGAAGCAACACAAGTTTATCAACCCACTTTCCAATTTACTTTTTCGGATCTCTAGCTAAAAGACACGGTGATCAGGCATATCTTTTAACTAGATTTCACAAGTAGTCACTTGGCATCCGACGACAATGCATGACATTCTCACAGTACACCTCCACATAAGCACATAACCCCTCAAGGACTCTATCCCATGGACTCTAAATATTCGTGACCATGTTCTGGTACCAAGTTGTCACACTCCAAACTTCTAAAGTATGAAGTGAACATAAGACAAACTATAAGACCATCCCAATATGATAAAAAACATAGTAAATTCAAATCTATTACATCAATTCTCAAATAAATTATTAAATAATAAAACTTAACCTTTTACGTCAATTCTCTGACTAATCAACTAAACAATCAAAACGACGCCACAATTTCCTCCCAAAAAAATCAATGAGACTAAAATTAAGTCTCTATACTAGAGTTGCAAACTTTTCTCAAGGTACTAAGCCCTTGGTTCTAAATCATTACTTAACAAATGAACATAAGTCAAATCTAGTATAGGATTATATGTTAACACATGATAATGAGGGAAAATAGTGTTCCACAGCAAACTATATAGACTTTTTGATTGTACGAGACAAAATCAAATGCTATATTACATGGTTATACCTGTCACAACTGGCGACCAATGCAGCTTACTCTCAAATGTAACCCTAGTTCCTAACTTCAAACTTATTTATAGCCTTTCACACTTCGGACACCTTACGGTATATTTATGGACTTGCACTGATATATAGATCCCGAACTGCTGCCGGCGAAACACCCCTCACCCAGTAATTTCTCACGGACTTGCACTGGTACTGAGATCTCAAACTAAGGCTGACAGGACAACCCTCACCTATTCATTTCACATGGAATTACACCGTTATGATCGCTAAGACATCAATCCATGACCATACGAACACAAACAACATGTTCCAGACCTGAACAATCTGCACAAATGAACAGAATAACCAAAAAATATGCAAAAATTAATAAAATAATTTTTCAGTTTTTAGTATGGTCTCTCAAGTAGAAAAAACAAGCTTACTATCCAAGTTTAAAAAGTTAGATTTTAGGGATATTGCTCGAGCAGCATATGAGAATATGCAATTTTCTAAAAAAGTGAACAGTACAGTTCTAATATTAAATTCTTCAAAAACTAGTTCGGTTATGCACGAAAAACATGACTAAGTCATGAATCAACCAACCCGCATACATCTAAGGACATAATAACGAATGAACTAAAGATTTAACCATTATTAAACTAATATTATGTCATGCCCTCGTTTTCTAACATAATACATAACCTTATTTGCCATTTAAAAATCTCACAATTGCTTAAATAAAGGCCAAATCATAATTCTCATATATAATCCACAAGAGATAATATGTTTTAATATTACAATTAAAAAGGGACATTCTCAGCCCAAGTAACCCAAAAGAGAAAGTTAAAGTGAATATGTTTGATATGCTTCCAACTATATAAAAGGAACAAAAGAGAAGTTAATTTACATCTTTTAAAAATAAATTCTAAAGATGATATATAACTCCCAGGATGAAAGTTCTCAAAAAATATGCATCGTCATGCATCCATGCAAATTCATATCATGTTTTCGGAATGGTACCTGAAAAACAAAAGAATGAGTCACAATGTCAGTAGAGATGGTTATGCCAATATTATATGAACATGTAATGATATGGCATGCTTCATGAACAATTCATAATATATAACACACGTAAATGATAAGAGTATATGTCATTGTCCTCCCTATTGAGCATCCATAATGAAGTCATCTTACGCTACTCACATCACACAATCCACACATCGTATTCCGATTCCAAATCTATCTTTCCAACTCGCACTTCACCAAACGGTGGTTAGACTATGTCAAGATCAACTAGCATTAAACATATCATTACTAGCATATCTTCTGTTGGAGGCTAGACATCACACATGTCAATACGATAACTCAAGTCAAGACTTATTACTTGAATCCATAATGTCCACAATGCCAAGGAGCAATCCATACACAAGTAATTCATCAAAAGAACGTCCGAAATAATTGATATATCATCTAATTAAGACCACAATCAAAAACTATAATTAATGAATCTAAAATCTAAAAACCAAGGTTAAACCATCAGGCAAAGTCACCCAACAGGTCGCTGGAGTGACCAAAAGTCGCTTGATGCATTTTTGAACAGAAGAAGTCATCCAACTACCGCTCAATAAGTCGCTCGAGCTACTTCAAGTCGCTCTAGCCACTTTGGCTATTTTAACACTTTTTAGAAAAATCACAAATTCGCTTTTTGGACCAAAAACTCTTAAATTCGACCAATAACACTACGAAATCAATCAAAAATATGCTATAAACACATAATAGAAGTGAAACATCCCTACTCGAGCTTTGAATCGAAAGATTTAGTGAAAAATAAATTGCCCTAACTTCGAATGGTTCCCCGAGCTTCAAATCCTTTCTTTTCGAACTTCAATCTACGATCCAACCTTAATTTTACGCAGAGAACGATAGAAGCTAGCAATGTGTGGAAAGAATTTGAAAATAGTAAAAGAAATCTCAAGTGAGTTTTAGGGAGATGGAGGAGCTAAATGTATAGATATATATACATATATATGTGTGTGTGTGTGTGTGTGGAGGGGGGGCGGGGGGATGAAAATTCCTCGAGATTTCTTCCCGTATATATATATATATATATATATATATATATATATATATATATATATATATATATATATATATATGGGAAAAGGAAAATTTCCTAAGACTATTCCCCCTTAAAACCCAAAAATCTGATTTCATGTCTAAGGAAACCCTTCCCAAATAGATTAACACAACTCTAAACGCGTACGAGTCTAATTGAATTCCCGAGCTCAAGCCCCGTAACTTAAAAGCCTCGTGACACATAAAAATAAATCAAATGCATCCCACAATAATAAATTTCAAATAATTAATTAAAAACTCGAAATTTTCTGGGCCCTACACATTAACATAGAATCCTACCTCGAAATCTAATAAATGGATGAAACCCTAGCTTCATGAACCTTCAATCATTTGCATGTTCGACTGATCATTGGCTCTACTCGAAAGCCTCCTCTCCAGCATCAATCTTCCTCTTACATGTTCTATGAAAATCTCTAGTTTGATCAATCGTTGGCTCTCTCTACCGATCGAAATGCAAAATGAATAACAAGGAAGGAAAAGAAATTGACGTTTGTTATATTTTTCTACGTTATAATCTAATTTTGGATTTTCAATTAGGTTCAAATAGCCTCAAACTTAAAAACTGCACAAAAATCTCATGGTTCCACTAATTTAGAAATCAACTCGAAACCTCAAACATCTTATTTAAATACACAAATTTCCCATTGCTTCGTAAATTAACAAAATAACTAAATTAAAAATAAAATAACTAACTCCAAGACCACGGGTCTTAACAGAATAGATGCACCACCCCTACACCTACCTTGACCTTCACACGGCAGCAAGATTCTACAATACAAGAGATGAACAACGACTCATAAATACATATAAACACATAACCACATAACATAGAAGCACATGACGAGAAGTATTCACAAGAATATCAACCTAGTTTCAATTAACTTTCCAAGATCTCCAACTGGAAGATACGATAATCAGGCATTTCTTCTAACCAAATTTCATGAATAATCGCATGTGCATTCGAAGACAAGGCATGAAGTTCTCAAAACACAACTTTACATAAGCACATAAGCCCCTAGGATCCTATCCCACAGACTCTATGTATTCGAACCATACTCTAATACTAAGTTGTCACACCTCAAACTCCAACCGTATAAAATAAACCATAAAACGATCCCATATGGAATAGAAACACATAATAAATTTAGTCTGTTACATCAAGTCTCAAATAAACAACTAATCAAATAAATCTGCCCCACAAATGCCCAACAAAACTAGTCTTAACAAGGAAATAAATAAATCATGTCACTACTCTTCTATCTCCTAGAATTAGCCCCTGGGATAACTTTCAGTACCTATAAAAGGGTTAACCACAACAATATAAGTTGAAGCTTGTATAGAAGTGCATGTTAAATAACAAAATAACTAGAATTAAAAATTATCTCACATCAAAACATATAGATTTTCCATTAATAAAAAGCATAAGTTCACAAAAGGTTTGAAGATAGAGTTATACAAATAAAATTCACATGCAATATATGAGCTCCTATCACAATTGACGAACAATGCAGCTTATATGAGAGCCTCAGACAATGTCGCTCCAATCGTGAGATTTATGACCTTTCACCGAGAGATAACCCACACATGGGGCACTTTGTAATATATTTACGGAATTGCACAAATGGGATCACACAAACACCTATCTCAGAGTAATCACAACATGACACATAACTATGCATACATGTCAAGAAACAATAGGTACACGAGGTAGATGTATGAAGATCGGTTCAATTAATATTTTCGTACATCATGCTCCCATTCACTATGCTCCCATATATTAGGCTCCCACACACTAAGCTTTTATAAGACCTCCCATGCATAGGAACAGACACGGCGCCATACTTATCATAGCTCAAGACCTAACACGACTCAGGATATAGCACAGCTCAATACATCTCCATCTCCATCTCCATCTCCATTGCCCATTAAGTTTTAAGATACACTTACTAATCAATCTATTATCCCTAAAACAATAGGTTTCCACTGGTAGAGAAATTCCACTAATACATGACACTATTCTCTTCTTAGTAATGGACATTTGATACTTGAGAAGATTTGTGGTGCTGAAAATCTAGTAGACATGTTGACAAAGAGAGTGACTATTGATAAATTAAAATTATATGTAGCTTCAGTTGGTCCCCAAGTTTGACAAGGTGGAGACCATTATTGTACAGTTTTGCTATTATTTGATAGTATAATGATGTTTGAATTGAAGTCTAGCTTAGATCAATACTCAAGTGAGAGAATTATTGTGTACGTAAATTCTGATTTGTGCTTGGGCATTTAGACAGGCGAACTCACATCCAAACGGGTGGCCCAAAGTTTTTTTCAAAGAGTTATTTTTTGTACGTCCGGACAGAGCATGATGTATCCAGACAGAGCGCGTCGTCGGAAACTCATTTTTTGATCTTTTTTGTATTGGGCTTTTGTGTAGCTATAAATATAAAGCTACTAAGTTACTCAAATGTAACCCTAATTTCTCCCCTCATCTTAGTGAAATACTCCAACAACCCATTGACGTATGATTAAACTACTTTCTTAAATCGGAACCACATAGATCTATGTATTGTGTTCTTTCAATTGTGCGATTGTTTCTCATTCTTATTTTTTTGTATCCTAACAATGGTGTTCCAGGACATCCAACACCATATTCACATGCAGTCTCTACGTTCAATCGTGAGATCTAAGTGAATGTGAGATGGTGTTTCAAGGACATTGAATAACTTTTTCGAAGAGAATACTATTAATATTAGAAATTTAGAATGTATTATCTTAGACACACACATAATCTATATTATAATACACAATGGTATGGGGTCCTCCAAACACATTTACAAAATAATGGCTAAGATTGATTTAATCTAATGATTAAAATTAATTTACAGAAAAAATTACACCCAATCTTATTTATTGACCTCACAACATTTTTAAAAAGTAACAACAAAGGTACATTAATGCACTCTCTCTGTCTCTTTCTCTCTCTCTCTCTCTCCCTCCCTCCCTCCCTCCATGCAGTAAAAAGTTCTTTTTTCTAAGCTAATAATTTTTATGAGTACTTACTTTCAAAGATATAGTACATACGTATTTTCTCAGAAAAATTAGATATTCCGGACGAATCAATATTACAGTACACAACGTTGTGAGAGCTCCAAACACTTTTTCACAATAACGGCTAAGATTATTTTGATCTAATTATTGAGGTTCACTGCAAAAATGTTATACTATGTAACATACTAATAACTTGAATAATAACTAAATTAGAATCCTAACATAGATTTAATGTTGTTGTTGTGCCATATGTACGAGTAATACGGTAGTGATCATACATTGGAAGATTGCATGCGATGTCCATTTGTGCCAATCGTTATGAAAAATTGATGTTCGATCAATTTACTTCAGCTAGTTTGGTATGTTTTAAAAATGGGCAATGTTATTAATATATGACATTCTACATCTAGTTGTACATCATACATACATGACATGTCACACAACTCATGATCTACTAACTTGGACACATAATTAAAATTCATGCTACCCATTTTTACATCTTACATTTAAAATATGAACTATGTGACATGTTATATAAACATGATATACAGCTTAATGTGTTAGCATACTTATTCTTTAAAAAGTTAGTATTATCACCGCAACATTAGTCTTTGATTGGTTTCTACGCGTTTGCTTCTTCAAAAGGAATGTAACATGGCAACAAATTCAAATAGGGAATGGAAAGAGACCTTTCTTACTCCAAACTCTTTCCTTTATATATGTCTCTCCACCTGTCTTTTGAAACGTAGAAGTTTAGAGAGAGAGAGAGAGAGAGAGAGAGAGAATGGCTTTAGAAACTGTGGTTTTCCAACAAGACCCATTATACAACGATTCGTACAACATAGGAGGAGGCTATAGCTATTGGGACTCTCCTCTTTCTGATTCCATGGATAAAATCTTAAAGGAGCTGTGGGAGACCAATTCTTCTTCACCTGAAGGTTCTTCCGGCCACGATGTGGGCACCGGTATATGCCCTCCGATTGGAGCTCCAGTAGCCGTACAAGGCAGGGGAAAGAGGCGGCGAACTAAAAGCTTAAAGAACAAGGAAGAAATGGAGACCCAGAGGATGACTCACATTGCCGTTGAAAGAAATCGCCGGAAACTTATGAACGACTATCTCACCGTGCTCCGGTCATTGATGCCGCCTTCTTATACTCAAAGGGTCCTCTCTCTCTCTCTCTCTCTCTCTCTCTCTCTCTCTTAGCTATAAACCTTAACAATTTTTAAGTGAAATTATGAAGTTTAATATTTTTGCAATTGAAATACCCCTTTCTACGCCGTTCAACGGCCAATTGTATGTGGTTATTACCACAATATAGACAAAGAATTAATATTTTCTTATAACCATCGAGAATGTTGTGCTAATAACATTAAATTATATATAAATTTAGCCCACTCCCCGTCACAAGGTGCAAAGCGGACTTGGCATTGTTGTGCTGCATAGAAGAACATATTGTGAGTTAAAACGATATTATTTTAATGCACAAAATACTGTTTAGATAGTTGGGTCGATGTTCAAGTAGTATTTTTAGTGTCAAAACATTATCGTTTTGCTGCATATCAACAAGCTCCTTACAAAAAGAAATTTACCTCCCTAGTACTCTATAGTCTATATGTTCCTAAAAATGATATTTTATATACGAAAACCCATGTCATTTTGGGAATAAAAATTGCACCAATTTAAAGAACCAATTAGTGTCTTTTAGTTGTTGCAAAAAAATCTGAAAATATATACGAAAGTGCTTATTTTGCAATTATGAATTAGAGTATATTGTATTAAAATAAGTAGGTAATGTATTGCTGGTTTCAAACAATTAAATATCCCATTGCCTACAAATCATTTATAACATAGTGATATTTTTCTCCATGTTCTTTTTTTGTCCTACCGAAATCAATTTATACTAAAAAGGATAAATTGATAATTAAAATCTCTTTCTCCAACAAATGACAATAAGCAGGGGGACCAAGCATCAATAGTAGGGGGTGCCATCAATTTCGTGAAGGAACTTGAGCAACTTGTTCAATTCCTTGAAGCTCGTAAGCAAGTCAAGCAAAAATCCGACGACCCATCTCCGCTCTTTGCCAATTTCTTCAGTTTTCCTCAATACTCGACTCGATTGACCGGCCACAGCGATTATGTGACCGGTCAAAAAAGCACAACGGCCGAGAGAGTGTCTGCAGTTGCTGACATCGAAGTGACCTTGATAGAAAGCCATGCCAATATCAAAGTACTATCAAGAAAGCAGCCAAAACAGCTCTTGAAGTTGGTGTCTGGGTTTTACTCTTTGGGTCTTCCCATCCTCCATCTCAATGTCACAACTGTTGATCAAATGGTCCTATATTGTTTCAGTGCCAAGGTTAGTTGTTGCACTTATGCTTCTCCATTATGGGTACAAATATTAAACAAATAGAATCTTTCTACAAAAGTTACACTTGAACTTCTGAGATTCGGGGGTCCTATGTAGTACGGATAAAATAGTATAGCTTTCTCAATTTTTTATTTAAAATTATGTCATTTTTTATTTAACCCGCAAATTGTTACCCAAGTATATGAAGTCAAAACGATGTAATTTTATCGTTTTATCTACACTACACCTGCACTGAAGAAGCCTCTCTATAGACCTCCAAATCTGCCCTTGGTCAATATTGATGGCAGACTAATTTTTGGATTGATACAGGTTGAAAATCATTGTCCGCTGAATACAATGAATGAAATAGCGGCTACTGTGCATCAGATGATGGCTACAATACAAGAGGAGGCTATGTCTAGTTGAGAGAATCTCCAATTTCGATTTTAATCTGAAAATCATTTCAGAATCTGTATATATTGAATCATTGATTTCTAGTATAATTGCTATTGCCTTTTCGTTTATATCTTATTCTTTTAATTTTGTTCGAAATTTTTGTTCTATAAAATTGCTTAAGAGGAAACAAGAAATTGTGTAACGTCCCATGCGAATCACTGGCTTCATAATTTGTTAAACACTAGAGTTATCACGACTTTCCCCGAGTATGTTTCCTGGTGACTAAAGTCACCATCATATTTCTTAGGTCTTTTCTCTGGTGGCCAAATGAATTCTCAGCTCCACTCAATCGTGTACGTATACGGATCGCTCTGATACCATCTGTATTACCCCATGTAAATCAATGGTCGACTCAATAACTTGTTGTAGACTAATTACATTGCTCAAAATACTTAAACTCAAGTTGTTAATAATACAATACATGGTTCTTTATACAACCAAGATACTTATGAAGATTTTTAATGTGACACGGGATATCACAAATTACCTTTCGACCAACCAGGAAAGAGGTCTACGAGGCTCAAGCTTGCGGGAGAGAAGATTTTTTCGTCATTAATTTTAAGACCAAGAATTTAGTCACGTAAGTTGACGTAGACACGCTACTTTTCCCAAATATGTAAGTTTGCATTATGGCTATGAGAATTTGGATTCATAGGGACAGCATTAAGCACTTGAAGTTTGTGCATGACTAGACACAATATTAGATTTAGTAAAACGACACAGTTTTCCATTATTGGTGTATCTACACCAAAACTTTGGGCCTATAGTGTGGGCCAGAAGTTGGTTAGGACATGGCCCAAAAATGACAGTGGGGGCCCACCAAGGACTACATAGATTTGCATTGCAAAGCCATTTTTCTTTGTTTTCTAGATTTGGTAGGTCTCATTCAACTACTTATCTTGCCCTGTTGTCTCTTATTAAACAAAAATACATTTGAAAAGGAAATAAAAATAAATAAATAAGGAAAATAATTAAGAAGAATTTCAATTTTTGGGCCCAAAACCTTTTCCCAACTTTCATGGCCCACCAAAAAGGGAAACAGATAGCCGACCTTTACAAAAATATTCTAATAAATTTATCAGTGGCATTTATTCTTTTTCAACTTAAATAATTGAATGAGGTACAACAAGGATATTTTTATTACTTTTAAAATTATTATATAGTTATTTCTTTTATTGTTAAAATCAGTCAAACATCATTAGTTAAATTATTAAAATTTTAATTCAAAAATTTTCTTCTATCCCGATCGAAGCGCGAAAGAAAGGGCTGACTAGCATGCAAATCCTTTAGAATATAAAAATACCTTGAGATCCGTCGTAAAAGTACGTGAGCATGACCTCCTTTTTTAAAAAATTATTATGCAATTATCTCCTTTACTGTTAAACAAAGTTTTTGAAATTTGACCGAGTTTTGATTTTAAAAAAATCTTTAAAATTTATCATCAGCTATTGTGGACATGATAAAAGTTGTGTTGTAGTTTGTTTTGTCAAAAAATTCTAAACTTGAAGTTTAAATAACGATATTTAACGGATTTTAACAGTAAGAGAGAAAAATGCAAAATAGTTTTAAAATAAAGAGAGGTCAAAGTAATTTTAAAAACCCCAGGTGATCATTGTATTTATCAAAAATCTTAGAAGGAACAGTGAAATTTTATCTTTTTGTCCTAATTAAGAGTGTCAGGGCCAATTTACCGTCCACTTGTGACATGTGAGGTTCATTGAGGATTAATTAAGATTGTTGGTCACTTTTGATTTTCTTCTAATTTCATTCTCTCATGTGATGGAGGATGGGTGGCAAGAGAGAAGACACGCCGACTAAGTACTTTTACAACGGATCTTAAAGTCTGTTTTTACATCACAAGCGGAACGAGTTGACTAGTACCCTGTTCGAACTCAATTTAAAAGCTTAACAAGCTTCAAAAAATGACAAAACTTATCTCGAACATGCTTTGAACAAATCAACACGAATTCTGTAGCTTGGTTTATTTATCAGTCCTAATTCTAGTGCTTCTTTTGTGCTTGGAAAACAACCAAAGAGGTATGCCCTGAAAGGCTGAAATTGTAAAAGTCAAGTAAGCAATAATCAAAATGCTTGGCAAAAGGTACACTTTAGAATCCTTTGATGCTATGAACTCACACTTTCTGTCAATTTTTTGTTATTTTTATGTACTTCATCTACCAGTGATGATGGAAAAAAAGAAATGGTCATAGCCCAAGAGAGATATTTGAGATTCTCCCAATAAGTTTATGGAATACTAACAATTAGCCCACAATTTAAATTTTAAATTATCATATTATATATATAAAGGTCCTAGATTCGCATTATGTAATGACTCATTGTTACTTTCTACAATAGTGTCCGCTTTGACTATTTAAACCCCATAGACTTTCATGGTAGGTCACTCATTCTTACATTGCTGGAGAACAAGCACACTTAATTATGAAGTTTCATTGGGTTTTGACGCTTTCACGGATTTAAAATGCCTTGTACAATATAATTAGGTCTTGATTTATTATATATAGTACTGAACTTACATCCACCAAGCGATATTAGACCCTTGACTATACATCTGAATATTCACCGAGACTCTCTTTCCCAGACGCTCAGCTTTGCACTGCAGCTTGGCTAGGGTGTCACAAATTAACTGAAACAACACTTAGGCCTCATTTGATTCATGGATTAAAATTGGTGGGATTAATAGTCCTAGGATTATTTGTCCTAGTACTATTTTAATACCAGTCAAACATAATCTCATGTTTGATTTGGATTGGATTATTTTTAGGATATCTCACTTAGATTTTTAGGGTTTTGAACAGAGATAATTTATTAGAATTGTGTGGACATTTGTAAGTGGCGATGGTGTGGTGGGTGGTAGTCGTTGGCGGCATGGTGGCGGTGGCAATGGCAATCTTAGTGGTCAGGGGTGTTGCAGGTGCGACGGTGGCAGTGGTAGGTGGGGTGGTCAAAGATGGTGGCAATGACAGTGGCGTGGTGGTGGTGGCAGTGGTGGTCGAAAGTGGTGGTGATAGCGGTGGCAGTGGCTGATGGTGGTGGTGGTGGTGGCAATAGCATGGTGGTGGTGGTCAGAGGTAGCGGGGGCAAGAGCAATGATGGTCGGAGACGGTAGAGTAATGATTAGTACAGACGGGATTAAATAGTCTCATCCCTCCCCCAAGATTAAATAGTACCCCACATATATGTATTATAATAATTTTGGGATTATTTATCCTAGTTCAATTTTGGAGAATCAAACATAGGATTGCGTGGGATGTACAAATAGTCCAATCCCAAACTCCTAATCCGCGATAATTTTTTTCTTTTGTAATTCTCTATGCAAGTTTACATATGGGTTTCTACAAAATTTACTCTTTATATTATTATTGTTCACATTTTTACAAATTCTCATTATAATTTAGAAATCTACAAACATTGCAATCTAAAATAAAATATTTAAGAAATAATTGACTCTCATATACCCCCATAAGTTTTCAGGATACATTTCACTTTGTGCTCTTTTCTACCGATTACAACTTTCACACACAGTCTTCGTACACTTTCCCCCCAATTTTCTTTTACCTTTAATTTCATTTGAGAGTTTTATTTCAGTTGAATTCGTGTTAAAGAAAAAAAAAAAGTCAACAAGTGCTAGGACTCCTAAATATCAAATTTTAAAAGTAGTTTTTGACATATAAATTGAATCTAAATTGTCTTAAATAAATTGACACAACTTTCGAAATAAAAAATCATAAATTGCAACTTTGGAGCTTGCAATAAATGCATAAAATAAGCTTTTTATAATAAAACTGTCGAGATGAAATACCAAAAACGCATTACCATGTAAAAAAAACATAGGTGATGACAAATCTTTTGCAATTGATGCTTGTACTCGCATTTCTCTAGTATTATGTTGGTACTTTAATGAAAAATCTTTTGCCATCTACTTTGTCACCTAAATATTTTCTATATTTATCATTTAACTGTAAAATAATAGAAACAAGAAACGGTGTCAGATCAGCCTAAGTGTAGCAACGATAATGCCAATAGTCCAAATCCTAACAGAGCCCTTGGCATCAATAAGTTCAAGCAATTAACTTCTACATGCTTTCATAGTCGTCACCAGACCCCATCACTCTTGGCCCCGACCCTTGCACAACTAAATCGCAATATTCTTCTTAACGATTCTGCAAACGCCGATCACCTGTTTTTCCAATAGAGACTAACCCCAAAGAAGTCGAAACTTGGCTCAAATAGATTAAAAAAAAAAAAAAACTTCTAGAGATTATGAATGTCAGAGATACCAACGCCCGAGTGGCCCTTGTCACGAACCAAATGCAAGGAGAAGCCGACCACTAGTGGGACGTCGTGAATACCACCCAGAACTTACATGACATGACACGGGAGGCGTTTAAAATATTCTTTTTGACTAACTACTTTTCAACTTCTGTCCAGCCTTGATACAAGAATTATTTTTGTCAATTATTAAATAAAAGAAAGTGATTTTCACACACCATTTTAGCCACATGTACTCTCTTTTTTGTTCTTATTAGACAAACTTAGTAAAATACCCTTCTATTAAATCTTTTAATCATCTCTTGTGTTTAAATTACTATATTTACCCTCACAATTAACTAAAAGTAAATAATCTTTATTTAGTTTTTTTATATTTGTTATTTTGTGTTATTTTTTATAGTTTATTTATTCGTCTCAACGAAAAAAATTTAAAAATTATAAAATGATGTTCAAAAGCTAAAAATAATTCACTAAAAATAAAAATAAGTCTAAAAAAAATATTTTGAGCTTATTTTTTGTGTTTTTTAAACTTTTTTTTAATTTTCGGACATCATTTTATATTTTTCTAGAATCTCTTGTCAAGATGAACTAAGAAGATCAAAAAATTGATACAAAATAAAAATTTTAATTTTTTTAAATAAAGACAAAAAAATTATCAGACAATAATTCAATAATTACTACATGCTAAATAGATCCTAAATCAAGGAAAGACTCCAACAAAAATTAAAGTTTTGTGATATTGTATGAACAATAAATGGTTGCATGTAATTTTTGTTGGAACCTTTTCTTTATTGAAAATCTATTTAGCCTGTAATAATTATTAAATTATTATCTGATTATTTTTTTAATCCTTATTTGGAAAAAAATAATTTTTTATTTTATATCAATTTTCTTTATAGTTATTAGTTCGTTTCGATTTCCGAAAAATATAAAATGATGTCCAAAACCTAAAAAAAAAATCAAAAAATACAAAAAATAAGCTCAAAATAGGATTTTTTTTTTTTGTTTTTAGTGATTTTTTTTTAGATTTATTTCGTCAAGACGAACCAATAAATCATAAAAAGTAATGCAAAAATAACAAATACAAAAAAAATTAAATAAAGACAAAAAATAAAGATTATTTTAATTTTAGTTAATTGCAAAGGTAATATAGTAATTTAAACACAAGAGGAATAAATATTATATAATATAAGAATATTTCAGTAGCCAACCCCAATTGATTTGGGACACAAGGCTCAGTTTGGTTTGGTTTGGTTTGGTAATATAAGAATATTTCAGTAACTTTGTATAATAAAGAAACAAAAAAGTGTATGAGATTAAAAGAGGTGTGTGAAAATCAATTCCCTAAATAAAAAAACAAATATAGATAGGAAAACTTGAATATAACCATGCAGTTGAATTGTTGTATACCCAGCTAGTGTTTTAATTATAGCAATGTGGCAATAAGTGAGTGCAATTTGCAGCATTTTGTTCTTTTTTTCTTTTTTTTTTTTTGGCTTCAAGCTTGGAAATGGGGAAGATTGGGTTGATGGGACTTTGATTGAGAGCATGATCTTTAGTACAAGATTGCCTGAGATTTGCTTCTTCAAAATTGGCTCACATGTTTGGACATGCTTCATCTCCATTTTTTCACTTGTTTTGCAACATCAAAATCACAGTACAACTATATTTTGAGGAACAAAGAGACAACAAAAACAAGCAGCACAGGCACTTTATATAAATAATAACTGGCCTAATACATTGTTTAATTCTAATCACATGACTTAAATTATTAGTAATAGTTTATATGATTCTTTATACATCCAAGATCACTCATATAAACTTTCGATACATAAACGTGATATTACAATCTGCCCATCTTTAATACCTCGCAATGGGTTGAACACTATAATCAACACAATTTTACCCAAATTTGTTCCCTATTGATCAGAGTCACAACGATATTTCACAGATCTTTTTCTTTAGTGGGCAAATAAATTTTCGACCCCACTCAATCATGTACACGAGTTGCTCTAATACCATCTGTGATACCTCATATATATCACTTTCCTAATAACTTGTTAGAGCCTAACCACATAGTCCAAAATATTTAAACCCAAGTTATTAGTAGTTGTTGGTCCCTTGAATATCCAAGATCACCTATATAGACTTTCGATGTAGAACTAAATGTGGGACAGAATGTTACACGCCAAATCGAAGGGTTGGTTTCAGTGGTGGAGCCACCATGTGCCTAGTTGGGACAGGTGTTACTATTATGGAATCGCTCAAACACATACTCATAATCGCACAAAAAAATAATTGAGACAGAACGTAATCACAAAACATAATACAGAGATTTTACATGATTCTCTAAATGTGCAACAACTTAGACAAGAAATGTTGAGAAACGGCTAACGAAGCAAGAGCTGTTTTCATGTTATGTGCTCTAAAAAGAGGATATATTGGGTTTTTGGACCCTATGTTGAGTAAGAGTTCCAAATTTCCAAAACTAAAATAGTGAAAATACCAAACGTCGTCTTGCTAGTGCCACTCCTCGTTCCCTAAAGGATTGTTCCCTTTCAATGGGACTGTGGCTATTGCTCAACTCCGAAATACAGGTCTAGTTAGAAAATAAGTGGAGCAGCAATTCATATTAAAAAATGTACGAAATCAAAAGCAGAATGAAGGGATCTTTCTTGTTGTCGAGGAGTTATTTATAATCTAGGATTTACATCACTGATTACCGTAACATACTCTTGTCAAGATTTTGGAGGCGATGTCTCTGTGCCCCCACCGTGGCAACCAAAACCAAATCAAGATTCACAAACCCAACAGCTCCCTTTGAAATTCTGAGGTTCTTTTTTTCCAATTTAACAAAAAAAAAAATAGTTAAAGGGTCCGTATTTTATGAAATATTCAATAATGTTTTTAAATTCCTTTTCCATTCTTCAACAACGCAACCATAGCAGATATACTGCAACGACATCTACCATGGGAGGACAGTTCTATTATGAATCGTTTGAAGAATCATTGGAGAAACTACATGTGTGATTAATTGATGAAAATAACATGACTACAAACATATATAAAAAAAAAAAAAGACATTAAATAGTGTGGATTATTTTGTTTATCTTAAAAAGAAATTGTTAAATGTTGTGTTGGTGTTATTGAGAGACCATAAAAGAGACCTTGTTCACTACAGATTTGGCGGCCCTGCTCTGCACTGTCCACAACAGGACGTGTTGTGCGCCAAAACAACGTATTTTAGCGTCACAAAATACTATTTCGGACAAACTCTTGATGGTAGGAGTTTTCCTTTTTGCGTCAAAATGATGTCGTGTTAATGCACAACACGTCTGTTGTGCAACTTGTTGTGCAGGCTCCCCCATTTCATTCACTACAGCTATTCATCAATCCTGAACGATAATTTCAGCTCGTAATTGTGGCGGTACTTCTGTGTAAATCAATATGAACAGGGGTAGAAGCATAATTTGAGCTAATGTGGCGTAAATAATTTTTTTTTTTTATCTTCTTGTTGATCTTTTGAGAAAAACAGTTCACTCAAGACAAAAGTAATTCAAATTTTTTGAATTTGTTTGTCTTTTCTAATCTTTTCTTAAGTTCGGTCCATCTTTATTCTTATGTGATTCCTCTCATCTAAACAAATCCGTGATAGATAAATATTTTAGCCAATAAAATAGAAAAAAAAAAGTTCACTAAAAAAATGGTTTAGTGTCTTAATAAAGTCGATCATGAGCTAATCATAGAACTTCTATGCCTTGGGAAGGTAATTACCGTTAGCGTATAGCATGCTCGGAGGATGTATGATAGATTGAAAGTTTACTCATCTGATTTGTGTATATATATAAGAGAAATGAATTCAAATGAGGCCTTATTTAGCCCTTTGCCATGTTTTTAAAGGTAAAAAAACAGAGGGCTATTTGGACCTGAATATGGTAATCCAAGTTGTCATATCCGGGGTTTGTTAGCGGCTTTGGACTTCCGAATATAATATCCGGGGTCTAAATTTTATCTGCATAGAGGGGATAAAATTTGAACACCCATCCGCCTATCTATATCTTATCCTCATTTTATATACCCTTCTATTTACACAAATGTCATTATTAATCACAAGAATAACATCCACGTACTCATATGTATCATATTTCATTCCTCAAAAAATACTCAAATAAACTTTTTATAACTATTTATCCCTCTATAATATATCTTTCCTTCTACTATATCCCCTCTTACTATATCCACCATATCTCTTTCATAATTTTCACCACTAACAAACGGGTCATTAAGGTGAGTTCCAATTGGTGTTATAAAACTGCAAAAAAATGGCTCCTACTGCATTGCACCAGCCATTTAGCAGTAGCTTCACTTAAATCATATACCATTTTACCCACTTTCTTTTCACTGGTTTTTGTTTATCCCCTTTTGGTCAATGAATACTTCAGTTCTGCTAAAAGGACCTGCAAAACTACTGAGACTATAGAAAGTCATTTTCATGTAACTTTGTACAGAATGAGGAAAAAAATAAGATGGTAATGAATAGTTCAAGGACTAGTAAAGATCTTAGTTCATGGACAGTATAATTCACCTTTATGAAAGTTTCAAAAAAAATGACAAGCAGAAAAGTTCAATGGCACAAACTTATCTTGCAAAGCCAATATTGCATAGATTTGCTTCCCACAAGAAGTTCAAACCAAGTACAAAAAGGCTATAAAAGCTCAAGAAGCTGTAAAGCTGCCTGCTATCAAGAGTGAAAAGTAACTGCAGTTGCCTTGAATAACACCTTAAGAATTTACTTTCTAAGTTGCCATTGATTCATCTATGTTCTTTGGGTGCATCAAGACATATATATAGGACAAACAACCATTATTGAGCAACAAACGAAATCCCCCCATACACAATAGCATGAAGAAGAATCAAGTGATTGCAACAAGCAAGCATGGCACAAAGTTTTAGATGGTTCTGAAAACTAAGAAGCGCGGACACTTAAAAGAAATGTGGCATGTACGGCACACCTCGGACGCTCTCGAACATGTGGCCGGTGCTCTTTTTGTCTAGTCTATAACCAGGAAATAAAAGTCTTAATTCGAACACGTGTCCGACACTCTTTCTAGGACGTGTCTGACACTTATTTGGTACCACTAAGACAATGACTAAGAATTAAATTTGTCATATACAATTTTTCGAGAGTTGCTAACATGTGATTATCAAATATTATGGAATTTGACATATCACTGTGATATACAAAGTTGGAAAACTAGTTTTTACGACTGATCAAAATTAAGTTACTTTTAAGGACTTCTTGAAGATTCCTAACCATGCCCATGCGCATGCCCATGCCCTATTTTCTACATAATTCTTGTTCCCATGTCTATCTAAATTCTTCATAAGTTATCTTAATTTATTATATAATTTGGAATGTATACTTAGGTTGACATATATACACAACAATGTAATTAGATATATATAATTGAACGTGTGTGTGTCAGCGTCCGTGTCCATGTCCTTTATTTTAGAGAAATAACGTATTTGTGTGTCTTGTCATGCCGTATCCATGTTCTGTGCTCCGTGTTCGTATCCATGCTTCTTAGTAAATTCACAGCTCATACCAAATTAGAATATATTCTTGAACGAGAAAGGGTTACAAAATGTCATCTAGGGTAATGGCATATATGCTGCTAGAGCTTTACGGGAAATGAAATCATATAAATGCTTTCGGGTTTTTTGCCTCCTACTACTGATACAGGCTGGTATGAATATCGCTAGTGTATTGGTTAAGTATGGATTCATAGCTGATTCGCAACTTGCACTACAAGAAAATGCACCTTTAGTGACCACTTTCGGTGACTACATTAAATTATGGTCACGGAAAGTGATATTATCAGTGACTAAATTTATTTTACTCACTAAAGATAAGTTATTCGTGACTATATTAGTTTTTGGTCACCGAAAAAAATGGCGCGGGCGCCAAAATTTGGAGGGAACAAAAGGTAAATTATTGGTGACTAATTTTTGGTCTCAGATGCATACTTTTGGAGACCACTTAATTATTAGTCACGAAAAGTAGTCTAATTACCCCCAAATTTTCAAAAAAATTGGGCGCACGGAGGAGCCACTACAACAAATTTTTTGTGACTAAGTTTTGGTCTCGGATGATATACTTTTGGCGACCACTTAATTGTTAGTCACGGAAAGTAGTCTAATTGGCCCCAAATAAATTTGGGCGCGCGGGAGCCATTACAACAAATATGGCCTTTAGTAACATTAGTTAATAGCGTTTTGCAATGAAAATTTGAACAATTAAAGTTGGGCCAATTTCAAATACATAATGCGTGTGTACTTATACACAAAAAATTGATGCAAAATTAATAAATATAAAAACATTATATAAAAATAAAAATAAGTTAAAAAAAAGGCCAAAACACAAAATTTAGTGTCAATACACAATTAACAATTTCACGTCAATAATTTAGTACAATTCCCTCCAACTAAAACCTAATTTCCCTCCCTTCCCTCCCAGCTAAATTTTCCCTTCCCAAGTCTTTTATTCTTAGGGTTTATCTTTGTCAGGACACCCAAGCACTCAGTCTCTGTCCCTCGTCCTTGGTTGCGTCTCTGAGTCTCTCCCTTTGCCGAAAACCAGTCGCCGGCCGGCAGTGCGGTACATCCCCAGGTTTGGGGTCCCATTCTCTTCTTTGTGACTCTGTTCTCTCTCGCTCTTGCTCTTAACCTCTCTAATCTACTCTTTCTCTCTCGCGCTTGCAGCTCATTCTGTTATTTCTCTCGCGCAGCAAGCACGATTTGTTCTTTCTCTCTCTCGCGCAGTGAGCACAAGTTCAGAATCGATCAACAATTGCAGGTACATTTTTCCCTAATTTCAGCCTCGACCAGAACTGAAGCCTGGTTTTGGGATTTATGGATGATATCTGAAACTTTCCGTTTCTTCTCCTGGTTTGGTGGTTTGGAATGTAGCATTTGGTATGAGATTGTATTTTCTAGTTCCTTTCTTGTTGTTCACTTATTTAGCCATTGATTCAAAAGAAAAAGTAGTATAAAAAAAATTAAGTTTCTGGTAATGATGGATTTTAGTTGGACTGGCTTCTGGATGGATTTTAGTTGTAGTTGTTGGAAAAATTAGTATTTTTTTTTCAATTTTAGGATCTCCGTTCCTGTTTGGGGATCTCCATTCCCCGTTCGGGGCGGGGTGGAGGGTAAAAAAAAAAATAATTATTCAAGTTCAATTTAGTTCGCAAAGGGCTAATTTTAGCTTCAAACGTCAAAATTTTGACTTGGCATGTGATGCCTCTCTCGCTTTCTCTCTCTGTCTCTCTCTCGCATTACAGTTCACTCACGTCCTTCCCAAGCTCCCTTCTCTGGTATCTGTATTCGTCCAAATCATAGCCGTAGTTTCCTAGTAACATTAGAGTGAGAGTCAACATGGAGGTTAGTGTTTTGCATTGATTCTTTGTTTGTTTGGTCCTATTGGACATGGGTATGCTTAGTTCTGTGAGTATGAAGAACTTGTTCTTTGTTGGATTCTGCCCATGTGAAGGAGACCTCGATCCCCAACAAATTTTATTGCTCTTTTCATGTAAAATTTATTTGTTCCTTCAATATGATGGGTAATTCGCAATTAGTAAGAAAATTAGGGGGCTTGTATCTATTTCATGGTGATGTATTGGTTAACGTCTTTTCCTGTTTGGTTCTAACGGAAATGGGTATGCTTAGTTTTGAGAATTAAGGAATGGGTTGGTGTCATCATCAAGAATGTTTCCATATTTGATTGTTCTCTTTAGGTAATTTAGGGATTTTGTGATTGGTTCTATTAGAGAAACATATGCTTAAGTTTCAACAATAAGGATTGGCTCTGTGTTTTGGACAACAAAGTTTGTTCAATTTCATTGGTCACTTTCGGTGAATTATCAGTTATGGCTTCAATTGGCTAATGGGTGTTAATTTTTGTTTTGATTCGACAGGAAATGGGTATACTTGTTTTCTAGAATTATGGAATGGTTTGGTGTAAGCACCAATAAATGGCTCATCCCATTGAGTCCTAATTAATACCTTAAATAGGTACATAGAAAAACACAAACGATGGTGTCTTCTTTGAAGCGCTTACTTCCTATGAAAGCCCATTTGCTCTATTTTTGTTTATACACCTTGTAGGAGGACCTTTTTGGAGCTGTAGGATCATAAACTTGCTTCAGTTATGAGACAACAGCAGTGCTGAGCCTTTGTATTTTGGGAAAAGAACTGGGAATGAGCAACATATTTAACCTATTTCATACATTGTACAAGTTTTACTTTTGCAATCTGTTACTCACCACTTTTGTATATTGTCTATATCGATCCACGGGAAACAAATTGGGTCAGCCTTTCCTTTGCTTGTTTCTTTTCTTCATTTTCCTCCTACATTTGCAAAACATGTGACGTAATTGTGTCTCGGCCCAAGGCAAATTAGTTTCTTTATTGCTTCATCATCTCTACGTCACGTGACCTTTGCACTGGGAGGTGTGTTCGGGATATCAATGTATGTTTTGCATTTGATAGTATAAGGTTTTGCCCACTTATTTTTGACGTGTTTTTAGCTTAGGTTTGGAGTTTTTGAATCACAACTTCATATTATTTGGGCTCTGTATCATGAAGAAAAAAAGATGATATAAATTTCATGGTAGTTCAAGTGTGTTGACTTACAAAAGTTCTAGATCACCATGTTTTCTTCTCTCTATCTGTTTTTGCACCCAATTGTATATGTGGATGTCACATCAAAAACATCAGCAGGAATAGATTGCATTGTGCTATAGACCTGAGAGGTGCTACTTAAGTTATAATGTTTTGTAGAGAACTTCTTTCTCCTTATCCACTTTGTACATCTCTAGCTTTTCATACTTATTTGTCTTGTACGTATGTTAGCAATCTCTAATTATTACTTCTT
The DNA here is from genome assembly GCA_019985065.2 of Arctostaphylos glauca. Classification (NCBI taxonomy): domain Eukaryota; kingdom Viridiplantae; phylum Streptophyta; class Magnoliopsida; order Ericales; family Ericaceae; genus Arctostaphylos; species Arctostaphylos glauca. The sequence continues at coordinate 5,312,715 of JAHSPW020000008.1, forward strand.
TACATAGTCTAATGTAGAGCTATATTAAGTATAGATAGTAGAGGTTTGTGCTAGAATCAACTACTTAAGTGCTTTTTGCACATGTAAGCCATTGTGCTGTCACTTCAGCTCACCTTGACCTTGCTACATTGTTTAATCTGATCTCATAGAAAATTGTCTTAGCTGCAATTTAATTTCATGTTAACAATAAACTATGTGTATTTTCGTCCTCCTTTTTGAAAATATGCTAGTTGAGTTAAATGAGTTTTTCTGTTTATTTGTCATATCTGAGCAGTTTGCCTTGTGCTGGGAAGAAACACAAGTCACTTCCACACATGTGTTTTCCAAGTGGAGCAGTCATAGCTAACTGTTATTAACATTAAGCCCTGAAGTTACTTTTCTTAGCATTACCTGTATCGATTTATTAGTGAGACTATTGATGTAGTTGTGTTCTGGGGAGGCATCAAGTATTAGGTATCCTTAAAGTTAATTGGCTCGATAATTAGAAGTTCAACTCATATATGATGCATAGATACCGAAGCAATTTTAGTGGAGCTAGTCATACCTCTATTTGTTTTCTTTAAAACAGGTCTTAGCTCTTCAAGGATCTTATCACAGTGATACATTGGTGCTATGGAAGCACAAGCACCGTCATGTTGTACAAGTTTCCTCCGACAACCATGGTATGGGCATTTCTTACTATGTGTTTTCATAGATTATTTTGTCTACGTTTAAATATTTTACTCTAGATCTATTAGAGTTGTCCAACATATATTCGGAAGGAATGCGATGATCCTAGATATCCTTTTAGTTGGATGAAAGTTTAGAAAAACTAAACCAAAATTGAGAGATTCTATCATGTCTGTAGCCCCTTCCCTCATGTGTTTTAACAAATATCTATGTACGGCATTCTGTTTTTATGTTGGCATTTTGATTCTTTTGCAATTTTATTAAAATTGCTTCGACCTCTAGTGTATAATAATTGTATCTTTTTGTGTGTCTTTTTAGATCATGGAGAACTTGTAGAAGTTTGAAGATTATTTTTTGGCGCAACTCAAGACTTCTGCTCATATTTTTTGGTAGCAAATGTTTCGCGTAGTCTGTGGATTATTTTGCAATTTGTTGTACTTATTTGAGCATGATATATAAGTTGATATGACATTGGATTTTTTGAATGACTATGAAAGCTTGGATTTTGTAATTTGGTTGGAGTTCGATGTTTGATTATGGATGCAATTTTATTGAATTTATAAGTGTTATCGGTTTAGAATTCAAATGGAAAAATGTAAATTAATTTAGTTACGGAAAAGTACTAAAATTGGTCATGGATAAGTGTTACATTGGTCACCGAAAGTTGGATTTTTCGTGACCAATTCATATTTGGTCACGAAATACATGTCTTTTGGCGGCTAATCTGTTCAATCAACAAAACATGTCTTTCGTGACCAGTTATGAGTTAGTCACCGAAAGATGAACTTTCGGTAACCAATTGTTTAGTATCTGAAAAGTGATTATTGGCGACAAATCAATGGTCACTAAAACACACCTTTGGCGACCAAAGAGGATTCAGTGACTACTGCGTTTCGTCACGAAAGGTCTTCAATGGTGACCAATGAATAGTCACCACAAACATATTTCGGTGACCAATCACATATTGGTCACCAATACCTTTCTACGACCAGGGTTCTATGACCAACTTTGAATTGGTCACCGTAGACCTTTGGTGACTAAATACAGTGTTTTTGTGACTAAATTTTTAGTCACCAAAAATGTAATTTCTTGTAGTGTTGTTTCATGGTATCTACAGATTGTTTTGCTGCTCTAGAGCTCTTTCCATGGCTGATGGTTTTAAAAACTTTACGAAATGCATATTTATCATTCGGTAGTTCCAATACCATTCAATTCGACCGATACTGCATTCACATCTAGACGGCTAGTTAAACCTTGAGACCAACTTAGTCCAATAAGCTAACTAAGATCACATCTGCTAAACGGTTTTGAAACAAAATAAGGTAAAAGAACATGTAAATATTCTAAACCTACATTGGAATAAGAATATGAATAGAACCAAGGAAAGAAATGGATCACAGTGGAAAACGAGCTGAGCCCAAAAAATAAGGACAAAGGCTAGTTGGATTGACTATTGACAGAATGAAATAAGACTATAATCAGTCAAATGCAGATATTTATAGTGCACTGCATCTCCATCTCTCTTTTCATGTCTCTACATTGTCATCCATCTGCATGATATATAGAACTGCAAATCATAGTTCAGCTTTGCTCTTAGCAGAATAAGCGATAAACTCATCTCCACTTCTCTAAAATGCTAAAACTGCAACCAATTTTTCCCAGAAAAAGGTTCAGAAAATGCAAGTTAATTGCCTATGGCAGACTTCACAACCACATCTCTAAGGTTAAATTCCAATGTTTCTCTTGTTTTTTTTAGATGTCGAGGAGTTATTACAAGAAAGCATAGAAGTACTCCAGTCCTCATATACAGGCCCTAATAGACGTACGAGTACTAAAAACTTCTGGACCTATGTTATATGGCCTCTTCTTGGCACATAAAGTGCCTGTGTCAAATTCTAGACAAGCAAATATGGAAGTCTTCTAACACGAGCAACTCCCTGCCCAGTGACAGAGCTCCACCAATGGGGTAACAGATGAGGTATGTGTCCGACATTTTGGTTGGATATTCACTCAGTAGCAGTCACTCCTAGAAATGAGAAATAGTTGCAAGTTGTGTCATGGTTTCTATGTAGTTGCCTTATTCCTAAAATGAAAATTCGATATTCAATATCTATTATTTCTAGTGCATAATCCTTTGATTTGTTTTGTAAACTTGACCAGGAGGAGTATAGTGGAAAAGATCACATGCCACCCTCAAGTAGTTTGGGTCGAGCATGGTGTGGAACATCTCTGATCCATTCATTATGCACTATATGGTACCTAGACTAAAATACACTAACAATTGTGCTTGAAAGAAGGCTGAACTTCTCCGGTGATCACACATTCGAAAGAGTGCTTGATGCCCCAATTTTCCAAATGTGCACCAAGCTAAAGAACATATTTGGCATTGCAACCCTGAATCAAACTTTGGGTGTAGATTAGCCTCAGAACATATAATTCAAGTAACTAAGTATAGTAGCTAATATATCCTCTCGAATCATGATGCATCACAATCCATGAATGCCACTAGTTTTGCTCACCCTATTAACGCTGTACCAAATTTACAAGGCTCCCGTTTTACAAACAGGAAAGCACTTTTTGTGCTCACAGAATGGCTATTATACCAAATAGAGAGCGCTTGTTCAAATTTTCAAATACTTAAAGTCCCAGAAACGGGCAATAAACTAACCAACGAATGTTTCACACTATTGCTCGAGTGTAGAGCATACATCTGACTTGCTACTGTGGCTGTGTTCTTCATCAGAAGATCAGTAGAAGCAGAATATTCAGCCTCCAAGAAAAATTAGAAAGCAGGAAATCATAGAATTCCTCCCACCAAAAACAGGTAAAAACCTTTTTAATGGCATTACAAACATATATATTATTACAGTAGCACATAGAATGGATTTTGAAACAATGAAGTAACACTAAGACTAAGAGGTCTAAAAGATCCCCCATGCTAAGAATGATCTCCTCCTCCTTGATTTTGTTGGTGAAAATCTTTGTGACGGGATGAGGAGATTTGAAATCTTACAACAGTCACTGACAACAGCCACTGAAAGTTATGAAACCGTATACATATGCTCAAGACATACCATTGAAAAACAAAGAAGTCATATGTAAATGCACAATGGAGCAAAGGCAAGGTCATCACAATGAATGATACAAAGCAAGTAGTAAACACAACCGAAACATTCATATGGTAGTGCTTGGGTATCAACGCACCATATATTTAGCAACTGCTGGTTGTTCATGAGTTTCAATACGGAATTTAGTATAATCAAACCCAAAAATGGTCCATCACGATGAAAAATACCAAAGCCAACAGAAAATGCATTACATCCTGTGATCACTGCAACGACACTGTATCAAGAAACCTCACACAATTTTCCACCTTCAACACCTTACAAGGAAAAAAAAATTGCCAGTTGCATTTACTCAGTTGTACGTCGACTTCGAGATTGCAATTCCAAAAGCCATCTTGCCTACTAAGCATTTCCAAAATCAGCCTCTTTCAGCCTTACAGGTTATACAGCATTGGTGCAGTCTTATTATTCATGTAGCATAAGAGAAAATAAATATAGACCCAGAGAAATGTCCAGAATGAGGTGCTAGCACCACTGCACTCATTCTAGACGAACCGACTGTTTGACCGGACAATGCAATGATGGGGCATTGCAATCTAGACACTTCTCCGAAAAACTTTTTTTAGCTGTAACACATTTGAATGTGTTATTCCTGGCTACTTAACGACTGCATAATTGAGTTTTCACCTGGAAGTGATGAAAATTGATAGAGGGGCTGATCTCCACACTTACAATGGTAAAATCGAGTCCTGGCTTCTGCTGTACTTTCTCGGTAAAGAGAACTTTCCATTGGAAGAAAAGGACCTCTTCATAGAAATAGGCCCATTATGCAAATAAAACCTCATTGAAGAACTCTTCATCAGACTAGATATGCTTAAATTTTTTCTCGCACTCTTAACAACCTTCCCTGAATTGAGTTTCTTGACTTCTACTAATCGAGTACTCGAACTCCCTTCCAGTTCCAAATGAGGAATATTAGCCACATCAAGATAAATCATTGAAGCAGCAGAGGCATCCATCGAAACAGATCTCCTCACCGGTTGTAATTCCAATTCTTCCACTCTCTTCCGATGATCAGCCAAATCACTTCGTACCCGAATCTCACAATTCTTTGCGTTTAAAAAACGCAAATTTTTCCTCAAATTCTCAGCAGTTGTTCCTTGTTCACTTGGCAATACACCAAAATTTTCCCTTGGCAAATCTCCTACCTCTTGATCACTTCCAAACGCACCAACAGTCTCCAAATTCTCCACCCGCGTTTCTTCCCCCGGGCCCAAATGACTCAAGTTTGGTTCTGGTGCACTCACAAGGGCACTTTCACAAACAATTGGCGCGCGACACAAGGGGCAATTCTTGTGTGACGTTAACCAAGTATCAATACAATGAATATGAAAGGCGTGGCTACACTTGGGTAAAAGGCGAAGAGTCTCATCTTCTTCAAACTCACTCAAGCAAACAGAGCAACCTGTTTCTTCAGTCAACCCATCATCCCCTTTGTACTTAAACATCGTAATCGAATCGATAACAGACTGTTGGAGACCAACAGTGCGGATATACCATATTGGGTGGTCCAATATTGGGCCACGATTTTCATCGACAAAATCTTCTTGATCATCAACAGCTGGTGGGTTTCTGTTTCTCCTCCGAGAATTGTTCGGGCTTGAATAGTGTCTCCTCACATATGTAAGATAGCTAACAACAAGAAAAGCCGTACCCAGTGCACAAAACAAGAGGATTCCAATAAATGGAATACTCTGGGCTTTGTTTAAATTACTCTCTTTTGACCCAGGAAAAGGACGAGATGGTGGTGGTAGTGGTGGTGGTGATGGTGGTGGTGGTGGAGAACAACGAGCATATCTCTTACAAATATCTCGTCGAACAGAAGATTCCATGTTTTCTCTTACAAAAACAAAGGAAACAGGGCAAGGATATAGAGAGTTTGATACCTTTGTACATGAAGAAACAGAGATGAATGAAATTGATTAGAATTTGTTCAGATCAGATGTGGTTTTCCACCACTTGCAATCTCCCTTGACCTGATTGTAACGGACAATTGTTTATGCGTTGATCTGGGTTTCACCGTTTGGGTCATTTCTTTATCAGTGAAGACTTGGGGAAGTTTGCATGTGGTTTCCTTTCTGTTTGGTGTGTAGAAGTCAAAAGTGAAGTCGAGTCGTTTCCGCGTTAACATATTCGTGGGGTTTACGATGGATAATGAGCTGCGGACCAATCCTGTCTCTAGATTCTCCCACGGGTAAAGACTAAAAGTTATTTGTATTATTGTTTTAAAATAATTAGTATTATTTAATATTTTCGTAATTTTTTTATGTAATTTCTTAGAAAACTAGATTTTTATCTCATCCTCTTTTAATAATTATATTTTGGTCATATCTTTTAAAAAATATCCAAACTACCTTAGTTTTTAATTTTGTACAATTTTAGCACTTTACCCCCCTTAAATAACAGGATACAATTATGAACTTACCATATTAGTCTCAACATCTCAAAAATTGAGTTTATTGCCCACCATAATTATGATGGGAAATTTACATATCTTTTCTACATGTGATGATAAGTTTTCTTACCTGATGGTTAATTTGTTAAGGTCAATAATAAATTTGTTGCCCTTTAAAAACTTGATGGTAAATTGTAAATCTTTTTTAAATGTTATGATAAATTTACTTATTTGATGGTTAATTTGTTAAATTCTATGGTAAATTTACTGCCCTCTATAATTGTAATTGTAATTGTAAATTTGCATATTTAATGGTTTAAATTGTTGTAAAATCCTTTGTTCTTTTGCGATGGTAAATTTTTATAAAATCCTCTATTATATTGTTCAATTAATATCATCCTAAAATGGATGCTAAAAAAAAGAATAACAGTAAAATAAATTTCACTCACTACATAATAAGAATTGTTCTCGAAAAATATTATTTACGTTTGACAATGAAATTCTACTTCTAACTCGCAACATTTGATTTTTTTCTTTATATGCCTGGAGTTTTTTCCGATTGATTTGGGAGAGGATGTAAAAAAAAATTTTGGATTCCAGTGAACCAATACAGAAAATTTAAAAAATCACAATGATATAGGATGATGAACATACCAAATTAGATTTAGGAGGATAAACACAATAAATTCGTACTAGCAAAAATCTCGTGCTATACACAAGACACATAGAAGTACGCTCTATTAATAAACGAAATATTTTCTTATTGATGCGAATGCAAAATTAAATGTTACTTCAGTATTTTAAATAGCAAAAACTTCACATCGTCAACCAAATACGATAAAGAATTAAACTTAACAAATTTTATCTAAAAGCTATGATAACAAATTTAAGTCTTATAATTATGACGTCACTACTCATCTCTCTTATCATGAAATTCCTGCACATATAAGAGAAAATAATTAAAAAATCTTATTTTGCAAGATATTAATAAATAATGAATAAATTATATAAAAATATAAGTAACTACTACTTGTCTGGAATTTTGTTACTTTGTAAAAGATACAAAAATTCTTGAATACGTAAGTGTACAACTTAGTTCACATAACAATTTAGGTGCGGGACTATGACTATGTAAGCACATTCATAATAGGACGCTACGTAATTCTTGATTATTTTAACTCCATTATCCCATCATATATTGCAAAATAAGGTGATTACCACAACTGTCAAATACTTCACTTGTGTTACTTTAATTACCAAGGTGATTTGGGCTGATTTGATACAGAGTCTTTACGATTTTTGAGCTCTGAATTAATATGTGTAGAGTACTTTGCTTGAGATAATATTTAGATTAAAGTATATCTTTGCGTTACAATTTATTTTTGGCATAAAATTGTTAGCATTCACTATTTTTTATCACACACAGAAATATCTAGAGCCATTTTACTGGCTTTTGTTTTTAATTAAAAAAAAGTTTGTTATTGGTCTCAATTTTTAACTCATTCAATTCAGTTGTAAAGAAAATGATAATTTAAAACACTTGACGCCAATCTTCTAAAAATTTAAAAATAATAAAAAAATAGTAGCAATAATACCAAATTGCCTGATAGATTTCACCATTCATCACCATAATCGGAACTACTATATGTATAGAGTTTTGTTACTTAAATGCCAAAAATTAAGGAGATAAAAAATTTATAGCCATATGTATAAAATTAATTTTTTTACACGTTGTGTGTCATTTTTTAAGAATATTTTTTTTCTAACACCAGTATATTTATTAGATGATATGTAAGGTTTAGTATTTTTATGTAAAATTTTTATTATGAGCACTCTCTTTCTCTATATTTACTATCGTGGACAATCTAAATTCCACAATATTCAATCTAGAAAGTGGTTTATATGAACTAAATACAAAGTCTCTTTCTCCTTTTCGTGTTTTAATTGAATTTTTGTTTCTGTTATTTGAATTCCACACTTATTTTGCATAGAATATTCAACAATCAACGTGGTAAAAGCGACAACAGGAGGAGAGAGAGAGAGAGAGAAGGGTGTGTGTCTAATTACCTCATATAAATGGAGCCCAATAGATTGATGTGATTTTAATAACAATTTTTGAAGTATGGACACTCTCAACTTGTTAGATTTTAGTTGCGGTGGAGATTTTAATCGTGTTTGCAACGTCGTAGGAAGAAAGGGAAAGAAAAGGAGAATCAATTGTTAGTGGAAATCACAATCATAACTTTCCTATTCAAATAAAATATCGACATATTAATCAAATTATTTGCGGAAATTTGTAAAATTCTTTATTTAAGAATTATTTGAGTGATTCCTTAAATAATTGTAATACAACTTTACAGTCCTAACTTTTCTATCCGAACTGGTAATTTGGAACGAAATGGGTTTAAGGAATTATTTGCCTGGAACGAAATGGACTTGCGGAAAGTGTCACGTGCAAAAGTTACTCTCTAATTGGAATGGAAATCTTCAATTATTTTAATTGTTCGATTTAAGGAAACTTCACACTCCTGACTTACTATAATTATTTTAATGGTATATTTTTTTTAAAAAAAATTTGAGCATATCTTTATTCGGAAAAATTATAATTTTAGCAATCAAAATACAATCACTCAATAAATCTTTCCTTTTAAATAGGAATATACCATCAAAAATTGGGAAGATACCATAAAAAAAAGGTTCTTAAAATTACAAAACATAAAGGAAGTATAAATATTTTGAGTGCCATGTGTCGCTTCCAGAGCAACTCTTACGAAAAGTCGTCCTGCAATAATATATAGTATAGATTCTATAAACAAATATAGGGATCAACAAAATCTCAGTCACTTAATATGATTCAGGTGAATATCTTTTGGGATTCCGGTAAATAACTTTTGCGATTTCGATAAATATCTTTTGAGATTTCGGTGAATATCTTTTGGATTTTGGTGAATATCTTTTTGATTCACATAATATGTTTTACCTTATTTGTTTCTAATTTTCGAGTCTAATTTACTGTCATATTTTTTAACCTTGGATATTATATGTTTTCACTTAAAAGTGATAAAAAAAATAAATTAACACTCTAAAATAATAGCGAAAATGTCAAATCATATAAAAATATGATGAAAACTTAACTACTATGATTAGGGCCGGAATTAAGATTCGCTGTTTGAGGGGCGATATTTTGTTTTTTGGAAAAGTGAGGGGGCGAATGTAATTTAGGGAGGCCGAAATGTAACTGTTTTTATAATTTTTAAAATTTATATATAGTTCCTAAATTTTTTTTCTAAATTTGGGGGAGCCGGATGCCGCACGGTCTCTATTTGGTTTTGCCATTGACTATGTTGAAGGTGCATCGCTGCAAGGCTGGCCCTGGGCCATGCCCACAAGGCAGAAAGTTAGGACCTCGACCGAAAAATTAGGGCCTCAATAAGGTATAAATAATAAATACGTAATATATTTCAAACGTAGTGGATAATATCATGAAATTTAGTTGTCTTAGTGAAAAAGCATATTCTTGTTGTCTTTAGGGTCCATGGTTTGATACTCTTGAAGTTTGTTTTTGCCCTAATTTTCATTTCTACCAAACGTTGGTATTGTGTGATATCCTTTATAGCAATGGGGTTTTAACCGTGAATGCATAAATCTTGATTTAGTTGATTAAGTTATGTTGAATATATTTTTTGTACTTTTTGTATTGTTCTTAGCCAAAGTTATCAAGATAGATATTGATGGTGTCGAAAAATGGTGGACCCTCTTCTGATCTGCTGGTTGGCTCCTGCACACAAGTCCGGTGACTAAAGGTGGTTGTCCGATCGCAAATCCTCCGATGATTAAGTTAGAATTAAATGTCAAAGACCGTAAGGAAATTTGGAGAATCACAAGTGTCTACCTCACTTTTTAGTTGGTTTTCATACTTATACTCCAAGTTGAAGCGTGATCGAAGACTGATTGGTGGCCTTGATTGGTGTGCACCTTCCTCCTCATAAGGAAGGTCATATCTTTTTTGGTATGAGTCCAAATGAGGTGTAATATGCCCTGATATCTTTCTCGTATGAAAGTTTCCCCTATCGGGTGGGGGTGCGACATGCAATCCACTCTTTCGTGTTGCATGGGTTGATCGGTACATGGTTGATTCCTGCTCTAACTAATCGATACATGGTTACGTGCTGACCTGACGCAATCTTACCAATCGGTGAGTGAAGTCGATGATGCGTCAGAATTGGGTTCACCAGATACAAATATATAATCTTTGAAAAATAATCGCTTAATTTTAATATAAATAGATTTCTTTGCTAAAAAGAATTTGTTTTTTTTTAATATTGGGAGAGGCATTGTATTAAATTTAAGTTTAAACTAGATTTGTGAGTAAATGTTGCACTGTGTTGAATAACATATTTTTATACGCATATCAATTACTTTAGTAAAATAACTAAAATCACTTGAGTGGAATTTTTATACAAAGCTTAAATTGAAATATAAAGAAAATATTATTATAAATTTATCTATTATAATTGTTTTGAAGTTCATTTTATTCATTTAAAGAATGACCATATATTATCTCATGCTATTTGTTTATTTTCTTTGAAAGAGACGATAAAGAAATTTCATGCATATTTTTTAAAAAAATTTTACATCACATTAAATATTTCAACTAATTCTTTTGATTAATAAAGAAAAAAATCAAAACAAATTGTGCGAGAAAGTCATTTGTTGTTTTGTTTGAATAATTGCACGGCTCTAGGAAAAAAAAATACATGACTGAATGAGTATTGTTTTGAAGTTAGTTATCTTTATTTTATGATATTATAATATACATGGTGTTTTTTTTATTAGTTTGTCGAGGACCCAAAAACTTTTGGGCCGGCCCTGCCTGGCTGTTAGCTAACCCTGTTAGCATTCTGGCTGCTTTGTTGACCACCATTCAACAGTAGCAAAATCTATTAAGGTTACCAACCATTTCATGTCTTGCTTCAGTCCGATATACTTGTTGCACCTTACAGCTGTCTTTTCACTTAAAATTAGGGATGGCAATTTGGACCGAACCGAACCGCTTAATTTTTCCCGAACCGTAATCGTTTTTTTTCCCGTGGGTATGGATATGGTAGGAACGAACAAGTACCCGTTCGGGTTCGGTTCGGTTATGGTTAGAAGAATAACTGAACCGTTACCCGAACCTGAACCGAAATTAAAAATACATAGTGTTATATATACACACACACATATATACATATATTATTTTATAACCCTTTAGCCAACTCTAATTAGAACTGTAATTTTGAACTTGATGTTGTGTAATTGGCTGTGTTTTGGGTTATTTGTTTGAAATTGTAATGGATTTTTTTTGGAATAGCAATAGGTGGTTTTGAAAATTTTAATAAGATATTTTTTTTTGCATATTTTTAAATTTATTAGGATTTTTTAATTTCGGTTACAGTTCGGTTCAATTCGGATAATTAATAACCGAACCATTCGGTTACCCGTTCGGTTCGGGTAATACTCGAACCCCGTTTGGTTCAGTTATAGAGCACTTTCTCTTCCTCCATTCGGTTATCGGTGCGAGTTCGGTTCGGATATACCATTCGGGTATCGGGGCAGTTATCCGGATAACCGCCCCGTTGCCATTCCTACTTAAAATAGATGCTGCTGAGGTTATATGTTGGCTACTTGCTACTACTAGACAAAATCTATTAAGGTCACTTAAAATAATTTATACTATAATTTTACATGCTAAAAAAAAAAAAAAATGGAACACGCTTACATGGTTCCGCCCTTGTATGTAACTATGGGAGAGGGGATAATGGATATACATGTGTAATTTCTGGTATTAATGTGTCAGCATATGAATGTGTGTTTTTTGTTCCAATTACTGAGTAATTGCATGGTACTTGATCTAGGATCTAGGCTTCACTTGCTGACGGTGTCGATGCTTTTACTCGTGCTCGTGCTCGTGCCGGTGCCTGTGGTGGAGGGGTAAACATAGTGATGGATGTACCTGGAACTGGGTTTTAGTTGTCACTAGTTGAAGATTTATGCAATTATATAACGACAAAAAAAAATCCCAACAGATTGGTCTGATAGTCAAAGCTTAGAATTTAAGAGTTTGTTATCTCCTGATATTTCATACTCAAAATCTCTCATGTGTTATCAATTCTTATGAGATTAAATCATACAAAATTTTGTTACTACTTTAATTGGAAGACCTACTAATGGGCTGTGGACTAATCTCTCAACAGTAGTCGAGATTTATAGAAATTGACTCAAACACACCAAATTATAAATTAACCTAGAATGGTGAAATGCGTGCAACACCAAAATCCGTTACAAAAAATCATGAGTTTTACCATATCCTTTAGCTTTTTGTAATTCAATTCTTTTTCTTGATGAATCCAACAGGCCGGCAACACCAAACGCTCTCCTCGTGAAATAACGAAACCCACTGCACGTTTATTTTGTGAGAGAAAAATTAGACATTTTCATATGTCTAATTTTTTCTACTTTGCCGTGACTTTAATAGGTGTCCCCTTATTGAACGACAAGATTAGCCCCTATTAATCGAGATGTGAGTAAACTAATCAGGACAAAAGTTATAAAAGAAACTTAAACTTGGAAAAAGAACGGTCCATATAGCATGATCTCGTCATTTTGAGTCATAGTTTTTCCAAATATCTTTTACGTCATTGATAAAATACGTTCATCATCGATATCCGTTACGACCAATCATGAGTTTTGCCTAACATACCTTTTTTTAATATTTTTCTTGATGAATCCAATAACATCATCCAAACATAACCTAACACAAACCAATAGAATTAAGTCTAAGAACCTAAACAAATTCCTAGCACATATATAGACTCGTAAACTAAAAATAAATTAAAGATAAAAATAAATAGTCATATCACATCCACGACCAATAGGTTAGAAACGGGAAACAGAAATTCAATAACCACTGTTCTTACCTACGCAAATCCCGAAACAAAAAATGTAATTATCTATTCGTCTGGGTCATCGTCCCCAAACCAAAAGATAGAAAATATGGTACAACGAGAAATTGGTTGGCAATTTTGGTGTTTCTGGATTTTGTGTGACGTAACAAATAGATCCCAAAGAAGATAGAAAAATAGAAAGGAAGAGGACCAAATCAGTGGTTCTATAATAATTAATAAATGTTATGGGAAAAGTACTAGTTCTACACTTGGTCCCCATGATTTAAGCAAGATATCAGTTTGGTCCTCATAATTTCAGTTTCATGAATTTGGATCTAGGGCTAGTTCATTCTCATACCCATTCTAGTACAGTCTGTCAGTCATATTGTTATGACTTCTTCAATATTTCATCGGTTTCAAAAAGATTGTCAAAAATACTAAATATTAATAAGCTCTTTTAATTTGTAAAAAAATAGTTTAATTTTTTTAAAATTCTCTTTGTGCTAGGATACGTTATTTTTTAAATAAATGTAGTGCATCTCCAATGAAAGATTTCACACGTAAACTTGGGGAGACGACATGAGAAAAACAGACACGTATGAAAACCACTAGTATAATCCAAAGATTTCTTTATTGACGTGAACATTTTATGAAAAGATTAAAAATCAAATCAAATATTGGTCACGCATGCGTATTTTTTTCATTTGAAGTACTAGAAAAGATGACAACAATGGCGGCACTGCATTGAAATGGAATCTGAAAATGTACAAATGCAATTAAAGAAATCGACGAGAATGAATGAAATCTTGCTAAAATTATAGGTATAAATGGTGTAATTTGCCTAATAAAGTAAAGAAAAGAGTAGCGTATACAACAAATTCTTATAAAACTCATACAACTTGTACAAGAAAATGTGACAGAACACCAAGTGACCCGGTGCCCCAAAGTCACCTAATAATTTTTTAACGGGTCTTAAAGTTTTCAATAATTACAGAAACCTCCCCTGAGTTATACCCTGTTTGCTTACGAGGAAACTCCAACTCTCCACAACATAGATGGCGATGGAATGGATCAAGGGTAAATTGACCATTTTTGTTCCTGGTCGCTAAATTTGAAATTTATCTCTATTCCCGCCCCATTTTCCGAATGAAGAATGAATCTCACCCTCTATTCTTACCCCTGAACAAGGATCAGGAATCTCCGTCTCGCCCCATCTCGTTTTTTTAATAAGAAAAATAGCAATTCATCTCAAAACATAAAAAATAATGTTCGCGTATGTTGAAGATCCATCTTTAATAAAATAAAATAAAAACTCTAAACTCTAATATCCTAATGTAAAATTATAAATAACTAAATTTAAATGGGTTAAAAATTATTTTAAAACAGGACAGGAAATAAGGCGGATCTTGATCCGTTTTTTTTTTTTTTTTTTTTGCTAAATAAAGTGTATTGATAATCAAGAGCAATACATGATTATCCGGGATCTAAACTACAATTAGAGGAGATCCCTAACCAACTTACTTTCAGACAAAATTCATTACTGGCCTAGTGAATATCTTACAAAGTATTAAGTTTTCACCCTCCTAATTCCCTCCAAACTCCGGATAATATCATTGATTGAGTAATGTTTGAATTGGAGTTTGGCTTTGGCCCAACACGCGGCTCTGAACTTCACCAGCTCACCCAGCTCCTCCACTCCTAGATGCTCCCCCTTGAAGCACCTGTTATTCCTTGCCAGCCATATTGACCACAGCATTGCATGAATAGAAGAGAACCATAGAATTTTTCCTGTTTTGTTGAAGGTTAGCCCTGAGTAGTTGTTAAGAAGATGATCCACTGATGGTGGAATAACCCAAATAAGGTTCCACCATTTGATTATGCAGTTCCAAACCTTCCAGGTGTAATTGCAGTGTAAGAATAAATGATTAATTGATTCCTCCTCCGAGTTGCATAGCAGGATCTTGATCCGTTTCCTAAACTTTTTTCAACTTTTGCCTTCAAATTCCATCCAATAGCCTAAAAAAATTTCGGAACTCCAAACCAAACGGAACAACCCCTAACTTTCGTCTCTCAGTGTCAATGTCGGCCCAACAAAGTGCTAACACCAATGAAAATAATGCAAATCAAATTAGACTGTGACGAAATTGTTATTCTTACTCCACAAGATGTTACGTTGACGGCTTCAACTTGTATAACTATGCACGCAAGAAAGGAATTTCTTTTTCTTTTACCAAACACCACCATTTAACCACCCCCACGCCACAAATTGTAGGCACGATCTAACCCCATGAGCCCCATTTCTTGCTCCCTCACTCCACCTCCTTAAATACTCCCAACTACCCACCAACCAAAACTCCATTTCCTTCCACTCCAAATCCTGAATTTTTCTGATTCCCAAATCCCAATTCTCTGAGTACTTCTATCGAACACCTGGAGGGGTAAACTCTGCTGTACGTTGATGATGGCGGGATGGGTATCCAAAAACTCGAAATCCGGCATCGAGCTAATGCAGAACTGCGATCTTCCTCCACCGGTCAAGATTTTCACCGGGACTGATAAATCGGTCTTATCGTCGATGAATCGGATTTTCAACAACCCGGTGGTCGAAGAAGAGAACGAAAACGATGAACTTAATGGAACTGAGAATGAAAAATTGGAGCTTTTGAAGGCATTGAGATTGTCACAGACACGAGCGAGAGAAGCGGAGAAGAAAGCTGCGGTTTTGGGAAAGGAGAGGGATGTTCTCCGGAAGGCTTTCATGGCAGATTCTTCGAAATTGTTTGCGTATAGGCAATGGGTGAGATTGCTTGAGCTTCAATTGTTAAGGGTACAAAGGCAAGAGCAGAAAAAAGATAGGTTTCGTAAGGAAGAAGATGATGATGTGGTGGGTGTTGCGGGAATGAGATGGTTTTTGGGTTGGGCTCTTTGTTTGGGGATTGCTGGTGTGGGATTTGCCTTTGGTTGTAGATACATTTTTTGATTTTGCTCCTTCTTTTTTATTACAACTATGTGTCGATTACAACTATGTGTCGATCAGCAATGATATTGTCACATATTCTCAATTATGTATTCAAAATCATTCGACGGACGTAAATTGCAAATCGGCAATAATTGACATCGGTTGATAAATGTATAACGATCAACTTGAATTTATCTTGATGGACAATTGGTGAGAAAAAAAATAAACAATTTAGATCCAATAATCGAACAACGGGGGGCACAGATCATTGACAGTGTTAGAATTTAGAACATGTACATACAAGGAAGTACTAAACGATTTTTAGAAAAATACTATGGGTACAAATCATTTATAAATGTGTGATGGGGGAGGAGATTGTTGGGGAGGAAGAAGAGAGGCTATCACCTCTCACATTTGTACATAATTTACACACATATACATAATTTACACACATAATTTGTACCCATAGCAACATCCCGTTTTTTATAGTAGACATCACAGGAGTGTATTTCGCAGCATATAAACTGTAATTGACTGAGAAACTATTTCCTACCATCTCCACCAGCTTTAAATTTAGCCTGCCAAAACAGATCTTTTTGGCACGCGTGTGTGAGTGAGTGAGAGGGAGAGAGGCAAAACTGAGAATAGATATGATTCACTGCACCCTAAGACGTGGATGAGGAGCTCTGATGTGCGCAACGCACAACAGCCTTCCCATTTCCCTAAAACGTGTATGTACAAAAACCATCCATCGTGACCTCTAGCATTCTTCGAAACATATTTATGTATACATAGATATATATTTACATCGGAAGGTTGGAATATAAACAGATATTTCTCCACGTTAAGTCAGTTGCTGAGGTTTAGATTATGGTCTGGTGTATAGACCTCATATGCGCGTAGCAGTCATCACCTGCCCCAAAGAAGTCCAGACAAACCCAGCAAATGTGCTTCCCACACCTACACTCAATATGGTTGCACCCATCAATCTTCTCAATCGTGTACCCACAAACAGGGCACTGCTTCACATGGTCGTCCTTCCCCTTGCACCAGTCCTTGAGAGATGAATCCGGGTCCTCCTTGAACTCCCTATACTTCTCGCACGACACAAATGGGTGGTACTCCACGTGGCACCGCGTGCATGTCTCCACGTAACAAGCCCCGCATACAAACGGCTTTCCATCCGTACCAGGTCCCGCCACTTGGTAAACAGACGGGCAGTCAGGCGAGGGGCAAAACCGAAAATTCCCTCCGCTTGACGCCACGTACGCCCCCAGAGAAGCCCGGAAGAGCTCCTCCAACTTCTCGCTCGACAATAGAGCCCGCAAGTCAGTGAGCAAGACATAGGCCCCACAACGCTCACGCGCACAACGAATGGGAAAGCTGTCCTGGCTTCTGATGGCAGACTCACACTGCTCGACCAGGCACTGGCGGCAGAAAACGTGAGCACAGCCTTCGAGGCAGTAACCCTCCTCCACTTCACACAAGCAAATCGGACACCCATCACCATTACCATTCTCGACCTCCTGAGCCGACGGCAAAGGGACAGTACAACTCATCTGCGCAATTTCGTTAACTGCATCTTCTACCTTTTGCTTTACTTCTTTGTTACCGGTAATCGCAATGACTTGGCGGTGGGAGTTGAGACTGAACTCCGCACCAGGAAACTTTTCTTTGAGACCATGAAGGTCTGGACCAAACTTCTTAACCACCTCCTTCATCAGGTCGGGTGGCAAGGCCCCACTCCGGAGATGGATTTCAAGTTGCTTGCTCTCATGTAAGGTTGCAAGAGATTGAACTAATCTTTGTTCCGCTAACTCAACTTTTTTCAAAGAACCAAAGATCCTCACGGTAAGGGCGGGTCGGTCAAAGAGAATGCATGTTCCTGTTTCGCGTTGAACTGATTTCATGAGGGTCGTGCCGTCTCTTGAGAATAACTGACGGAGGATTGGTGGAGTGAGGGTGGGGTGGTCTACCGTTTTTCCTCTCATGAGCTGCTCCAGAGGTCTTCTTAACTCTGCCACAGTTTTTGTAGCATTGGCAGAGATTTTTACTCGATATGAGCCGTTGTCGTTCCTGTGGAGATAGCACTCGGCACCTGTAAACAAAATTTATCATTTTTTAAGGTAAATGAGAGAGCTACTAAAATTGAAGTACGATACTATCTTACTAGGCTATTTGAAGATTCAATGCATCTACCAATTGCTGAGCCCAATGATATTAAGAAAAAATGGAAAGGAAACAGTAAATAAATTTTCTACCAATCTAAAATTCCAAAATAAGCTAAGATTCATGGATAACTCATTCATCACTATTTGCTAAATTTCATATATAATTAGACTACTCTCTTGTCATCTCTTTCTGTTTATTGATATTTTTCCTTTTATCCCCCTCCCCCTTTGCCCTTCATCTCTTTCCTTTTTCTCTAATGCCTTTTTTCATTAAGAACAACAACAGCAGATACTTTGGACAGGCAGCAGCGTGGATAAACATACATAGTCTGGATATTCAACTCCAATTACGCAACATTACACAATATCTCTCATCCATAGATCCACAATACCTATCCGCTTAGGCAAAAAAAAAGATCTGAATTTGGAAACTATTTGTAGGGTAACAAGGAAAATTAAAAAAGTAACGAAATTATTGGACTAAACCCCAAATCAACTTTATTTCCTCTTTTGAATTTATCTCCAACCAACACCTTCTCAATCCCCTTATATAAAAAATGTACATAACTATAAAAGCAAACAGTAAGCCAAAGATGATAAATAGAATCCATTAAAGGCATGAGAAAAAAACATATATTCCAACCCATCCTGACTACTTCAAACCATTTAGCATTTGAAATGAGCATGCAGACCACAAAATTAGAGCATATGTCAAGCTCCAAATATCTGTCAGTTTCACAACATTTATGGAGATTGGACGCACTTTGATCTTAAAGAAGAATTCTATTACGTCACAATCTTTGGCATGTCCGACGAAGTTACATGTAGTCAGAAACCTAATCTCACAAGATTTCAGAGCAAATGCGACCATAAACATGTGCATGAGAGAGCAAACATATCTAGGTGAGACATCTAGTGGGCAATCAAAAGATGAGAATTAAATGCAAGAAAACAAGGGGAAACCAAAACAAACCCAAAAGTGGGAGATCAGCAATTTGGTTTCCCATTCTGCCTAAGCTTATGAAAGCTAATTGATTGCATCTTCCACTATAAGCTAGTAATCGCATAAATTGCATCTTCCGAAAGAACAAATAGCTAGAAACCGAATTAAACTAGGAAAGTGTTTTTTGCACTCCTCTTTTCACCATCTGCACCCTTTATATTTTTTGTATTTTACCCATGTGTATTTGCAAAAATGGGAGGAAAGAGAGCCAATGGTGAAAAGCAGAGTGCAAAAATCACTACCTTAACTTACAGTTGTATGCAAAAAAAAGGTTAGAATATACCCTTTCGTCGCTGGAATCTGGCAAGGAGAAAATCCAGTTGCTCCTTGACAACCAAATAAACAGGTGCAGGGCAGGATACAGAGCTGTGAAACAACCGCTGACACTTGATCTTCTGCCATGGAAGACATCCAGGCAATACTTTCCCTTCAATTTGCTCCAATGCTTTGGCTGCCTCCAAATGTAGACTTCCGTCAAACATGATCAAGGCTCTCATGAAAGAATCCTTAGGTTCTGGTGGGAAGACCTGGACTTGTACACCATTACCATGGGGGTTCCTCTTAGGCATGAAGGGGGAGAGCTCTCTCAGAAGTGCTTCTTCACAAGCACTACATGGAGGGTTTTCTACAGCTTCTCCTCTCACCAAGAAAAAATCCAAGATTTTCCTATCTGTTGCAGGCCTTAATACATCAAAAATTTCAGCTTCAGATAGTCCTCTATCAAGTCCGGTTACAACAACACTATCTGGGAACTTCATGCTAGCTGCACAGCGGACAAACTTTTCTCCAATTAACAAGTCAGAAAGATTATCAACCATATGATTAACATCATGCCTGTTACATTTGACAATTCCGAGCCCCTTGCTGACCCTGCGCGGCCAAGAAACTTTTGCTCTAACAGCAGCAAATGAAAACATTTTATGATCCCCCCCAACAGTGCTCCGTGAAGGAATTATCTTTAACCAGGTTCCATTGAATTGAACAGGACTGCACTCAGCAGCTCTCTTAGCAGCTTCAGGTGTGATAAATGTTATCCTCCCCCATTTTTCCTTCTCATCAGTATCTTGTCCAATGCCCGTGAATTTCTGGACCGCACAAATACTACCCGATGTATTTCTCTCTAAAAACGACAAAAGCTCCTTATCATCAACAGCATTCACATCTGAACAGAACACATCAAAAGTCAAACATCTCTTTTCAAGTTCCAGATGCTTTATCTCCGCACCAGCTCCAAACAAAGCTACAGAAGGTGATACACCAGTTCCTCCATGATACAAGCATTTCTCCATGCACTCATTGAGTAACCATTTTCTTTCGTACTCCAGAACATCACTTAGAAGGCTATTCACTGTTTCCATGTCTCGCGAAGAGGCAAATAATTGGATCTCATTCCTGTCAAAACTAACTTCAATACCAATCCGTTCATCCATACAAACTGCTCTTGCCTGTGAAACAAACTGATGGAGATAACTGTTGAACTTCCCGCAGAACTTTTTTAGTACTATACACCCAAAACCAGTCAAAACCCTCACTTGCAGCTTCTGACTCTCCATCTTCGAGGCATCAAAGAGAGGAGAAGGGCAAAGGGTAGGCAAATACTCAAAATCAACAGCAGTAACGCAGACCAAGTACTGATTGGATACCGAGAGAATATCCCCAAAAACCACCCAACTCGGCCTCTGACCGAAGATTAGCAATGAACATGAAGGGTGTAACTGAACATGCTTTCCAGTCAATGCCACCTCATATCCAAGTTGATCATAGCCAGAATACATAGCTACATTCTCTGCAAGTGAAGAGAGTATAGCATTTTTCAAATACTTATCCTGCTCAGAAGACACCTGTGGATTCCAACGCCAGTAACTTGGAATAATAAGATTAAGCTCGTGCTGAAGACAAGTTTCCAATTCAGAGACTGTGTCCTGGCATCTCCGCATGGATTTGGCGTTGATGCTATTCTCCCAGCACCAAATATTCTTCTTTTCTTGAGGCACACCCTCCCATTCCTTATAAGCTGAGAGCAAAGTGAAGAGATCACCATAGCGATGGCAAAATTGTACCTTAAGGCAATCTGATTTAAGCTTATCTTCTTCATTACCCACTCTGCAAAATATGCTACTGGCATTTGCCATAACAGCAGCAAGAACAAGCCCCTCTTTACCCAAGCGGTGCTCGAAGCATTCAAGAATTAATTTTCCCAACCGAGGTTCAATGGCCAATTTAACCAATTTCAGTCCGTCCTTTGTTAATTCCAATACGTTATTCTTCAATACAACAGCTCCTAACTGGAGAAGATTTCTAATGGCCATGTCAATAGCTATAGCATTAGGAGCATCAATAAAATCAAAACTCTGCACATCTGTTGTGCCCAAAGCAAGAATCCTTAAAACTGCCACACCAAGATGAACCCTACGAATCTCAGGTTCCTGATGAGCTGGCATCAATTCAAAATCATTTTCCGAATAAAGTCTATAACATCTCCCTGGTTCAGTTCTCCCAGCACGACCAGCTCGTTGATTTGCAGAACTCTGACTAATCCTGCAAACCTTGAGGACATTCATACCAGAGCCAGGTTCAAACCTACTCTCTTTCACCATGCCGGAATCCACCACATACTTCACCCCCGGAATTGTCAATGACGTCTCAGCGACATTTGTGGCAAATATAACTTTTCTTTTACCTGGGTAGTCAAGAAAGATGCGATGTTGATCTTCATAAGAAAGCTTTCCGTGCAAAGCTAACGCAACTGCAGAGGGGAATTTGAACTTTTCACAAGCCCATTCCACTTCCATCTGAGAAGTTAAGAAAGCAAGAATGGTCCCGTCTTTTTCTGTTCTATGGATCTCGGTCACCATCCTCACAATATCAGAAGCATAGGAAGCATTACTAGAAGAATCTGAAGGGCATTCAGATGCACAAGGGACATATCTGATATCAACTGGAAAGTTTCTGCCCACCACATGAAAGGTTCCACAACCAAAAAAATACTCTGCAAGCTGATTCGCGTCAGCTGTTGCAGACATGATGATAAGCCTCAGATCATGCCTACGACGAAGTAAGTTTTTTATCAAGGTTAAAAGAAGATCAGTGTTTAAGCTTCTTTCATGTGCCTCGTCGACAATGATGCATGAAATCCCAGATAGATTCTTATCTTTCATATAGTGCTGCAATAAGCAGTGGTCCGTCATATATATTACCTTGGAATTGAACTGCTGAACAGATGTATACGTTGGAAAGGATACAACCGAATTATCTTTGTAGCACCCACAGCTTTCCTCTTGAACTCTTTGAGCCAATGTGATAGCTGCAATTTTGCGGGGCTGAGTGCATATAATGGAGCCATTACCGGCTACTCCTGAGTCAGCAAGAAACTGAACCAACTGCGTACTCTTCCCTGAACCAGTCTCTCCAACCAGTACCATCACCTGTCCAAATTACAGTAACAATAGAAATGGCTAAAAAGAACTGAAACACCTAAGGCAGCTCATAATTTTCTTCCAAGAGATGAAATCAAGTAACCTCTGAAATACACAAACTGAATCCATGTCATGAAAGCCTAAAGTAGACAGAGTATGACAGAAACAAACTCCAATCAAATACCAATACCCTTGCAGAAAAACAACTCATACTACTGGCCTGCCCTGCCAAAGGAAAATATATATACGCAACATATTTCAGCAGAAAACCAACTCACATAACTACAGAACTATGCTCAACAACCAATATATATATATATGTGTGTGTGTGTGTACACACACACATATATATCAGTCCCCTTCTAATAAGGGATCCCCTATTTTGTTACGGTGTGGACCTTCTATTTTCTAACCAAATTTTGATGATCCAAACCGTTTAATGTGTTTAAAACATATTTTTAAGGGTACCGCAAGAAATCAGCTAAAAAAAATATCGAGAAGGATTTGATCTAAACAGTTTTTGATAAATACTGACAATAACAGTTTTATGAAAGATTGAATTGATCAAGCCGTTTCAGGTATTATTTTGAGCTGATTTCTTGCGGGTACCCTTAAAAACATGTTTTAAACATAATGAACGGTTCGGATCATCATAATTTGATCAAGAAATAGGAGGTCCACGCCCTGACAAAATAAGGGATCCCTTATTAGAAGCTCACTCTATATATAGAGAGAGTGAAGAAAACACAGGTCACATGGAGAGAGCAGGGCATGAACCATCACTTGAAATTGCTATTAAGTATTAACCATACCAAACTATGAAAGCATGAACCAATGGAAAATACTGAACATGCAAGGATTAAGGGGACATGCATTTAGTGCACTCAATTTAAATAAAAAATCATTGAATTCCAGCATTGATCAAGTCACATAAGATTTTGAACACAAAAGGAAAGCATGTGATAGGGCAATTATAATAATGCTTTTGAAAAGTAATACTGCAGGCAACAGGCTTATGTAGTCAATTTTGGAAAAGACGCCTGATGAGGAAAACTTCTCATAGAACTTTCAGGTCATTTGGCACCACAGTAGCAATGACTATTAGACAAATGATCATCCAGAGAACATTTGTTGCACTAAATTCTAAGGGGACACAACATATAACTACGTAACTTTAGGGAGAGAGGGAGAGAGAACTTTCAGGCCATTTGGCACCACAGTAGCAATGACTATTAGGCAAATGATCATCCAGAGAACATTTGTTGCACTAAATTCTAAGGGGACATAACATATAACTACGTAACTTTAGGGAGAGAGGGAGAGAGAGCATAGCTGAGAAAAGTATGAAAAAGACTAAAAGCTTCTACCGAGAAGTATGTCAAGTGCCATCCAAGTCAAAAACCCGAAGAAAAGTTAACAAATTTTAAATTGAGAACAATTGTTTTGATTCTAAGAGCTGTTTCGTGCAAGCCGGGGCAACTCCACCATGTTGTTGGTGGTGTCAGCATAACTTGTCACAGTATTGATGATTATTTAAGATATTAATTTTCAAATTTTACAAAGTATACTTGGTCCAACCCTCTCTCTATCTCCCCCCCCCCCCCCCCTCTCTCTCTCTCTCTCTCTCTCTCTAACAAACAGAGAACAATGCTTTTGCTTTTTACATGCATCTGTTTCTTTATTTAACATGTCAGTCAACAAACCAAGAGTTTATCGTTTCAATTTAAGAAATCTTACGTTGGGATACGATGGATATACACACTGAAAAGGTTTGGGATCAATAATTGATAGGACAAGCATAATGGAAACAATGTGTTATAGTAGAATTAACAATGAAGTTGTGATGCAACTATTCCAACTATGAAACCTCGTCGAACGTAACTATACAAATCCATGTGTTCCATGTTTTTGTTTAACATGAGGTACGTGCGGTCAATTTACATACTGTGATGTGTGTGTGAGGAGGAAGTGACAAGAACGTAGAAACAAAAATCACTTCACACATGGGTGACTCAAAAAGTTTCAAAAAGAAGAATAATACATTACGTATATATACATACATATATACACACACACAAACACACACACATACATATATATGGGGCCGGATCCGGATACATAAAAAAAAACACTTCATCTCAATCATTAATATCAATGACTGAGATTAAAACACTCTCTCCTTCCTCTCCCTCTTTACACATTAACCCTATCTATCCCCTCCCCCACCGATGTTCTCTCTCTCCCCTACCCCACACCTTTTTCCCTCTCAATCTCCGGCGAACCCAACTCCGACAATTGCGATCCTTCTCCGGCAAATCCAACTCCGGCGACCATAGGATCATTTTGACGAAGGGCTTTCATCGGCGATTAAGGAATTTTAAAAGAACTTTTATTTCAACTTTGGTGCGATTAAGGCTCATCTAGACATTCAAATATATTTTCTTTTAAACTTTGATGCGATTAAGGAATTTTATTTTAACTTTGCATCTGGTTCAAGTTGGATTGAGTTAGAACCTTCATTTCTCATGAAGGCTTATGATGATCTAGTACCTGCATCCCAAAGTAATCACAGGCCTTGCTCATTTGCAAAGTTGGAATTCAAATCTATTTGTCGTCTTACCATAAAATCAAATTGATAAGAGATCACAGAGCAGGAGTAAGGTGACTTCTCAAATTTGCAATTTGAATGGGCATGGCCGCATGGCAACACCCAAGAGAATTGCAGGAGTTGGATTTTAAGGAAAAGGATCCCGTCGTCGGAGTTGGGTTCGCGGGGGATTGGGAGGGGAAAAGGTGTGGGGTAGGGGGGAGAGAGAACGTCAATGGCGGAGGGTATAGATAAGGTTAATGTGTCAACTGGGAGAGGGAGGAGAGAGTATTTTAATCTCAACCATTGATGTTAACGATTGAAATGAAATGGTTTTTTTATGTATTTTTTTGTGTGTCCCCGGATCCGGACCCTATTCATACGTGTGTGTGTGTGTAACTTCACATACCAATTATATAACTTCACATACCAATTCAAAGAAGACATTTTCCTAGTATAATGGCTCTTCCAATTTCTTTTTCCTTTAACATATCACTTAAAAAAATCCAAGATCAAAACACAACATAAAAATAAAACACAAATTTTGGGAACTAAATTAACCTAATTACAAAATGGTAGGCATATAGAGAAACTGACATAGAAATTTCAAATTAGAAACACAAAGTTGTAGAACTGTAAGGACTACACCATCGTGTTTAATTATTAATTCCGATTCAATCACATCACTTTCTAAGCCTCCAAAAGCAATAGTGACTCATTAACTACAACAAACAAAGAACATATGTTCTCTATATGATGACCGTGCACTCCAATAACTAAAATAGTGATAACATCTGTAAGCAAAAAGTAGCCTTGTACTTCCAAAATTGTGTACATAATTGCAAGAGAGAGGGCGATTTGGAATAGTTATGAAGAGAGAGGTTTTCCAAAAGTCATTGTTGTAGCCGATACAAAAAAATCTTATGGAATCGGAAGATAGGCAAAATGGAACGCAACCATGCAATTGAAACTGTTTTACTCGATTTTCTTTGTTATTTGTTCACCTGCCATGTAGAATTGAAAAAAAAAATCCCTCAAACCCTATAATGGTATGTATGTAGAGGCAGTTGCTATATATAAGAGGAAGTGTGATTTTAAATTGTTTATCCTTTCAATTATTCTCACGAACTATATTTTGGAACAATATTTTAAAAGGGTCGTGCCTAAGCGCTGAGACAAGGCGAGGCGCAACCAAAATGCTGCAAACACCTTGAGGCGAGCCATTAGTCATGAAGCTTTACTGAGGCTCCAGAGCATACATGAGACATGCACCTCCCTATTTTATCCCAAACTGATTCAAGGTCTCTCTCAACCATTGATTTATAAAGGATTGCAAGTTGGGAAAACACTAAATAAATTCCTAAAACGTAAAAGGCTCAGATTGTGAGCCCTAGCAGCACAAAACAAATAAATAAATTTTATAGTGAATAAAACGATTGACGTGAAGAGAGAGGTTTGTTGGAAGTAACTTTTTCAACCATTTATGGAAAAAACATATGGAATCTGAGGATAGGCAAGATGGAACGTAGCCATGCAAATGAAAATGATTTGCTTGACTTTCTTTGTTAGTTGTTCACCATTCATATAGAATTTGGAAGAAATGTCCCTCAAACCCCATACTACGGTCCAACAAGTAGAGACAGTTACTATAGATAGGAGGACATGTAATTTTTACTTGTTTACCCTTACAATTATTCACACGAACTATATTTTGGAACAATATTTAAAAGGTGCGATAAGGCACATCCAAAATGCCTCGAACACCTTGAGGCAAGGTGCAATTCATGAAGTGTGACTGAGGTGCATGATACGTACACCCCCCTGTTTTATCTCAAATTGATTCAAGATCCCTCTCAACATTGACTTATCAAGGATTACAAGTTGGGAAAACACTTAATAAACTCCTAAAACGTAAAAAGGCTCAGAAAAACAAATTCTTTAGTGAAGAGAAGCATTTGACATGCTCTATTTTCTTATTCATGTCTATTTGTATCCTTCTTCTACTTTGTTTCTTCTTACACTCATGCTTTTTTTACCGAGTTTGATTAGTTATGGATGGCTTGGGGCCCCTTTTTCGTTTTCTATTTCCTGTTAATGAAAAACTAAAAACTGAATTCTGTTTATTTTTAACAAAAGTAAAAGCAAAAACATGTTTCATAGTATATTCTTGTAAATAATACAAAACAAAAATAACATAAAACATGTTTGGTAATATCATTTTGTTGTTTCTTACATTATTATCGAAGTAAAGCATTTATGAGAAATCATATGTACAAAGAAGATGGAACCATAGTGGAGAACGAGAGTGAGAGCGAGAGAAGCTATAGTTATCATGGGTGGTTGAGAGAGAGAGAGAGGGGTGGCGAAAGAGATGAATCATGACTATAATGGGTTGTTGAGAGGAGAGGAGGGGAAGAGAAAGACGAGTTATAGCTATGGTGGGTAGTTGAGGAAAGAGAGAGAGGAGGAGAGAGAACAAGGAGAGAGAGATGAGTCATGACTATGGTGGGTGGCTAAGAGAGAGGGGTGGTGGAGAGATGAGACGAGACATGACTATGGTGGGTGATTAAGGACGAGAGAGAGAGGCTAGCCAAGACAACGGTGGTGGTTGAGGAGAGAGCAAGAGAGGAAGAAGGAAGGAGAGAGAGACGAATTATGACTACGGTGAGTGATTGAGGAGGGAGAGAGAGGATATGAGAGAGGGAGAGAGAGAGAGATGAGGTATGACTATGGTAGATCGTCAGATCCTGTTTTTAAAACAAGTGAAAAACCCAATTTGTGTTTTAACAATTACAAGAAACTTCGTAAACGTTTATAGTAACAATACACAAAAACATATCCAAACGTGATTTTTAAAATGTTCACAAAAAGTTTGAAAAACAAAACCTGAAACTGAAAAGAAAAAAGTTACCAAACAGACCCTTAATGTTTCTATATTGTCTTTGCGTTGTTTCTATTGCCGAATTGCTTTTTTCTGTTTTTAAAACATTATTGTCTTTTTCAGTATTTCATGATTTTAACATTTAGAATGCTATCTTTTATGATATTCATATTTCTAAAAATATCTCCTTTAAGTTGAATACTTTTCCTACATTACACTTCTACTACTTTCTAAGCTTGTGCCTAGTCTCCCGGCCCAAGATTTTAGTACTTGCGCTCCATGCGTCACTTGAGCAAATATCTTCCCAATTCCCACAAACCACACAAGTTTAACACACTCACTCACTCGAAAGTTTAAGTAAGGAAGCTCTTCACTACACAAATAATACAATTAACAATCTATACAAGGCTCTCACCCACAAATATATTCTTCCCTCACACTTGCTCTTCCAAGCTCTCACTTCACTTGGAGATCCTTTATGTCTTAGCTCTCACACACAAATGAGCTACTCCACTTATTTAATAGCTCCAAGATACTCCTAGGAAATATCTAGATCTCTCCACATTCTACTAAATCCCTAGAACATTCTATACGATTATAATACAATGTAGAATTCTCCTACAACTCTAGCATATTTCATATCCTTCCAAAATTCTTTGGAATCCTCCACCTGCATCCAACTCCATCTAGAAGATTCCGAACTCTTCTGAAATCCTCCAGGCTTGACTAGGACATTCCGGATTCTTCTAGACTCTTCCGTGGCATATCTCTACCAACTTCTAAGAATTTCCAATGTCACACAAGTTGGCAGCCCGTGACACTAGACTCTAGAGAACCGTGACACCATGTGCGCAAAGAGCTTTTTAAAAAATATTTCGGAATGTAAAACATTGATCTCAACTGTACAATTTTGGGAATAGGTATTTCCTTCATGTTTATGATGGGAGAAGTTTAGTTAAGTATGTGGTTTGTTGGAAATCTATTCTAATATAGAAAGGGATAGCCCACTTTGGTGTGGACTTTTTCCGAGGCTGGCTAACACTTTCCACCGCCAAATCTGGACAAACAAAATAGTTATTCCCGAACTTAAATGCTATTCCATCTACTAACTGAAAGGGAAAAAGATGTGAAGCCAACTACATCACACAATCCCAACATTTATGTAACTGATTCAGTAACCTAATCTGTCATGTGTCTATCTTTGATCCATTCTCCTCCGCAGAAGCACCGGAAGAAATGCGATCATAATGGAGTAAACTTCTCATTTAGTATCAACTAGTCTAAAATTTGTGTTTTCCCTGTTTTCTGTGTTTGTTTCTAGATTTTTATGCGTGTATTTTTTGTTCTATGGCAGAGCAAGGACATCTGGATATCGAGTTTTGTGCCCACTTTTCTCCCACTGGCACGGTCATTATTTTTTTACAGCCTGCAAGGGATTCATTTACTTTTACCAAATCACAGATTCCAAATCTTTGAAGTTTTAACATATTTCATACTAGTATTATCTAATTATGGTGATCATCCTATCTTAGGTGATTCAAGGGTGGTTTTTGAGAAATAATTTTCAATTTTGAATGCATGCACACACATTGGCATCTAGGAGATGATTAACGCTTGGTTTGGATTGAAGGGAGGGGACGTGAAGGAAAGAGAGGGGACGGAAGGGGGGAAAATGGAAAGTGGAGTGACATTTTTTATTTTGTTTGGTTTATGGAGTGGAAAGTGAGATTTTAAAATATTTTTCCATGTTTGTTTAAGGAAAGAAAGTAAATGTTATGATGTATTTTACTTTTTTAACCTTTCATCTTGTGTGGTAACAAATAACTTGTATAATTTATCTTCTTAATATTTATTTTTTAAAGGGTCATAATTGACATTACAAATCTGAGCCACATAATCACCTCAGTTTCCTTCCATTTCTTTCCAATTTTGGAGTTGAAGTGATGTGCTTAAAACACTTGTACTCTTCCCCTCCCATCTCCCTCACTTTCCTTCCTAAAATTCAATCCAAACACAAAAATAATCTCCAAATCCCTCACTTCCCCTCCAAATCCGTCAATCCAAACTAGGGATAAGGGATTACTATAAAAATGAATTTCATTACACCATCGGAAGTTTCAGTTTATCAATAATCCCATCTATAAAATTCATGGAGTCACCAGCAGATGCAAGTAACGTCAAAATTAGCTCCACTATAAGGATATCCACCACTCCAGAATTCTATACCAGCAACAATGGCCTTCTTGTGACTGATCCAAGATTCTACCATCCGAAATGTCATTATCACATTAACCACCAAAAGTACTCAAAAAGCAACAAATGAGTAACTAATTCTATATTACTACCAATGATCAAGATAAAACTCACTTATTCTCGTAGCCACCAACAGCAACAGACAAGAAAATCAAGTTTAATAGAGAACCAGAAAGACATAAAATCACCTGCTGGTTATAGATTTCTCTTAGTATTTCCCCACGGAAGGCATAAATAGGCAAGCCATCTTCTAGCCGCCGGCATTCCCTCCTGATTAGGCAATGAAGCCTGACCCAATCGAAGTGTAAACTCAACCTAAGCACCTTGAAATCGTCGACTGACAGTGTCCCTTCAAGAAAATTAAGGATACACTCCATTGCGGATTTAAACTCGTCAATCCTCTTCTCTATCAACTGTTTCTCGGATTCTAACCCGGACTTTTTCCTCGTAAGCTCTTCGTAAACACTAATCCGGTTATGACTTCTAAGACAACTTTTAACGCGCGAAATCTCGTCTACAACAAGCCCTAACTTCTTCTGCCACTTCTGCACTAGATCTCCTTCGATCAATTGATTGACACGTTCAGCAAACAGAATTTTGAGCTTATCCTTCAGCTTTTCCATGTCACATCGGCTCGGCATGAGACACGGCCTGAACGAATGAACCCCATCGAGTCGAGTTTCCCATAAATTCACCGTCGCTTCGAGCGCGTCAATCCACTTCCTAAAATACAGCCTCACAGCAAGAGAACCAGATGAGTAAATATCACAAGTCTCGATTTTATTCTTGAATTTCGAAATAATATCATCGGCGTCGTCCTTGGAGAACTTCCGATTATCGCAACGAAGCTCGACAGTGAAGTATCTAAGCCCTACCGGTGGTCCGGGAGGGGGATCGCGTAAGTTATTAGGCGGTTTCCACTCGTCGTACGACCGGAAGGTCGACGAAACAACGCCTCTCCGGGTAGTGATGCGGGGCGGCGGCCCTCCACAGCCTTGCCTGGAGGGAATCGGAGGAGGACGATCGCTGTCCATAGTGCGAGAGTAGCGAGAAATTATGAAACCCTAGGGAACAAAGAAATTAGTACGTAGAGAGTGAGAATGAAGGCAGGGCAGAGAGAGAGAGAGAGAGTGTAGTGTAGTTCAGTTGAAGGTCTCGTCGTCTTCGCAGAGAATCAAAGCAATCGGTTTTTCTGTTCCTTCTCTGCTTTGGTATCGTAGGTATTTTAAAAATAAAGTTTTTATTTAAAAAAATAACTCCCAAAGAGTTAATAAGTTTATGTGAAATCTGATCACATTAAATTACTAAATTTAATTTTTTATATCTAAAGTTTTCTATTATTTTAAATAACATGAGATCTATTTTTAAGAACACATTACAATAGATTATAATTACGAATGAATAGACAATAATACCCTTAAGATAAATTTTATATTGACTTTATTAAGACGTTTCTATTTTATTAATGGAATTAGATGTCACAATAACAGTATGCATATTTTAAGGAATTTGTTGCCTATTCAAATTATAGAATAATAAATCCTAGCAAAGGCAGATTTTCCCTACTCGTTAGGGGTTTTTCATCGCAAATCTCATGACCAAGCAATTGTAGACCGCCACCATTAGTTTATCCAAAAATTTCATGACCCAAAATCCTTTAAAATATATTATATATATATATATATATATATATATTTCGAATTCTACCCGAGAGATCATGGCAATATACGCTCGCACAGTTGTCTTGAAAGGACTCGCGAGCCATGACGACACTAATGTCAGTGCATATTTTGATATCTCGACTTCTATAGCGTTGGGAGCAAATATGTCGATACTTACCAATTACATTTGCCACAATTAAAAAATTATTTTGTACTTTATAATGTTATCAATTTTGATAAATTTTTCATTTTATAATTTAGATTAATTTGCTAAAAAAAACTTATCAACAAATTTATTATTTTCAAATGCTCCTTTGTAGAATCTTCTAGTGTTACTATTTCTGCTTAAATTTAGTATTTTTTTATGGTAAATTTATTAACCTTTTTTTTGATAACTTCATCGACTTTAAGTAAATCATCTCCATTTGGATTGGTTAGATTATTGGATTAATTTTTCATCTTTATTTTTTTAAAAAATTAGTTTTCGTCTTTCATCAACTTTTTATGGATTATTGGTTCATATCAGCGAGAATTTTTAAAAAAGTTATAAATAATTGACCAAATTTTAAAAAATACAAAAATAACAAAAATTAATCAAAAATTGAATTTTTTTTAACTTATTCGTCATTTTTAATGATATTTTTTAAATTTTAAATATAATTTTATACTTTATAGATTTCTTTCATCAAGATGGATTAATAAAATTCACAAAATATTGAGGCCAAAAAGATAAATGAAAAGAAAATTTAAATAGAGATAAAATAATAATCCGAAAAAATTAGTTAGGCCAAATACATTTTTGAATTTGATAAATTTATTATTGTATAATTTTTATTAATTTTCTGAATTTATTGGAGACACTAATTCACCAACAAATTTATCATTTTTTAATGTCTCTTGTTAAAATCTTCAGTAGTTACTATTTTTGCTGGATTTACTATTTTATTGGTATGATAAATTCAGATTCCTGTTTTCTTAGTAAATTTATCAGTACTAACAAAATTATTATTTTGTCATATTTTAGATTTTTTTCTACAACTCCGATGGTGCGGTCCTAAAAAATTTAGTCTTACCATATACTTATACTAGTAATAACCCGTTCTATGCACGAAATTTATAAAATTAAATGAAAAAATTCAATTATGCCAGTTTATATTTTTTATAATTTTAATAATTAATCCCTACTACAATAACACATTGTAAAGCACGTAATTTTCATAGTATGTGCAACTTAAAATATTTTTAATATTTTATTCTAGACTCTATTTTTTTAGTGAAGTATTAAAATTAATATCTCAATGGCTAAATTAATTTGATCAACTATTCATTCAATCATAGCTCTAAAAAAACTAAATAAAACATCAAAAATCAAGAATTTTAATAATTTAAAATAATAAAGAATAACTTTAGAAAGAGAAATTGTGTAATTATGAATCACCCTACCTATTATTTTATCTCAAAATAGTATCAATATTTGTTTAATAGAGTACCAAAATAAATATTTGTTTTACGAAATAAGTTAATTCAATATTTATCTACTTATATTAAAAAATGAAAAAAAAAAAATCAACCTAATATTTGAAAATTTGTAGTCAGTAAAAAAAAATATAATATTTATTAATTAGGTTTATATCAATTTGTAATCAGAACGACGCCTTCATCTTTTGTTTCAAACCGTTACGCCAAAACCTATCAATTCGTCAGAACTATCCAAACATGTGAATTAAGGGGTTGTTCTTTATCGACGCCGTAAGAATTTGCAAATGGTTGAGAGATTTATTGATTTAGTTGCTGCGAAAAATCTGAGTTTCAAGCACACTCTTTGGTTTCTTTGAGTGTTGGATGCCCAGGTTTTGATTCTCCAGGTGGTTAGAAAGCATAGAGTTTTCTACTTACCAAAGTTAGAAAGTTGAGGGAAGCTATTGAGGCATTTCACGTGTTGGAAAGTAGGAGAATTTGTGTACCTTGTAACTAATGTTTTAATATTGTTTAAAAATTTGTATGGAATAGGAATCAAAAATTTGTTCGAAAAAAGAAATCTGATGGATGCAAAAATTAATATTTTCTCTTTCATTTATTCACTTTCTCTCTTGGAATAGGAATTCCTAATTTATTCAATTTTCTGCCTAATTTAGTAATAGATAGAAACGAAGTTATGTACGAATAAAAGGATACTAAATCTCCATATTGATTCTCCCCTCGCCCACAAAAGAATACTAAATCCCTCCAAGAAATGAGAGGTTATTTTGTTAATATTAGTAATTCCTATCTACGTAGTAAATTAATAAATTTAACTTAATCTTGATCGTGTATATTTTTTTTGAAGAAGTAGTGTTCACTTTAAATCTTTTTGTTTTGGAAATAATACTATTACAATTACATTTACTTCTAATTACAAATTTGATTATGATATTTTTTTTATTAATACATGATTTTTGGTGGTGCCACGTGTTGCTTTCAGAGTGACTCTCACGAAAAGTCACCTTGCAATAATATAGAGTATTGATTAATTTATGAGAGGTATAAATTTTATGATGAATATTTGTTTAATTTTTTATGTGGGATTAATTGTTTGGATCTTGATCAATATTTTTATTATGGAAGTATTTGAGTTAGCATTAATAGCGGTAGTTGTGGTTTTTTAAAAATTGAGGAGTCTTTGGGTCCTTGTTTGAATGTTTGTGGGAAAAATACACAGTTTTAAAAGTTTAATTGATTATAAATTTTTATTTTCTATTTTTAGAAGATACTTTTTAGTTTTATTTTCTTTCATCCTTAATATTTTATGGTTCTAAGGGAATGGATTGACCAAACTATTCCGACTCTAGAGAATAAGTCATTCAACAAAGAATTCTGAAACCGCGAAAAAAATCAAATATCATCATCACAAAGGGAGAATTTTTATCATAAACAATTTTAAAAAATTGAATAAGTTAACAAAAAATAGAGTTAAATTACCCGCATATCCCTATTGTTCATATTCGTCAAAACTTTCACCATTTTATCATTGACTTCAAAAAATATTAGTTTGGTTGGAGATGGAAAAACACATAAATAAGTTTTATTTTATTTTATAAATTAGACGGTTTAAATTTAAATTTATATTGGTAGTCAACTTCGCAGAATTATGTTCCAATTTAAGTCCAATCAGGTTTTTTTTTTTAAACATATCTTCCTCTTTTTAAATCTTATACACCTTCGGATCATTACACTAATTGTAGGGGGAGTAATCGAGATTCAACCTTTGGCAAGGGCCGAAATTATTAATTTTTTTTTTTTAAAGGGAAAGAGCCGAATGTAATTTGAAGGGTCAAAATATAATTTTTTTAATTAAAATTTATACCTAGATCTTAATTTTTTTTTGAATTTTTAGAGGCCGGCCCGTCTCATTAATTGTTTGTGAGGCCAAAAGTCAAAATTTGTTGGTATAATAATAAAAGCTTAAACCTTTCAATGCATGGTGGGCTCTTTTAAAGAGCAAAATCCAACTGACTATCGTGCAACAATAAATGTTATGTGTACAGATTTTTGTGTACGAATTTAGATATAGAGTGCCTGAAATCGTTCAATGTGTGTAAAATTCTTATTATTTTATAAAACTCACATGAACAAAAATAATTCCGAATATATATAAGTGTTGACGTGTCCGAATTTGTACGCAAAAATTATGTTACTGGAATAGGAGTTGGATCATTAGAATCTGAATTTTATGCTTTAAGAGACCATTGAACAATCCACATCCTATTCCAAAAGTGAATTTTATCAGACCATTATTGCCTTATTCCAGTTTTTAACCAAAAAGTGTGCAAAGAGCAGTGAAATTGTCAAGTGAATAAAAGCTGTAAAATGGTACTTCTCTGTTGTTTGACTAGTAATCAAAGACTCATTACTTGAACGTGGATCAGATTGAAATCACTCATGTTTTCTTCTTTTTAGCTAAAAGTCTCAGGTTTAGAGCGTAATCATTCGACCTTTATTTGGGATGTGACGCCTGTGTTAAGTTCTTCCTTAGTGTCCGTTTGGATGGAG
Organism: Arctostaphylos glauca; assembly: GCA_019985065.2. Taxonomy (NCBI): domain Eukaryota; kingdom Viridiplantae; phylum Streptophyta; class Magnoliopsida; order Ericales; family Ericaceae; genus Arctostaphylos; species Arctostaphylos glauca. The sequence goes on from JAHSPW020000008.1 coordinate 5,348,790, forward strand.
ATAAAAAATGATATAATTTGTCGAGGGGTAAAGGAATGATGTAACATACTTAAAATAATTTGGGAGCATAAAAATGCAAGGGGATAATTTTTCACATTTGGGAATTATTTTTGGGCACCCTCTCCTGGCCCAAAAGTTATCCCCGGGTATTATTCAAGAGTAATATCTCCTCTCCTTTATTACAACTACAAAATAACATTATCTCATATTTTATTCTCCATCCAAATCAAGTAATATTTTATCCCAATTTTTTAATATTTCATCCAAACTATTTACTTTTTTATCCACCTCTATAGACATCACAACAATGTAGGTCACCCTTCTAAAAATAATACTACTCTTATCTTATCCCCTCAGTAACTTATCCCTGAAAATAATCTTTCATCCAATCGGCCCCTAAAGTATTGTAATTAGTTATTTATCCCAACGAGATGATTTTAAAAAAAAATTTCATAATAAGTTATTTGTTAAATTATTCTCGTCAAAATAAATATTTACTTCAAAATAGTTGATGCGAATATACGTAATAAAAGAATTAGAACACAAAATGACAATTAGCTTAATTAGAAGCCAACTCGGATACTCTTTTTATTTGACAAAATCGCTTAGTTAAAATAAGGATTTGCAGAGCAACAAAAAAAATATTTTTATTGTTTTAGACCCTAAAATCAACAAGTAATGCTTTTAAAAGACAAGTGAAAGATGAAAGTAGTGAAGTTGCTTTCACGGGAAGACAACTTTATAAATTAAAGTGATAAAGTTCTAAATTAAAGCAGCTTTTTTTGGATAAGGGAGAAAGCAAATTAATTCTACGAAATCTTAACAAGCACGGTATTTGTAATATGTACGGAATACGAAAACTCTTTTATTAAATTGCGATTTTAATATTAAATATGAAATCACAGAATTCTTTCATTGTTGTATATTTTGTTATTAAGTGTAAAGATTTTATTAAAAAATAATTTAATGATCGAAACTTTCTACCTTCTTTAGGTATTAGAGGAATATTGACTAATACCACATTGATAATCTTGATTTTTCTTGCAAATCAAATGACCGAAGAGCACAAAACCTCTTCATATACCGAACATTGCAAATTCTCTAGTGTTTTAATTGTTGAGAAAAAATTTCTTATTTTTTGTGTTACGGGCGCATGTAATTGGGTTAGTTATTTTGTGGTATTAATTAAAGGGTTTTTGTTAATAAGGATCATTAAATAGCCTAACTCTACTTCCACTTCTATTGAAAACAGTAAAAGTTATTAATGTCATATTCAATATTAAAGTAAGAAAAAAATTGTGTTCTAGTGAGACCAAAATACCCTCTCTTTTTTCTTTGCGTAAAAAAGAGTTAAAGGTTGGCAAATTGAATTGTAACTGAATTTTGAAGAGTAAAAAAAAAATGTTTAGAATTTTATTTCATTTGATAATTACTTCAAAATATTCAACAATGTGTAGCTAATTTTTTTACCTTTACATTCATTCGACAATGTGATGTTGATTTTTAAAATATTGTTTAATTCAGATCCCATATATATGTGTGTGCGCGGAAAATTCATGAAGTAAATGAGAGGTAATATAATTTTTTTTAAAGATTATTGAATTTTTTTTGTTATTAACTACCTTTTTTGAGAGAAATTATATAATGAATCTTATAGTTTTTTCACAGTATAATTAATTAAAATACTAGAGTTTTTTTATTGTGCAACTAAAACTCTAGATCTCAAGTTGCATTACAATTTAATCTTTTCGTATAATTCCATTTAATGATTTGTTTACCACGCAAGTTTTTTTAGTTCATATCAATAAATAGCTAGCTAGTTGCTCTTTCGCGTGCCAAATTGTTTCATCATCTAAGATAATGTAATAGTTACAAGAGTTAAAAAAATAGAGAAGAAAAAATGAAAAGGCAACACAAAAATAAAAAAATAAAAAGGGTATTTTGGTCTCATTAGAACACAAGTTTTTTCTTACTCTAATATTGAATGTGACATTAATGATTTTTACTGTTTTCAATAAAAATGGAAGTATAATTAGGCTATTTAATGATCCTTATCATGGCCCTTGGGGCACATCTTAACAAAACCCTTAATTAAAAACCTTTAATTAAAAAGTGACCTAGGATAAATCATGCATGTTGCCTACCAAAAGTTTCGATTTTTTTAGTCGCATTTAAGTCTTTGTAGGCAATTAGACCCATGCAAGAGTATCCACAAGGTACACATGACATGTGTGTGTATTTATTTGTTTTTTATATTTATACTATATATTATTTCTGGACGATATTTTGTGAGAGCACACGTAGCAATAATTCTTTTAGGTAATGTTTTTTCATTTACAGAATTTAAAATATCAGTTACTCAATTTAAATGTTTAGGTTTTAAATTTCAAAAGTCAAATAGAGAATGAAAGAAAACATAAGTGGCTTTTTTGATTTTATACCTTTTCAAATCTATACTCAAATATCCAAAATATAATTTAAGATATGAATTCAAATTTCGTAAAATCTTTCTTTATCTGAAATCCTAATTAATCTAAACGTCATAAAAATACTTAATAACCAATCTGTGAGATTTATGTGAATTGAAATTTTTTTTCAAAATTAATTCGATCTCTTCTTCTTTCTATTATCTTTTCTTGATTTCAAAAGTCTCACATGTTCTGCATTCAATGCACCACTAAAGAAGATACTTTATAAATGAGGTGATTTTAATTATTAATTGAAAAATTGTAATTTTTCTATTGCATCTATAGATTGAAAAGTTTGGACTTTTCAATTGTACCCTTCGATCATATATAAATACAAGTCTTCTCTAACAATTCACTTACTTGATTTTTGCCCACTCTCTCTCTCTCTCTCTCTCTCTCTCTCTCTCTCTCTCAAAAGTTCTTATATTTAGAAGCATTTAGTCTAAGTATTATTTTTCTGCAGAAATAATACTTTGTGATTTTCTAATTCTTCTTTATTTTTACTACGCAGATATTCTGTCCGTCTCCGTTTATGCAAACGTAAACGGAAAGAATATAAGTTCATCTTCGTTGTATTTTGAAAGTAAATTTGCTGTAATCTGGTGCATACTATCCGGTGAGGGCAAATATTGTCTTTAGGAAAGCGAGGATTTTTATTTTCATATATTGCATTAGATTTCATCACCAACATTCACATTGCGAAGAGAAATTTTTCACAACATATTTTGTGCAACAAAACGACGTTCTTTTGGGATTAAGGGAGGCTGTAGTGTACTTCCCTATAGTGCATGTGTAGTACGTGCAAAACGATGTAGTTTTGCTCACTTTGCCATCTAAACTACATCGTTTTGATTCCATGTATTTTGATAACAATTCAAATGAAAAGTTAAAACGATGTAATTTTGAGGGCAAAATGAGCAAAACTACGTTGTTTTGCCTGCACTATACGCACACTATAGAAAAGTATACTATAGCTCTCCCTAATATGTTGTTTTTATTAACAATACGTCCTGCTGTGCACAATGCGCAATACCCAATAATGCCCTAAGTCCATATTAAATAAGCATTTAAGGATCATTAATCTTATCATATTAAATAAGCATTTAAGGATCATTAATCTTATGCACATGGTAAATTAATTGCACGAACTCTAACTATCAAAATAAAGAATGTGAAAAAAAGATTATACATTTATATGGTCTCATTATTTGTATATCAAGTGTCAGATTTTTTGTGGCAACTCAAAGGCCTAATTTGACTCCAAAAACAAGTCCAACCTTGTTGTGAAATTTGTCTCCCTATTAGTACACCATATTATTTTCTTTTCGTATATAACATTGTCGGAGATATTAATGTAGAGAATATATCTGAACTAGCTCCAAATCCTTCAAAACAAACGCACCCGTGTACATTATATATATATATATATATATATATATATATTCATTCTATCATATATCTACATGGCAGTATTTGATTGTCAGGTTCTTTATCAGAAGGAACAAAAAAAGTAAGATTAAAATTCGAAAGAGATGCAACATGTGAAATCTATAAAATAATGAATGAGATTATGAGGATCGAATTATATAGCGCTTCTTTTCCAGTTCTACGGAAGAATCAATTGACTTTTCTCGTCTTCATTGATCTAGGAGAAAAGGAAGCATCTACCAGTTGAAAAGCTACTATAAATAAGTTGACACGTTGGAGTTGGTTGCTGGCACAACAAGAGAGTGCATTACCGCACTGTAGACAGGCTCGCGGTAACGTTCGTGGTGGTGTTATTTTTGGTTAAACTATGATAAAATTTAGATAATTATGAGATAAAGAAATATAAATTCTTTTTAAATGTTGGATGAGAAAGGAGACAATGTAGAGTAGGGAGACTAACTAGTACAACTAATATGAAATGAGAGAATCTGTTGTGTATTGCGCACATTAGATCTTGATACGCGTCAAAACGACGTCGTTTTGATGCTCATAATACTACTCGAAAATTATTTAGTCAACGCCCAATTATTCGTTCAGTATTTTATACGTTAAAACGACATTTGCGGCATATTGTGCATAATGTTAATACCATTATTAGCAAATCCCCGTGTGGAGTACTAAATGGGCAAATGATCCATCATTATCCAATTCAACCCTATGAATAATGAATGGAAAAGCTTTGTTCCATAAAATTTTCCGAGAAATTTTATCATAATTCAAAATGAGTAGACTAGATTCACTTAAACTCCCAACCATTAATTTTAAATTTGAGAATGTTTTCAATTTTTTTTTTTTTTGAAACCGTAGCACTTTTATAATGAAATAACATATTAGGCCCTATGTTCCATCATCCCGTAAGCCCCATCCCTTATCCAAAAATCAACACATGCCAACAGGGTATTACATACACCCTTACTCGTCTTAAGAAACTCTATATCTTATCATTTATTTCCAAGCAAACAAACAAGCCCCCAAAAGACAAACTTGTGAAAAAAGGGGCTCTTCATCGTACGGATCATGGGAAAAAACTAGAATAATAATATTGTTTTGGTAATTGACTTCCGCCCTCTTATTTTCACCATTTGCTCTCTTTTATCTTAATTAAAGCTTTACTATGTTTTTCTGAGTAAACTAATGAAACTACAATCTTATAAATTCACATGAATAAAGATAAAATAATATTCTTTTCCTACTTATCTTTGAAAGGTCTTTCGTATTCGGTTTCAGAAATGGAACGAAATGAACTAGCTAACCAAGCAGAAAACAAAGGGCAAAAGGAAGGAAACAACACGAAACAATGTATACTGAAGAGAAGATAGCGAGTCTCACATATGAGAAAACGTCACAAATAGAGTTAAACAAAGTAGGGTCGGGATATCCCACCCTTTGAACCAGACATGAAGTACGGATGGCACAGAAACAGAACTCAAAAATCAAAAATAAAAAATCAATTCTCAAACCTCTTACCCTTATACTTGCCAATATTGCACCACAGCAGATATATTCCTCATTGCAACTTAACTCAGCAACTCAAAATACTCATCGCTATCTCTCATGTCTTGCACACTAACCTGCAAATTTGGATCACAGGTTTAAGAAACAACAGAAAACAGGCCTTGTTATTTATCAGGTACGCTGTTGGATGGACCGCCACTGCTTGCTCTGAGATTATCATGGACAGGAGAACCATTTACATGACCATTGTTATCTAAACCATAAATATGCCCCATTTTTTCACGTTTTGTCTCCAAATACCGCCTGTTGTCCATGGTTATTGGAGTTACCAATGGAACTCTGCCTGCAATTGCTAGACCATAACCTTTGAGCCCGACGTATTTTGCAGGGTTGTTTGTCATTAGCTTCATTGTTCGGACACCCAGATCTCGTAGTATCTGGAAAATTAGTTCGACTTATCAGACATCGCAAATTTCTTAATCCAAGAATGACAAAAAAAGTAGGACGTGGTTATAAGAAATGAAGGTTTTAAATAGCGGCAACTGCGGAATGGTATTTCAGCCGCCCTCCAATACGCTGTGAAACTGAGAAAAATCGCATGCATAGTGGCTGATTTCCGATACACGGACTGGCTAACGGCCACTATGACTGCTAAGGCCGACGCTCTAAAATTTTTTTATCAATTTCTTTTAACGTTCACAATGGCTACAATCAATTCTCGGCTTCTCGCTACATGTTGTCTGATACTCCTAATATCGTTACAACGCAATCGATACCATTACGTGTCTCATTATAAACCTTGGATGAGACAAACAAGAAGAAGAGAGAAGAGAGAGAAGCCAATAACTTCAACAACGGATAGGAAGTGATTAGCCTACTCTAGTCATGAAATGGAAAGAAGTGCGAAGAGAATATATCCACTAATCTTCCCTAGCAAGGAAATGAACTGCGTTCTTTATTCAACTAAAGAAAATATGTTTTTTTTAATCAATATTAGACCAAAGAATATGTACAAACTGTTGTTTAGATATGCCACCCACCCTTCGTTTATATCAATTAGCTCAAGGAAGCTCCTTCGACAAAGTGAAATTGTTAAAGTTAGTCTCCCTACCAAACAAGTGATGTTGGACAGTGGTTATAAGGCATCTTTCACATTTCTTTCATGCCAAGCTGTGTTTCACCTTTTCTTTTACCTCCATATCTCTACCCCACAAATCCATGATACAAAATCCTAACCCAGTCCAAAAGAAAACCCGGATGCACTTGACATCTTTTTCTTGTAAAGAGACAATACTAATAGATGGATATCAGGGAACACAATATCCTCGACAGAGCTCATTAGAAGAAAATAGATTCATGTAGCTTGTCCCACTTGATTCGGTTCGGTTTTGTTTCGTTAGTACAAGTAGATAATTGAACCTATGACAATCTACAACTACCATGAACCTCAATTTGATTTATAGCCAACCCACATAATGGGCAATCATAGTTTGTTACTTCTTCCTTTAAATGTCACGACCACCCCAAAGGTATATGAATTTCCCTGGTAGAATGGGACCCACACAGCTGCATAGGTAATATTTGACAAGAAATCCAATTGCACCAAAGTAGAGACAGCAATTCATGGCCCTACTTTAGTACTACTAGGGATAGCTATTAGGAGTTAAGTAGGAATGAAAGTAATGCCCAACCTAGCACCTTATGAATCAAGGTAAAAGTTACCAGGCCATTAGGAGTTAGCAAGCAAGGAATTCAATTTATAATCTTAGTTACTTGAGAAATCTAAAAAATTGTGATGAGAGTACCTGGGCTCCAATGCCATACTCTCGAGAATCAACAGGCAACCCCAGCTCCTCATTCGCTTCAACTGTATCACGCCCATTGTCTTGTAAATTGTAAGCCCGTAATTTGTGGCCTAGACCAATTCCCCTTCCCTCATGTCCACGGAGATACAACAATACACCCCTTCCGGCTGCTTCAATTTGCTGCATTGCCAAAGCCAGCTGGTTGCCACAGTCGCATCTGGCTGACCCAAATATGTCACCAGTGAGGCATTCTGAATGCACCCTCACAAGAATATCGTTCCCATCCCCAATATCTCCCTGTTCAAACAAATAAACCCTGTTAACAACTTGTGATTATCCATAGATGACTAGATTGGAACATAGAATTTGTGCCACTTTTCAGGAGGTCAAAACAATTATTTCATACCGACCGTGTATGATATTAAAAGGTAAGGTGGTTAACATGATTTGCTTCAAGCAGAAGTGCTTACTTTGACCATAGCAATATGCTCAATCCCATCTAGAAGTGACCTATAGCAATACGACTTGAAAGGGCCCCAGATTGTTGGTATGGGTGAATCAGCAGCCTTCTCCACCAATTTATCTCTTTTCCTCCTATATCTGCCGAATAATTTATATGAGAAAACACTTTCTTAAATTATGGAAGAAATTTTAAATACAAGAACAATAAGAAACCAACTCTAGTAGGAATAAAGCCAAGAAGCAAAAGAATTTGCTTTTCTAGTTTATTAATTCTTTGTGCATAATTATCAAGTCAAGTCATCCACGTTTGAAAATCTCGTCATTTGAGAAAGCATCTTGTTGAAATTTGCAAAATGTTTTCTTGACTTTTTATTGGGCTTTTCAGTTAGTTCTTGTTATAGATATTAAAATTTATACCTTTTATTTTCTTTGCTCAGCAGCTTACTTTATACCCCATAAGTATATTTGTGATTCTTGAGTATGCATGTTAAGGCAAAGGACCATTCTTTTCTCAACAGAAAACATTATTTGAATTGACTTCTACTCAAAACAATGAACTTTGGAATAACAAGTGACCATATCATGCAATTTAACAAAGGAAATATAAGGGTCTTGTGGTTGGGAAATATACCTGGTTCTCCTTTTTTAAGAATAAGAACAAGGACATGTACCTTATTAAATCAGCAATGGATATAATCTTCAAGTTCTCAGCCTGCGCAAATTGGAGAAGTTTTGGTAATCTAGCCATGGAACCATCATCATCCACAATCTCGCACAAAATTGCAACAGGTTCTAACCCGCCCAACACAGCTAGATCAACTGAAGCTTCTGTGTGCCCAGCCCTTTTCAAAACTCCTCCCTCCCTATACTTCAGTGGAAAAATATGGCCCGGGCGGTTAAAATCCTCAGGTTTTGAATCTCTTGATGCCAAAGCTAAAATTGTTGTTGCTCTGTCACGAGCTGAGACACCTGTTGTAGTTCCGTATCTTGCATCCTACAGAATCTAATAGACTTACGTCAGCCATGAAAGGCAGTACAGTGCGAGGGAACAACACAAGTTTTTGTGCTGATCATACCTAGAGGACAATAGCAACATTGATTGAACACAAATCTATGACCAACATTTCCTGCATACTAACATATTCTCATTAAGGTAACCACAATGTTCTAAGAAATCTCCCGTTATAGAGACACCAAGACTCTTAGACAGACGTGTTTGACTGAGATTTGATAAGCAAATACGAAACAGTAGCACTCATGCACGTCATACACAGCGGACAAAGAAGTGCAGACCAGATCTATTAGTTACTTTAATTGAGGAGTATGAACAAGAAAGAGCTACAATGCCTTGGTCTCAGCTTGCCTTGAAAGGGTCATGCACTAGATACCCAACAAGTCGTCTGTTAGAAAGAGATTTCAATGGGCTCTGATATGATCTGACATGAGAGTGAGAACTTATTTGCGCCAAGACATGATGACAGACCATGCTTCAAATACATTACCACAGCTATATTGTTCATAATCAATCTACAAAGCAACGAAACATCTTATCATTCTTTTCTTCTGCAATTTAAATAAAACAGCAAGCAAATGAGGACCAAATCACAAGAAGTACAGGCATCTACTTGTGAAGGACTAAGAAAGTTGAACGATGTGAAGAGGAATAGATGATTGCAATCTACATACCACCGACACTGTGAAAGCTGTACTAAGTTTCTCATCATTCTCCTTCTGTGAAACCATTAGAGGAAGCTGTAACCTCTCCAAGTCTTCACCTTTCATGCTCACACAAACTATTCCTGTTCCATGCTTTACAATAAAGGCCATAGCTTCAGGTGTTACCAGTGATGCTGCCATTATTAGATCCCCTTCATTTTCTCTATCTTCATCATCGACAACAATAACAAACTGCATGGTAATTTTAAACTAGTGAATATCAAACACCAACCAATTGGTCCTGCAAAATTAACCAGCTAACAGACAACTAACCTTGCCTTGACGGATGTCTTCAATGGCCTCTGGAATTGAAGAAAATCCTTCAGTAGGACGATCGAGTTCAAATTCATCATCATCAGAATGAAATCCCATTGTTGTGGGAGCTATTTCTGCCGATAATGTTCCAAAAGCTACGGCATCAGGTTGTATCTCAGTTCCAATTAGTTGGTTTGCCCGTTTGTCGTCGATACCAAGTCCTGCAACTGCATCGCTGCTAGAATAAGACAGGAAATTGCCTTCTCCAGATATCTGCACAGCTCTAGCTCTAGCTCTACCATTAACTTTGAAACTAAAGGACAACTTTCTAGTTGGGCTTGAAACTAAATCCAGCATGTTGCCATTTGCCATGAAGGAATTCAGACACTGAAAACGATTGTATACTCTGAGAAAGAAAACAATTAGAGTAGGCATACACATAGAAAGGGAATGAAGAACTGAAAGATTAAACTAATTAGCAAAAGTAACTTCAAATCTCTGTTCCACTGCTTGGGCAAATGTTTCCTTGGCACCTAAAGCCCTGTTTGTTAACTCTCTAGGAGCTTGGGATTGGACTCATTGTCTAGTGGGCCCCTTAAGTGGGTGTTTGTTTTGCATTTTTTGGTCGGGATTATGAATCCCACCGGACTGTGAGTCCGGCCACTAAGGGGGTTTGGTAGTGACTTGTGGGAGGTGGTATTGATAGTCCAGTTCGGCTACGCGTTCATGAAATGACCAAGCTGCCTATGGTTATTCCTATTTATGACGAAATTTCTCTTAATCTAAATTATTCAACACCCAGTAGTTTCTTCCACAACCTATTTTGAATTCTCAGTCCTATACGCAAAAATTAAAGGGCATCATATTGCCAATCTTGGAGCAGGGTGTGTGCTGGGCAGCCTCCTGACCATTATCGGGCCTGCTTGAGATTTGATTATTTGGAGTTTATTTTCTTCATTTCGGTAACTAGGTATTTGAAATGAAATTTAGATTTTGCGACATCAAAAACCATCTAATTGACATATTACAAGTACTAGCATTTATCATCCATAAAATGTAACTAATGATATCCCATTTCAAGGATCACATCAATGAAGCTGGAGTGCCTTTTGTATTGCTCCAGCAGATAACTCAAATACTAGCTCACTTTTTAAAATGTGAAATACCAGCAAATACCAAATTCTCTTACGAAAGCTAGCTCGGCATTTGAAGAATTTGTTGGGTTTCTTCCAACCAAAACAAACATCAATTGAGCTCCAAGCAGGCGTTCTAACTGAACGTAAACTGAAAAACCACCGGAAAAAACAACCCCAAGTTCTCATGCAAAAATTCTATCGAGAAGCAAACGAATTCTACCAGCAGAAAAGCTTTTTCCCGAAAACGGTTGGAAGGAAATCTGGAAGGAGGAGACGGTAGGAACAAACTTACTGTGAACGAGAAAGAGAAACCGAAGAACAGTACAGGCTGAGCCCATTTGTCGCCATGAGTCGAAGCAGATCGCCAACAACCTTCTTCGAAGAAACCAGAGAATTCGCAAACAGGGAGGAGACGGAGGGGTTTTAGATAATCTGTTAGGCGCTTTTTAATTGCGGCACCGCCACGTCAGTTGTGTGATAAATTTCCGTTATATAGAGAGAGAGTGAGAGAGGGGGGAGAGTTTCTAATAAATAATTTCTCGTTTTTAAAAGGAGTACCTTATTTCTTGATTAAATATTGTCAATACAAAATGTTCATTGTGTTTAAAACATATTTTTAAACATAATTGTAAGAAATCAGTTCAAAATATTATCGGGTAAGGCTTGATCCAATTAGTTTTTATAAAATTATTCTTGTCAGCATTTATGAAAAAACTTCTTAAATCAAGTTTCTTTCGAATATTATTTTGAGTCAATTTCTTACGGATACCTTTAAAAATATGTTTTAAACACATTGAACGGTTCTGATCATCAATATTTAATCAGGAAATAAGAGTCATGATTTTAACAAAATGAGGAATCTCTTGTTAAAAACTTACTCTATATATATATAAATACATATATATTTATGTTTTTAAAGGCATCCAAAAGAACTTGATCCAAACAGTTTTTCATAAATATTGACAATAGCTGATTGGATCAAACCCTACCCAATAATATTTTGAGCCGATTTTTCGTGGGTACCTTTAAAAAGATATTTTAAACACATTGAACGGTTCGGATCATCAATATTTAATCAAAAAATGAGATGTTCTCATTTTAGCAAAATGAGAGCTAAAATGAGAGATCTCTTATTAGAATCTTACTATACACATACACACACATACGGTCCACTTGCGATGGGGATAGGCTGTGTCGAGCCAAAGTCAGATCAGATTGTACCGAGTCTTGAGGTTCGATAAATCATCTGGCCTGCCTCAAGTAGTTTCAGATGCGCTACCTCAGACTCAGTCGAATGTCATCATATGGTTAGTGCACATAATGGATCAAGGGATAAATCTCTAAGTGATGCTGCTCTATTGTGTTGTCGTGAGCTCGGTGTTCGACACGATCGGGGTGATGCATATTCCCGTGTAATAACTCAAAATTTTAATAATAATTTAAAGGGTAAATTGCACTTACCTCCCCTGAGATTTCTAACAATTGCAGAAACCGCCCTTGAGGTTTTAGAATTTGCAATTATCTCTCCCTGCTTTTGAAACTATTATACCTTTTGTTCTCTCTCATTACTTTTTGATCCGCGGTGTTTATTTTCACAGCCAATTGACCATTTTATCCTTTTTGAGTAAATTGCACTTGCATCCCTGAGATTTCTAACAATTGCAGAAATCTCCCCTGAGTTTGTAGAATATGCAGTTGCCTCCCATGCTTTTGAAACTATTATACTTTTTGCCCCCTCCCGTTAATTTTTGATCCATGGCGTTTATTTTTCATTGCGAATTGATCATTTACACTGCATTTATTTGCAAATTGATGCCGGTTGATTTTAGTTAGGAACCGAAATGACTTCGGGTGGAATCAGTTCAGCAAGGTATTAATATCATACTATATCGGTTGGTATGTATAGTAAGGAAAGAAAAATGGTACTATTATTGACCATGTGCACCGTACCGAAAAAAGTTATCACGGGTTACTGGGTGGTCCGGCCTGTAGTGGATATTTATTGGACACCGGCCAATACCGTTATTTTTTAAATTATTAATTTTTAGTTTCTTTATAATTATAATTAAATTGAGAACAAAAATATAACACTTGATTCTATGTTACCCTAAAGTGGACAAAAATATTACGAAAACTACGAAAAAAATTAAGGATTGGGTTTAATATTTAATCTTTATAACGAACCATTGTAATCCTTTAGTCTTTAAAAAAAGGAAGATTGTTTGTCTTTAATTCCTCATGACTACACTAAATAAATAAATAGGGGAATGGCAAAAAATATAAACAGGAGAATTTTTAATCTTTTAGAAAACAGAGAAAATGACTTTACTTTTTAATCTTCTTTATAAATTGAGATAAAAAAATAGCAGTATGAGAATTGTTAAAAAAAGCCAGTGGCATGTGTGAATATTATATGTGTATATACTATTTTTAATCTTTAATCTTTAATCTTTATCGTGAAATAAACCTTACTTTTTATTGATAAATCAAAACGTATACGCTAATAAATAAATAAATAATCAACTAATGTATTTGTAAAAAAAATAATTAAAAAAAATAAATTACATACCTTTAGTGAGGTGATAAGAGAAATAAGTGTTGTGAGTCTTAGAGAGATTTTGTTCTATTTATATAGCCATTACCAAGGATATTTTAGGCATTTTAAAAAAATATTATGGTGTCAAAAACTAACCCATAACTAACGGAATCTAACGATCGAGAGGGGACAAAAGATATAATAGTTTCAAAAGTAGGGAAAGTAACTGTAAATTTGAAATCTCAGACGAAATTTCTGCAATTTATCCTAATTTAAAGTCATTTGTTATTTATCCTCAATATTTTTAATTACATAGAGTTTAAATTTTTTTTAATTTTAGAAGACTACTCGAGCGAACTTAGGTTGCTCGAGTGACTTGTGAAATACTAGAACATCGGCAGTGGAATCTTTTGGAATTTTTTTCTAATTTCATGGTGATTAATAACATGAAAATTGGTTTAATCACGGATTCATAGTAGAATATAGGAACTTAAGAAGCGTTTACATAGGATTCCAAGGGAATAATCAATTTTAATTATGGGAATTCATGATAAAATTGATGGAAATGAATTAGTATTTTATGAAAGAAACCAATGAGTTTTATGGCATTTAATCACAGTAATTTAACCATCTATGACTATATAAAGGATCTCATATCATCGATTGTTCTTCCACCAAATTTCGTAATCAGAAGTATTGAGTTTCTAGAATGAAATAGAGAGTTTGTAAAGAGTTCTTGATAGATGAAGGACGTTCTGTCTAATTTTCTTAAATTCATATTCAATTCCTTCATGTGTTTCTTCAATTAAGGTGAAGATCTTTACCTCCAGCCTGTAGGGTTTTGTTTAATGTCTTCAATTTCAGTTTTAGATCTAGAAAGCATATTGTTAAGATTTAGATCGAGCAATTTTTTAGAAATCAGAAAACTTGTAAGTTTTTGAAAAATAAAAGCTCGAGCTCTGGCCGCTCGAGCGAATTGGTCAAATTTTTAAAATACTATACTAATTTTAGAGTTTGACAGAATTTGTTAGAATCTGGGTTTCGGTGACTCGCTTAGCGAGTTTAGACATCTTGAGCAACCTGTTCAAAAATTTAAAATTTATAGAATGCTGACTCGGCTAGATGGACATTATTCCTAGATTATAAACCTATCAGATTGCATGTACACTCTGCACTGCACTTTATCTGTATTCGCGGATCTTGTGAGAACAGATTGACCATCTTTGACCATGTTGTTATGTCAATTATGTTTTGTTGGTTTATGTAGTGAAATAGTAATGACGTATTATAACTTAGATTGCATAATTTTGAATGTGTTGGTGATGTTGGATGTTCTGGATACATCCATCGTGCTACTCGAGGTGTTGTTTATTGGTCGGGATACAGACGTCGTGCTGCCTGTTGAGTTATGAAAATATATGTTACAACCGTCGTACTGTTGATATTGTCTAGTCGAACATAACATGTGACTTTGGAGTTCATTAAAAAAAATCTAGAATTACGGTAGGGACACTAGTACAAATGTCACCTGAACAAGAAAGTTGAGGGTTTTGGGAGAACATTACAAGTAGTAGAACTGTGTAGAAACCCATAAGAGACGTTCAAAGAAAAGAAGTTAAGAGGTTGTGGAGATCGTCGTGCCAATATTGAGTTATGGGAGTTCAAGTCTTGTATAATCAATTTCTGGATTCAAGTCCCATGTCTCATGTGGGTTTGAGTCCCAATGACCATTGAGCTATGTTCCATGTGACCGAGAGTCATCCCGTTTGTTAAAGGATCCCAACTAAGATTATTGAAATGGTTGAGGGTGATTTTGAGGACGTTTTTTTTGTAGCTTTGGACCCTGAGGGGAGTGACGACCAAGGGCTTGAGCGTTATTGAGTTGATAAAGGGGAAGCGACTGAGATTTGTTGGTACCTAACACTATTGATGCAACGTTCGGTCGAATCCAGCTAGGTGAAGCAATTATTGATCTAAGAGAACGATAAAAAATTTCTTTCTTGCTGGGTTAGTATTCTAGTTTGATACATAACCTCAGACTATGGACCTAAGTAGGTAAGGACTGGTCAATATCAATTAAGTGCCTAATGCTACATAGTTGGTAAGATTTAGAATTCCAGGGTGGAATTCCTAGAGACATTAAAGAACGAAGTATAACTGTCACGCTCTTAATTTTAAATAAAGTAGTATAATGTGAATTATTAATAAAAACCTCATAACTAAATCCAAAATATTCCTTCATGATATATTGATAAATTCAAAGTTTGAAAGGTTGCACAAAAGGGGCAATATCCAGCCCAATATACGTAAAGGTCATAGTAAGAGTTCAAAAATTTTCCTTTCAGATCAAAGAAGAGACAACAGAAATTACAACACGTCTTTCCAAAAATAATATTTTATAAAGATACAAAGTAAATTCTTCGTATGAGCTTTCAAAAATAAATGTATCACTTCACGCAAGTCAAGCAACCCATGCTAGTGCTTTGGATCATTACTTGAAAAGAAGGAAGGGTTTAGCTACAAATCCCAGTAGGGAAACCTATAAAATATCAATGAATATGAATGAAGTGGCACAAAACATGAGTATCAAGGACAAAGAGGACATTCCATAACTCAAACGTATAGATATTCAAGAAGAACATATTCATCAATTAAACAAATCCAACTTGTTATCTAAATAAGCCATCATCCTATTCTAGCACTTATTATCTCGTACTATGTCAAAATTGTGTGTTCATTCATTCTCCTAGCACACTCCCAAAGGACGCTAGTAATATCATGTCATCTCCACACTCTCGAAGAATGCTAGTAATATCCTTTCATCTCCTAGCACACTCACGAATGATGCTAGTGAAGTGAGCTAATCACCTAGCACACTCCCGAAGGAAACTAGTAACGTAGAATCATCTCCTAGTACACTCCCTAAGAAAGCTAGTAACATTATATTACCCCCTAACACACTCCCGTAGGAAGCTAGTCATATTCGTGTATTGGTCATGTGTCAATGTTCGTTAAATAATTAGATTCAATATCCATCCATCTTATAGTTCCGACAAGTTCATTTGATCTTATAATCATGATGAAAGTCCAAGACATAAAGCATAAAAGAAATCTCATAAAACAACCCAGGCCATTCGGATGGGTCATGAACAGGCCATCTGGATAGGTCAAAACTCCCAGAAGTAAAGACAGATGCTACAACCAGGCTTGTCCGGACGGGCATAGATAGGTCATCCGGATGAAATGTAAAATCTCAGAATACAAGATATACAACAAACAACTCTGTCCGGACGGACATAAATGGGTCATCCGGATGAGATGTAAAATTTTAGAATACAAGAGATGCAGCAAACATGGCTGTCCGAACGGGTATAGATGGGTCATCTAGATGAGATGCAAAATTTCAAAATATAAGAGATAAAGCAAACAGGCCTGTCTGGACGGGCATAAATGGGCCATCCGGATGGTCGGGGAAGAACAGCAATACGAAGTACATCTGCAGATTTGAAACTTGAAATTGAACTTTCAGTGGATGATCAAGGCATGAAATATAGTTCACATCAAGTCATAAACACACAAAGAAGGTGAGAAATCCCTATCTCAAGCTTCAAAATGCAAGATGCAAGCTCCAAATGTTAAAAACTCTTGAAACAAAGCTCCTCCAAGCAAATACACGCCAAAGATCAACGGGTTACGAAGGGTTCTTGAAAAAAATTAAACCTTGGAGTAAGAAATTATGATGGAGAGTTTGAGAGATGGGGCACACGTAGAGAGAGAGAGGGAGGCATACGTTATGGGTTTTGGGGAAAACCCAACATCTGATATAAACATAAACAAATTCCTATATTACACTTACCCCATCCACATTACAAATATATTAACTTCAAGTTCCATGACTATCCTTTCATTACACAATGGCCGCAAATCACATAATTATGTACAACTATAATGCCCAATCATTTTTCGACCATTAATAATAAAAGCAAAGAATTTTTTGGGTTTTACAATTACACACATATTTATTTACTTGTTCAGTTTTATTCATAACTGTCATATATTTTGTTGTATGCTTGTATCTTAAGAGAGTGATTTTCGGGTAAATTCTATTACTAAGTTTATTTACTCAGAGCAATTTCTCTGTCCTAGCATTTGCAACTATTGTGTTTAATTACTTACAAATGAATTTTAATTACTCAAGTTTGAAGGGGAGGAGATTGTGACACTCCCATGTCCAGTGTTTATGTCATATGCTCGGCGACTTTATTAAAAAGGTTATTGAGATTATTTATGTAGCATATTAACGCCTGAGGTGGCTGAATCTTCAATAAGAGATATTATGATAGTGCATAAATGTTTAGGTGTTTTTTTTTGAGGATTTTCCGGGGATACCTACCGAGAGGGAGGTAGACTTCATAATTGATATCGTACCGAGAATCCAACCCATATTGATAATGCCATATCTTTTGGCTCCAACAAAGCTAAAGGAGTTGAAAACACAGTTTCAAGAATTGTTGGAATTTTAATCGACCGAGTTCGTCACTGTGGGGTGCATCGATGCTGTTTGTTAAGAAAAAAGATAGTATTATGTGGTTGTGCATAGACTATCGAGAGCTGAATAAGGTTACTATCAAGATTAAGTATTCTTTGTTCAATATAGATGGTCTATTTGATATATTATAGGGGGGCAATAATATTCTCGAATATTGATTTATGATCCGATTATCATTAGTTGAAGGTAAAATTAGAAGATGTTGAGAAAACGGCTTTCCAAACTCGGTACGGCCATTCTTGGTGAATATCGTTTGGAGTTACAAATGTGCTGGTAGTGTTTATGGATTTAATGAATTGATTCTTTTAAGGAGTATTGGGATGAATTCGTCATTTTGTTCATTGTTAATATCTTGAAATATTTACGGGATGGAAGGCAACATGCAAAGCATTTACGTATAGTGCTACAAACACTAAAGGATCAGGAATTGTATGCTAAATTCAAAAAGTATAAGTTTTGATTGAAAAATGTGACATTTTTGGGCCACGTGATCACCGAAGAAGTGATTTCGGTGAACAAACAAAAGCTTGAGGCTGCTATGAAGGTCAAGGCCAACCACACTTCAAAGTTTTCTTAGACTTGCGGCCTATTATTGAAAGTTTTTTAGGATTTTTTCAAGATTGCAGCATCATTGGTAGAACTGACTTGAAAAGATGAAACTTTTGTATGGACAGAGAGACGAGAAAAGTGTTTTCGAAAATTGAAGAAGAAACTCACTACGGTGCCGATTGTTGCACTTTCAGAAGGTATGGAGGAATTTATTGTGTATAGTGACGCTTCACACCAAGACTTGATTGTGTGTTGGTGCAAAATGGAAGAGTTATAATATATGCATCAAGACAACTAAAATCTCACGAGAGGAATTATTTGACTCATGCACTAGAATTGGCGATTTTGGTGCTTGTCGTAAGTTATGGCGGTACTAATTGTATAATGTCATGTGTGATGTGTATACTGACCATCAGAGCTTGAAGTACATGTATACTTCGAACGATTTGAATTTGAGGCAGCAACGGTGGCAAAAATTGATGAAATGGCAATTTCGTCCGATCTAATTTGCCCCACTTCGTTCCCCACTCTGAACAAATCGGAGATTCAAACATTTTTTCGGGAATCGAATAGGATTTGGGGATAATTTTTTTTAAAAATGGAGAATAGGTATGATTCCGATTTATGTGTCTCCATCTCGATCCCCGCCTTCACCCCACCCTGCCTATCCCCGTCCTGCCTCATGAATTTTAATTATTTTTTTATTTTTATAGGATTTTTAAAAAATTTTAATCCTATTTTCACATCACAGAGTTTTTAAGTTTTATCTTGAGACTAATAATACAAGTTTGGATTCCAGTTTATCCAAATTCCAAGCACCTAATATAATTTTTAGTCTTTGTTTTTAGATTGGTTATTATTGTTATGATTGAAATTTATGAAATGACGTTATGCTAATTTTAATTTTATATTTTAATTAGTTATTATTGTTATTATTATTTTTTTTGAATATTTTAAATTGTAAAATTTTTTTTGCTTAAAATGTATATTTTTATTTATTATTTTTTTGATGAAAATGTGAATCGTTTCAAATTTTAAGTAATTACATTACTAATATAATTTTTTTATTTTCGGGTTTCCAATTTTTATTTGGAGATCTCCGTTTCCCGTCCAGAGCGGGGGTGGAGGGCAAAAAAATCCACGTTTGGAGATCGGGGAGGGGATGGAGGTCAGATATAGGTTCGGGGATCGGAGATGGAGACAGTAACATCCACCCTCGATTCTCTTCATTGCGATCCCTAACTATCATCCGAGGAAAGAAAATGTGGTCGTTGATTCGCTATATTCTAAGACGAGGGGAGAAGTAAATTATTTGTTTGAGAAACGAGAAAGAGTTTGTTCTTTAATTATTGTCAACCCAACAATCTTAAAAAAGATTAAATGTAAACAAATGGAAGATCCTAAGTTAAGAAAAATTTATGAATAATCCTTAATGAAGATTGAATTTGAGTTTAGTATGATAGACATATTATTCAGATTTTAAAATCGGGTGCGTGTACCCAAGAATGAAGAACTTAAACAGTGAGTTATGAATAAAGGTCATAAGATGAAGTTTATTATTCATCTCAAAATGATGAAAACATATCAGGACTTAAAGAAGTCATATTGGTGGATGGGGATGAAATGGGATGCCATAGACTATGTGATTGATGCTTGCAATGTCATTTTATTATGGTTGCGTATCAGTTGAGATAACTGTATTTAGTTTGAGAGATCAAGCTTCTTAATGTGAGGAGAATGTGAGATCCCGACCCAAAATTAGACAATTAAGGTTCAATCAAATTATTTTGGTTACTTTGAGGCTAATTTAAATTTTAAGTGGAAATTGAGAAGTGATTTCGATATTTATTTAAGTATGTGTTATAATCTCCAGAGTTTGATCAGACAATAATGAAGGTACTAGGTTATTTAGGGGATTGGTTGCAAACTTGAACCACGGAATGAGTAGCATCCAACTATTTTTCCATTGAAACTTATATCAAATATGTATACATTAGTTTGGGGGAGGGATTAGTGTAATAGTCATCAGGTGAGTTTGAATGGTTGACACCTAAGAACTTCCTTTCCACCACCTACTTGTTCCTTCCTTAGACAACAATGAGAACCTCCTCTCGTTTCATTCTCATGTTAGATTTTATTTAAGGAGGAAACTATAGAGAAAATTGGGAGTGAAAAGACAAAGCGCCAAGCTTGCTCAAGGTTCATCGTCTTCAAGTAAGTGAATTGATTCTTATTTCTACTACTTTATGCCATAATTACTTAGTAGTAGGGGAGATAGAGGTTGATTTCAGATGGATTTTTAGGTTTGTGCTGAGTTTGATTGAATTTTGGAGGTTAAAGGAGTAACTCGAGAGTAGCAGTTTGCTCACAATTCATATTCATCTAATTGGATTATTATTGCCAACCGGATGGGGTCACTCACTGTTTTTGCAAAACCTGTCTCAATTAGATGAACTCATTTTGGTCAACCGGATGATGTGCCTCGTAGCATTACAGAGACTCATCCCAACCGGATGACTTATATAAGTTCATCTTGTTGAACTATGCATTTATCCTGTTAAACCATGTCTTCATCTTGTTGAATTATATCTTCATCCTAATGAACTAATATATTGTTCGGAAGTTAGTTTTTTTGGGTATTCCACTTGGTTTTAATATGAGAAATATAGATTTCCTTTTAGAATAAAGTTATGGACATGAAAACTTATTTAGGGATGTGATTGGGGATGAATTCTGAGCCTTTCGTGAATCGAGAAGGCCAATCAGTGGGGTTCTAAAGAGAGCATTATGTAAGGTTTAAGTTTAACCTTGAAGCGTAGACTTTGGTAATTTGATGAGACATTTTATTGAAATGTAAGACTTGATAAGGAAAGTTGTGACGTGTTAGTCGGGATGTGATTTGACCTAAACAAAGTAGGTGAGTTCAAATATATATATTTTTACATATATTGACTTGTTAAAGTATGAGTTGATTCTAAAGTTGTAAATGCTTGTTGATGGCATGTTTTGTGCAAAAAGTCATGCTTAAACACGTTGATCGAATAATGTTTGAATTACTCCTCGAGCCATGTGTTAATTATAAACTTGTTAATGTGCTATGATCATGCTTTGACATGTTGTTCAAACAATTTCGGACCGCTAGATGTTCGAATATAGCGAGGTGAAGAAACAAGGGAGACAACCACAACAATGTGGCAATGAATGACGTCAAGCCAACTATTAAAGATTTAGGGAGCCGCTCCCATCCGTGCTTTGCCAACTCATTGTAATGAACAGAGCATATGTTGTTTGAAAATGAAAAAGATCTATTATACATGAAATGCTTTATTAGCATGTATATGACGTTTAAAAGGGGGAAGTTCCCTTGTCATGAAAATTGAGATGTGTTTGACATGTGTCCTCGGTTACGGCCTTAGGACAAAAAATGTGAGCTTTTGAAAGCATAATGTTTAAAAATAAACCAATGTTTGCCATTATAAAGTGTTTATCACTTGTTTAAATAATTTGAAACATGAAAAACTTGTAAGTCTTGCATTTAAATTCACACTTGTTTTATACTAACAAATGTTACTATGCAATATGTTAGGTCTTGACTTTGAGGCCGATAGACAGTAGAAATAAGTGAGTAGAGCTACTCTACTTTTTTGTTCACATTTTTGGTGAGGTTGTTTAAGCCGGTTGTATATAGCACCTTTGTTAGTAGTTGTTGGGCCATACTTAGGCTGAGAACTCATATGATGTAAATATTCAATTGTATTGAAGGGTGTAAGTTAGGCCATAGCACCTTGGATTGCACGTCCTTAAAATTTTATTATTGTTTATGTTCATGCTTATTTATGTGTACTCTGATTACCTTATAATGAGTTACTTTGGACGGTGAGAATAAATATAGAAATTGTTTAAGTTGGAGACCTTAGTGAGACAGACTCACTAACTGATCACTGATCCTTCTTACATCAAGATGGGTCGTGACACGGGACCACCCAATCGGATTTTGTACTCATTATCCTTACTTGTCTCTACCAGTGATCACATAAATATCGAGTAGTTGATCATTCTTCTATCGCCTTAATTCGAATGTCATTTGCACTAATGTTCCTAATGTTTGGTACTAGGTTTTCCCAAAGTTTGACATTCACGATATCATTTGGGCAGCATAAGAACAACATTTTAGATACTCCAACAAACATAATGACAATATATCAATAGTTCATGTCAATAATATGGTCTCGAGTTGGCATCATGCTCTCACGAAATCTCATAAGAATTCGTGAATATAATAACAATGCTATGTGTAGGCATGTGCGAGGTGTACGTGAAGCATTTGGGTCATGTTTTATCATTGAGACATAAGTCCATAATTTGTTCAATTAAAGTTAAACCGGTCAACCATCCTCAATTGCTTGGCTATCTATCATTGACCGGTCAACCTCCCCCAACCAGTTAACTGCTAGTTCTGTTGGATTCTTTGACAGACAAAAACAGAGGTTCAATTTTCATGCCATTTTGATAAATTACTAATAATGAAATGCAATTAAGTGGTTTAAGTGATACGTCCTACCTCATATGAGAATTTCGAGTATGTAGCGGTGGTGGTTCAATAGCGGTTCATCGTTGTTTCAAAAAGAATTTCTTCTCCTCCTTTGCTTCAACACTAGTTTCTCTCTCTCTCTCTCTCTCTCACACACACACACACACAATTTGACATTGGTTTCTCTGTGCGTGTAGAAAATGGGAAGAAATGATCTAATATTTATAAATGGAGCTGGTGGTGTGAATACCATCAGTGAAGCAAAATGCACCAAGGGGTTGTGAGTGAAACTTGGTTAAGGGGAGAATGAACATTAATGGGATAGACGATAATGATAATCAGTTAAGGGAGTCGATTCATGTGGTATTCCAGTGCTCCAAGCTTTATACTAGTACATATGTACCTCACTATCCTTACTGTTTTGTTGAATGGGTTAAAGTATTGATTTAGCTAAAGATTTACCATTAAATGCAAAATAAATATTAAAAAATGTCATTAAATAATAAAAAAATAGTTTGATTAGATTTTCAAGTATCACATCGTTACAAATAATGCCAAAGTTATTGTACCTATTGAATAAAGTTAATAATTTATTTATCATTTGTTTGATGTACCACAAAAAGTCTATATTATCTTTGTTGTTTGTTATTGTCTCGGGCGATAGAGCCTAAACACAACTTCAATAAAATAACTAAAATGTTAAAATATAGCAATATTGCTCTAATTGGGTAAAAAAGTATTGCGTCTTCCAATTTTTATCCATAAACTATATGTTATACTTAAATTCATGCAAACTTAACAAAACTTCAAATAAAATAAAAATAAGTCAAATAAAATAAGCCAGGTCAAACCCAATCTTAAATTGCATTTAGGAGTTCTAACAAAAGAGAAAAAGAGATAAAATTATTTTCAAATTAAAAAAAGTCCAAATAAAATAAAAAAATGGCCCATGATTTGGCTATTTTTTATTGTATTTTGGACAACCCTTTAGCCATCCATTAGAGAGTTTTTAAAAATAGATGGTGCATAATTTTTATGTTTAAGATTTCATTTAGCTAGTGTAACAATGTCTTAAAGTTATTCAAATAAAAATGTAATAAAATGAGAAACATAAAAAAATTAAAGTAATAAAAAAAATTTATGACACGCAATTTCTAGGTCTAAAGAAGGGAATGAAAAATACCAAACTCATCTCATTGAGCCTATTGTACGGCTCCATCACATCAACTCTCTTGCCTTTTAACTATGGGTTTTGCTAACCACCGCTTAATGTACAATATATAATATAATATACACAAAATGATGGATAAACACTAATATTAATACACATTTTACAGATATCAATGCATATTCACGAATATCAATAAACTATTTATGGATATCAATATACTTTTTATACATTAATTATCCATTACTTAATAGACGGTAGTTAGCATTTTTCTTAATCGCTACCACCACTACTACATCCACTATAATAACTATGATCTCTCTAATCCTATCCACCGGTATAATCATTCTACCTCTTAACCATTGCAACCACGCATGATCAGTTGCCATCGTTGTCACACCATGTGGCAACAATCACACCACCACAATACTCCATAAGCATCTAGGAGCGGATTTACATAGAGACCGGGGTCCAGACCCCCCAAAAATTTCAAAAAAATTTAGGATTTAGGTATAAAATTTAAATAAATACATTTCGACTCCTCAAATTATATTCGGCACTCTATTTTTCCAAAAAAATATATATATATCGATCTTCTCAAAAATAAAATTCTAATTCTGTCCCTATCGCCACCACCACGAAAGTGATAATATACGTGAAACATAATTTTCCTTTCCCTTTAAAGCTTCAGACTTTAGGGGAATAAGTTATTGGAGAGTAATAAGATAAAAGAGAATTTTTTTTTGGAGAGTTAGCCCATATTGATATGATGTTTATAAAAGGAGATAAAAAAATAGATGATTTGGATGAGGTATTAAAAATGGGAGATAATATAGTAATTTATTTAGATGGAGAATAAAATAAGGGGGATAAAATTATTTTGTAGTTGAAATAAGAAAGAGGAGTATTATTTTTTGTCAATATCCGGAGGAATAAGTTTTGGGCAGGGGAAAGAGTGCCCGAAGATAATATTCTTGTAATCCTCTATGGGGTATTATTTTTTAAAGGATGAACAATTATCTCTTGTATTTTTATTTTCGTAAACCACGCTAAATGTATTATATCAAATCTTTATACCCCTTAAAAAGTTATCACCTTCCTTGTACCGCATCCAAACACGTCCTTAAGCATTGACCCCAGTACTTGACGCTTGCTAAGGCTGCTTACGCAGATAGGCTCTGGGCCACCAATTTAGATGGGTGTCTTCAAGCGTGCTACCACTTGCATCGTCCCATTTAGATGAAAAATTATTAGGTGGTTTGGGACATCGTTACGTGTTCCCTCGGCATCGGTTATCACTATACATCTGAGACATAATTTTAAATGTATGAATTTTACAACTAGTATAATATATACAACGTATTTTTATTTAAATATTTAGATTAATGGACCAATCTCACTTGTAAGAATTCTAATCAATGCATAAAAAGTGTTAGCACTATGTTTTATGATGACATCCCTTATGAAGTCTAAAAATATAGATGTTTCGTACATATTCAAACACAGATATATTTAAAATCGTTGAATGTATATAGAGTTTACATAATTACGAAAATTTTTATGTACATCCAACAATTTTTAACATATATATATATATATATATATATATCTGAATGTATACAAAATATCTACGAAATATCTATGTTCTAAACCTTGTTCGTAATTTACTCTGGTTAGATAAGGTTTTTGACTAATGGCCATTTACGTCGACATTTGGTGGACAAAAACCACGCAATTGTTCTCCCACTTCAAAGGTGGTGTATGACATGTCAGACTTTCATTACAATCACAATCCAATAATTTTCAAAATTACATTACTAGCCCTTGTGCTTAAACAAATTCACATTTTGTGGCTACAAAATATTGAAATTCAGTGAACTTTGGCAAATTTAATTTTGCATCTCCAACGCTAATAATTATTTTGTATAGCTCAAGTACATAAAAAAGAATAATTTTTTGATAACAATTTTATTTTTATGAATATGATCCAATACTACTATACGTATTTAATTTACTAAGTTAACATATACAAAAGGTACATCCACACATCAGTGATGAGATGATTGATGACTTAGTAATTTTACATTAGTTAACAAAATTTACCTAGCCCCTTTGCTACATGTAGCTTGTTATTAAACATAAAATGCGTAAATAATTTTATAAATTTAACTTATATAATTGAAGTTGAATTTAATCTTGGCATTTAATAAAAAATAAGAATATTAAAAAATAATAAGTTAAATTAAAGATCACAATTTTTTTGATTAGATAGAATAAAATTGTATATTTGCTTCTATTAGGCCAAATATATATAGAGAATGCAAACATAACTATATAGATTAAGTGATTAATAAAAATAATTTTTGGAAAAAAATTATTATTATATAAGATACGTACTTGTTTACACAAACTTGATCAAAATATAACTCAAATATAATTTTATTTAAATATTTTAAGTTTTAATTTTAAAAATTATTGTGCAGTATATACGATCGCATATATAATTATAACATATATATTTTAAACGTATATAAATAGACTAAATATATTTAAGATTATTAATGAAAATTAACGGTATTAGTAGAAAGTTAGCTATACGAGGAATCTGTTAAATAATTTGTAAAGTAGGGGAGGTCAAAGCACTTATTAGAACCTCAGTGGAGGTTTCTGTATTTATGGAAACCTCAGGGGAGGTCAGTCTATTTTACTCTAGATTCTGTACATTCCCTCTGGCTTCTTCCTCCACCTCTGGTTTTTTGTCGCCTCCTTTCCTGCTTCTAAACTTTCAGCACAAATCTCACCCACCGTAAATCTCTTTCATATATGTTTCCAACACAAGCAATCATGACGCCGAGCACAACATATAGGTATACATGCTCATCCTCTCTTATCCCCAATTCAAATTCCGACAATGTCCAACCTCCCAACATCCACCGCCGCCTCTCTGTCTTCCCCATCTGCCTCTCCAGCCTCCAGCCGCCTCCGTTCTCCGCGTTGGGCCGGAGCAAAACCATTCCCACTCATAATCTCCATCTCCATCGGCATAATCTTCCGCTTTGCCGTCCCGAAACCCTCCCACGTGTCTAAGCAAGCCTGGCAATTGCTAGCGATTTTCCTCACAACCGTCGCCGGACTCGTACTCAATCCACTCCCCGTTGGTGCGTGGGCTTTTATCTGCCTTACGATCACCGTTCTCACAAAAACCCTAGCTTTCTCCGCGGCATTCGCCGCATTCACCAACGAGGTGATTTGGCTGATCGTAGCTTCGTTTTTCTTTTCTCGTGGGTTTGTGAAGACGGGGCTTGGGGATAGGATTGCATTGTACTTTGTGAAGGTGTTGGGGAAGAGCACATTGGGGTTGGCTTACGGATTGGCATTGTGTGAGTTAATGATTTCTCCGGCCGTCCCGAGTACGACGGCGAGAGCTGGCGGGATTTTCTTGCCGATTATTAAATCGTTGGCGGCGTCGGCTGATAGTCGGCCTAAAGATGCGTCGGCGAAAAAGCTTGGAGCTTATCTTGTTCAGTCCCAACTTCAGGTCAGCATAATTCCTTTCTTTTGCTGCTCAGTTGAGTTTAAATTTGTTAGGAAAACGTTTTGAGCTCATACATTTGGACACAAATACGGACAATGCTTGTAAGCGTACCATGTGGAGCTCCACGTAACGTGTATTGTGCGGGTCTCATGTTGAACAATTCCGAACATATCTATACGTGTTTAGAAGATTGTTCGTTTTATATGTATCCATACGTGTTTCAAAGATTGCTTATTTTATTAGGAAGCAATCTACCATCCGGAGAAACTATGAACAGGGCTGTAGTAGGCCGGAATAGTCACTAGTGGGCCCCCGGCCCATGATCGTCCAAATAGTATTCTGGAGCTCGGCATAGCCCAATCTGACCAACATGGGTTTCCTGGTATTGGGCCGAACGACCTGACGGCCGGAGCATTGAGCTCGGCCTATCCGAACTAGTTCGAGCTCGGCCTTCCCAAACAGTGATATCACGTTCCGCACCGATCTTCGGTCTCTTAATGCTCGGCATTCATTACTCGGCCAAGGGATCCCCTCTGGCAGTTTCTTGTCCAGCACGACTAGAGACGTCGTGTGGTTCGGTTCAGGACACGAACACATGTTCTCCGCTTTCTAAGGGACACGAACACACGTTCTCCGCTTCTTAAGAGACGTACAGGCACACCCTTCCGATCCGCTCAGGCATGGGACACATGGCAACGTCCCCGCAGTCTTCGGACCACGTCCTGTATACTGGGCCGAACACTCCGGCAACGGTTGGACTCCTACTCTATAAATACTCCAGCGGCACTCCTACTACAGGTACATGCACACTCGCGCTTAGAGCTTACTTTCGAAGTTGCTTTCATTCTTTCAGAGAGCTAACTTGATCGTCGGAGTGCCCACCGGAGATCCAACCCCCCCGGTGTGCACTAACTTAGTGTTGAGTGTTTTGCAGATCATCTGAGAAGATCCGATTCTACAACCCGAGAAGTCTAGAGTGGATTCCAGACTCCACAATTTGGCGACCACAGTGGGAGATCCTTCTGACTTCTCATCCTCAAATCCTCACCTTAAAGCTTCACCAGGATTAACAATGGTGGTCACCGGAACTGACCCATCGGCCCTACCAGTTATTCCACCCCCTCCTCCTGCTGATCTGAGGGACAGAGCCTATGTCGAACGCCTGGAGGCTCGACTGGCAGAACGAGACCAGCTGCTTCACCAGGTCAGAGAGGAGATTGCGCAACTCAAGGTTGCCATCCAACCTAACCAGAATGGCGAGACTTCGCAGGCTCGGCGACGAAGACGCCGCAGGACACGCTCTCCGGAACGGAAAGAAAGGAATAAGCGTCCGGCCCTCGAACGGCTGGGAGCCGAAACCGAGGTTGACGCGATCAACGAGACACGGGGCCAGGGCCGAACCCGAACCGCGCCATCTGCAAACTGTTCGGATTCCGAACGAGGAGCTCGGAGGGTCTCGGTTCACAGAAGGTTGGGAGCTCAGCCAGTTAGTAGCACCCAGTCGTACTCTCCTCCGACAACACCTTCGGACGACACCCCGACCCATGAGATTCAGATGGATCGGAGGCGTGGCGGCCGAAGGGATCAATCCCCATCAAGGCATCAGAACTATCGAGGGCGTTCCCCTCGGTATCACGGTGGGCAAGACCTCAGAACTCGACTCGCGGCCAGACGGGGGGGAAGGGCCGAGCAGGGTCCTCGGCCAGCACGTTCACAGTGCGATATCATCCACGACCAGCTCATCTCTTCTCCCTTTACCAGAGAGATAGATGGAGTGCGTCCGCCGCGTGGCTTCAATCCCCCAAAGTTCAGCAAGTACGATCCTAAGACAGATGCCTACCTGCACATGGTGCACTTTCGGCAGATGATGTCTCTCTACAGCATGGACGACGCCTTAATGTGCAAGTTGTTCCCCTCCAGCTTGGGAGAGCTAGGGCTTCTCTGGTTTGATAAGCTGCCGAAGGAGTCCATCCCATCTTTCAAGGACCTATCCCTCGCCTTCCTGGCTCGGTTCGTCACCAGTAGCAGGCAAAAGAAGGGCGTCGACTCTCTCCTTGCGCTGCGGAAGTCCGCAAATGAGTCCCTCAGACAGTACGCTGCTAGGTATTGGGAGCTCTTCAACGAAATTCAGGGCTGCGACCCTGCTATTGCTGTGACTTCGTTCAAACTCGGACTGGATCACCGAAGCAGGTTGTTCGAGGACCTCATGTTATCCAATCCTACGGACATGGATGATCTCATGGCCCGGATCGACAACCACTGCCGATTGGAGGAGGCGCGCAGCGAGCGGCGTCAGGCCGAGCAAAACCATCCCCGACAGGGGGATGGAAGCAAAAATACACCACACGGCTCGCGCCGAAGTGTGAACGTGGTATCCTCCGGGAAAAATAAGGGACCTCGGCAGTTCGAGTTTACTGCGGTGAAGACGGTCTTCAAAGTACCAACGTACGAGATCCTCAAAAAGATACAGCATGAGCCGTACTTTGAATGGCCGAAGCGGCCGTTGGGAGAACTGCGAAAAACGCCGGACTCTCCATACCGCTGTTCTTACCACAGGGAGAAGGGTCACTTGACTACACGCTGCCGAGCATGGAAGGATTTCCTCGAACGGTTGGTATCACAGGGGCACCTCAAGGAGCTCATCAACGAGGAAAAGACTCAGGCCGGGCCCCAGTCAGAGCCCGAGAAGGAGAACAGTGGGGAAGTTCGGGTGATCGACGTCATCCATGGAATGGTGGATGCGGCCGCCGAGGAGAGCCTTCGGGCCGAGATCCGACGTGCGGCGTGCGGGAAACAGATCATGTCCGTTAGTGCGGGAAGTAAACGCCCACATTTTGACAGCCAGTCTGGAGGCAACCTCTCCTTCTCTGATCAAGATCTGCAACGCCTCCAGGTACCACACAATGACGCCTTGGTCGTCTCTCTCACCCTCGGTAATTCATTGGTTCGGCGAATACTGGTCGACCAGGGGAGTTCGGCCGAGGTCATGTACTATTCCCTCTTCAAGGCGCTGCACTTACGGGACACAGACCTCACACCGACCGAGGTACCTCTGGTAGGTTTCAACTCGGCTCCCGTTTGGCCCCTCGGTAAGGTTAAGCTACCCATCCGAACGGGCACGAGGACTGTGGAGGTTGAGTTCGTAGTAGTAGATGTGCCGAGCCCTTACAACGCCATCGTCGGTCGCGTCTGGCTACACAAGCTTGGGGCCGTAGCCTCAACTTATCATCAGGTCCTTCGCTTCAATGGGATGTGGGGACCCGAAGAGGTGCTAGGTGATCAATTAGCCGCCAAAAAATGCTATGTGGCGGCGATCAAGAGCAAGGTTTGCCCCGAACAGGTCCAATGGGTGGAAGCGCCGGACGCTCCCCTCCTGGACGACGTCGGCACACCAGCTGCCGAGAAAGCGGTTGAGGATCTGATCACAGTACCGGCCGACGACATCAATACCGACAGAACTTTTCTGTTGGGATCAACCCTATCATCAGCCGAGCGGGAAGCCATGACCTCCTTCCTCAAAAAGAACATTGAGGTGTTCGCTTGGACACCGTATGAGATGCCGGGCGTCGATCCGGATTTCATCTGTCACCATCTCAACGTGGACAGTTCTCGCCGACCCATCATTCAAAAACCGCGACGCTCGGCCACGATCCATACTGATGCAGTCATCGAGGAGGTCGACCGACTGCTGGACGCTGAGGCGATCAAGGAAGTGCAGTACCCCACCTGGTTGGCCAACACCGTCGTTGTGAAGAAAAAGAATGGTAAGTGGCGCGTGTGCGTCGACTACACAAACTTAAATGATGCTTGCCCCAAAGATTGCTTCCCGGTACCGAGGATCGACCGCCTCGTCGACGCTACATCTGGTCATGCTAGGTTCAGCTTCATGGACGCCTACCGAGGATACCATCAGATTGCGATGCACGGCCCCGACATGGAGAAAACCGCCTTCATCAGTCCCCGCGGATTGTATTGCTATAGGGTCATGCCTTTCGGTCTCAAGAACGCAGGGGCCACATACCAACGGATGGTCACCAAAATGTTCGGAAAACAGATTGGTGACACAATGGAAGCCTACATTGACAATATGGTGGTTAAGAGCAAATTCGAGGCCGAGCACCTCCAGCACCTCCAGGAGGTATTCGACATACTGAAGGAGCACAAGCTCCGTTTGAACGCCGAAAAATGCGCTTTTGGAGTCGGGTCCGGAAAATTTTTGGGTTACCTAGTCACCAGAAGGGGCATTGAGGCTGACCCAAACCAAATCAGTGCAATCAACAACCTAGCAGCACCATCTACCATTAAAGGTGTTCAGAAGCTAACAGGGATGGCTGCCGCCCTCAATAGGTTCATCAGTCGGTCTTCGGATAAGTGCCGCCCATTCTTTGCTTTGCTCAAAAAGTGCAGCCGTAGGAGTTTTGAATGGACTCCGGAATGCGACCAAGCACTCCTTCATCTGAAGGCCTACATATCTTCGGCTCCTTTACTCTCAACACCAAAAGATAAGGAGCCTTTGTTCATATATCTGGCCGTATCTCCGCATGCGGTCAGTTCTGTCCTTGTCCGGGAAGAGGACCGAACTCATCTTCCAATTTACTACACCAGCAAGACTCTGGTCAGTGCAGAGACTAGGTACCTACCTCTTGAGAAACTAGCTCTGGCACTAGTCTCCGCCACCCGAAAACTCGCGCCCTACTTTCAGGCGCACCCCATCACGGTTTTGACATCACAGCCCTTAAAAAGCCTGTTCCGGAAGGCTGATCTGTCTAACCGAATATCGAAGTGGGCCGTGGAATTGGCCAACTTTGACATCCACTACCAGCCGAGAACGGCGATCAAAGGACAGGTGCTGGCGGATTTCATAGCCGAATTCACTCCTGGCGCCGAACTAGCTGTGCCGAACAGCAAGTCTACTGAGTCGCCACCCTGGCGACTTCTACACGGCGACTTCTGGAGGATGTTCGTAGATGACTCTTCTAACACCCATGGTTCGGGAGCCGGGGTCGTCCTGATCTCACCCGAAGGAGTTCTCCATGAGATGGCCATCCGCCTAGAATTCCTTGCCTCGAACAATGAGGCCGAGTACGAAGCCGTATTGGCCGGCCTCCGGTTCGCAGGCAATCTCGGTGCAGAGCGAATCAAGGCTTACAGTGACTCGCAGTTGGTCGTTCACCAATTGTCTGGTGAATACGAAGCCCGTGACGACCGCATGTCCCGCTACCTCACTGCCGTTCAGCAAGTCAGCCAACGGTTCGCGAGTTTTTCATTGGATCAGATCGCCCGTGAACACAACGCCCATGCCGATGCTTTAGCCGGACTCGCATCAGCAATAGACGCTGGGGGGCAGAGGACTGTCTCCGTCGATGTCCTCCCGCGACCGAGCATTGAAAAAACTGCTGTCAGTGAGTCGGTCAACTGCATTTCTCATATTCCCAGTTGGATGGACCCCATCATATCTTACCTCCGGGATGAAACTTTACCCGAAGATCGGAGGGAAGCACACAAGATCGTCCACAAGGCCGCCCAGTTCTGGCTAGGACCTGGAGGCAAACTATACTGGAGGGCGTACTCGGCACCCTATCTGTTGTGTGTGCACCCAAGCCAAACTGGTGCTATACTCCAGGAACTGCACTCCGGCAGCTGCGGATACCATTCAGGAGGACGATCTCTTGTGCACCGAGCTCTAACCCAAGGATACTGGTGGCCTAACATGAAAAAT
The DNA here is from genome assembly GCA_019985065.2 of Arctostaphylos glauca. Taxonomy (NCBI): domain Eukaryota; kingdom Viridiplantae; phylum Streptophyta; class Magnoliopsida; order Ericales; family Ericaceae; genus Arctostaphylos; species Arctostaphylos glauca. Next base: position 5,382,162 of record JAHSPW020000008.1, read on the forward strand.
GAGGCCGACCTCATGGTCAAAGGTTGTGACCAATGCCAGAGGTTCTCGCCACTTATACATCAGCCGGCCGAGCAACTCAACCCCTTATCCAGCCCATGGCCGTTCGCACAATGGGGGCTAGATATAGTTGGCAAATTTCCTGTGGCACCCGGTGGCTTTAAATTTCTGATTACGGCTACCGATTACTTCACTAAGTGGATCGAGGCTGAGCCCCTGGTCAGAATTGAGGACAAGGACGTCAAAAGATTCGTCTGGAGGAACATCATTACACGGTTCGGCATTCCTTATGCTTTCATTTCTGATAATGGTACACAGTTCGTGGGGGACGTATTTACCGACTTTTGTGCCGAGCACCGAATACGATTCTTCAATTCAACACCTTCTTATCCTCAATGCAACGGTCAAGCAGAAGCCTCAAATAAAATCTTGCTCGGCGGCATTAAGAAACGGCTGCTGACGGCCAAGGGAAGATGGGCCGAGGAACTATACAGTGTCCTTTGGTCCTACCGAACTACACCACGCCGATCTACAGGACGAACACCATTCTCGTTGGCTTTTGGCACGGAGGCCGTCATCCCGCTTGAGGCCGGCCTCCCGACAATGCGGACTCAGGAGTTCAACTCGGAGAATAACGACAAAGCCCTAACCACCGTGCTGGATGAGGCCGAAGAACAGAGGGAAGCTGCTCGGATTCGGATTGCCGCCTATCAGCAAACAATATCTCAGGGTTATAACGCAAGGGTGCGTCCTAGAACATTTAAACCGGATGATCTCGTCCTCCGAAAGGTAGTCGGGGCTAAGAGGACCAATAAGCTCGGTCCAAATTGGGAAGGACCCTACCGAGTGATCAAAATTGTCGGGGTCGGCTCCTACAAGTTGGAAGACTTGGATGGAACTCCTATTCCCCGTCCTTGGAATGCTCACAATTTAAGGAGATATTATCACTAGCTTGCTTTCAGCTTACGTGTAAGCACGGCCTGCGGCCTCCCAGTTATATCATTTTTATTGTTCCTTTCTGTACGGCCTGTGGCCTTCAACTATATCTAAGATTGAGTTTTATTTGCTTGAAAGATGTATGACAATTCATTATGAAAACTCAGTGTACGGCCAATGGCCTCTAATTGTTTTTACGATTCTATGAGCTCGATATTACAACCAGCCTATGTATGGTTACCTCTGTTTTAACGGCTTTGGCCTTCTCATCCTCGGATGCCTTCGAGTGCGGCCTTCGGCCTTATCACAACTACAACTAGCCTATGGATGGTTGTATTCATTTTTCGTGGCTTTTGCCTCCTAGTCCCCGGTAACCTCAGGGTGCGGCCTTCGGCCTTATCATGATTTGATTTCATAAGTACGAAGTACGATCTACGGACCGGACAATTACAACTAGCCTATGTATGGTTGTATTCATTTTTTATGGCCTTGCCTTCTATTCCTCGGATACTTCCGAGTGCGGCCTTTGGCCCTATTATCATTTAATTTTCACAAGTGTGGGCACTATCCGAACTACAGTGTTCGGTGATCTACTTAGCCTTGGGGCTTCTACATAATTTAAATAAGTCAGCATGGGCCGACGATCAATGCATAAACGACTAAGATAGGTCGATGAACACAAAATACTTGATGAAATTTCCCATAGTACCAACAAAAGTTAAAGAGTACGGAATTACATTGAAAAAAGAAAACAGACTATTACAAAGCCCGAGCTCACTCAGGAGCCGGTGGATCGACTACCCTAACATCAGGGTCCGGAGTCCCGTCTTCGGTTGCTCCTACGGCTGCAGGGCCCGACTGCTCGGCAGGAGATTGGGGCTCAGCTAGGTCCTGGGCAGCAGACTCGGCCGGACCAGCATCATTATACTTAGGGATCTTCTGGTACAATGAAGATCCCTCGGGTACTTGGGCCTCCCTCAGAGCCGACAGCCAGCCGTCCCTGAAAGTGTTCTGAAGAAGATCGCCGAGCTCGGCATTGATCCTCTCCATCTCTCTCTTGTATCTCCCCTCGGCCTCGGCATAGCCGTCGTCGAAGCCTTTGGAGTCAGCCTCGTCCACCTTCCTGGACATCTCAGCATCCTTCTGCTCCTGGGCCTTCGCCAATGCCTTGGCGTTCTCCTCGGCTTCGGCAGCAGCAGCTTGAGCAGCAGTCAACTGCTTGGCTATCTGGAGCCTATCCGCTTGCTCTTTTTGATGAAGGGCCCGGAGAGACCGAGTCTGATTAGCACTCCTCAGAAGCCCGGCCTTCACAGCAACCACGTGCTGGCAGGACTGCGTCAAAAGCACAAAATGATGGTCAGAACACGGAAGTTATAACCATTATGACTAAGTAAAGTAAGAAATATTGGCCGTACTTACCTTCACTGTGAGCTTAGCCAGCTCGGAAAATGCTGCCTCCAGGTTCAACGGCAGATTATTGGCGTCTTTAGGCAGCAGCGTGCCCTCGGCCAGGGCGAAGGCCGCATGGCGAGTGGTGTCTACCGAGTCCTCAACAGTTAGTGGACGGTCGGCCAACATCAGCTGGGGGCGAAACGGCTGAGGACCCGGCGCACCCTCGGCTCCAGCAGCAGCAGCAGTGGGAACAGTAGTCGGCGGCGAAGGACGCAGAGGCCGGCTCTGTTGGGTACCCATCTCGGCAGGTCGAGGATCGACCTTCTTCTGCTTGTCCTTTTGTTGCAGGGGTCCTTCCGTACCCTTGCGCTTTCGTGGGTCTGTGATCTCCTTGCTCGGTCCTTTAGAAGGGCCGACTGCCAGCTTCAAGGTCGCAGGCTCCTTCTCCTTACGAGGCATAGGGTCTGAATTCGATCGCTCGGCTTCGGCGCGGTCGATCTCTGCAAATAATGCCCTCAACTCTTCGTCACTCACGCTCGGACACGGGCTATAACCTGAGGAGAAATCAGAAGTTGCCGTACCTGAAGAGATGGCAACGACGATATCAGGTGTGCTCTCGGCCCTCGGCTCTCGGATGATGCCGAGTGGTGGGCTGGTGCGCGAGTGGTTGGAGTTCTCCGGCTCGCACGACCCCCTGTCTCCGGCTCCGGACTCACTGCTACTGCTGGAATCCCCCCGAGCCTTCAACTTGGATCTGTATGAATCCACGTAGCCAAGGAGATCCGTGCAATGACGATGTCGTCTGCGGATGGCAAGTGCTCGGTCGATCCTAGCTCGCGATGCTCGGTACTTTAGCTTCAAAACCACCTCTTTCCCTACAAAAGGAGACAACACTGTTAAAAGCAGAACAGAGAAAAGATATACAAAAACGAAGAACTTGCACGTGTATAAATACCTGCGTATCCGGGCACCCTAGGGATTGGGTTGTATCTGAGTTCACCGAGGGCGTACTCGAACTCACCACTAACGCAGACGAAGTCGTTCGCGTACTTATCAGAGTCCGGCAGCCCTCTAATAAGCTTTCTTTGTCCGGCTCGGCTCCCAAGGAATTTCCTCTTGGAGACTCTATTCTCGCTAACAAAATATAGACCGAACAGATCTTCTACTTCGAAGTCTAACCTATACCTCTCCTTCAGCTCTACCGCCCCCATCACTATTCGGTAGAAGTTGATTGTTACTTGGGAGGGGGCTAAGTGAAGAAGGTTCAGCACTCGCCTAAGAAAGGGGTGGAAAGGGAACCTAACGCCTCCCTCTATGATAGCCATTAGGGGAAGGATGATCTGGTATTGGTCGGAAACCGGACTCTCGTCCGGCTGTACTAACCTAATGTGTACGCCATCAGGGATACCGTAGGTTTGACGGAAATCGGCTAGGCTCTCAGGGTCGTCAAAGAACCGGGTGTAGCGGTTCCTCGCAGTCTGATGATGCTCCTCCCCGCTCGGCATACCAGACGAACCACTTGGGCCGGGCTCCCCGGCGTCGGCGGAAGAAGCTCGGGCTGAATCCACGTCGATCTCGGACATCCTATCAAACAGTGCACGGGTGTCAAAAAAGTTGCTAAGGCAAGATCGCTCAATTAAGTCTAAAGGGGGTTCAGCCGAGCACTAGTTCCTCGGCCTCACTGGTGTTCTATGGTTCCTAACAAGGACCTCGGCCTCTCCTACAGACCTCGGCCTATCCTACAAACCTCGGCCTCTATTACAAAGGTTCAAATATGCAGAAAAAGCATGAAACCTACTCTAAACTACTCGAAATGCAGAAGAAACTGGAAATAAACTAGCAGTAGGGGCTAATCGGATCGTACCTTCTTGAAGCAGTTGAAGAAGATCACACGAATGCAAATTCGATTCTTCGAGAGAGTAGGAGGGCTTCAAATGCTCTGGCGAAAGAACTTGAGAGATGGTAAAAGTTCTCTCTCTCCTGGCAAACCCCTATTTATAGGGTGGTACGGAAGGCGAAGCGGCAAGGCGGGAAGACGAGACGTTTCGTCTTCGGCCGTCAGATGAAGTGACACGTGTCACGATCAGTGGGGCTGACGGCTGTCACGTCTCAGCATTAATGACCAGACAGTAGGCTCAGGCCTACGAAGGGGCGAGTTCGGAAATCGAAGCGTCATGCGCCGGAAGACAAGGCGTTCCGCCTTCTGACCGTCGGATGACACGACACGTGTCATGATCCCTGAAATTGACGGCTGTTGTGCCTCGATATTGGTGACCGAACACTGGAGTCCGGCCTACGGATGGTCAACCCCTCTCACGACCAGCTTTGATGTGAAGGGATTGAGGGGCTATTGTAGTAGGCCGGAATAGTCACTAGTGGGCCCCCGGCCCATGATCGTCCAAATAGTATTCTGGAGCTCGGCATAGCCCAATCTGACCAACATGGGTTTCCTGGTATTGGGCCGAACGACCTGACGGCCGGAGCATTGAGCTCGGCCTATCCGAACTAGTTCGAGCTCGGCCTTCCCAAACAGTGATATCACGTTCCGCACCGATCTTCGGTCTCTTAATGCTCGGCATTCATTACTCGGCCAAGGGATCCCCTCTGGCAGTTTCTTGTCCAGCACGACTAGAGACGTCGTGTGGTTCGGTTCAGGACACGAACACATGTTCTCCGCTTTCTAAGGGACACGAACACACGTTCTCCGCTTCTTAAGAGACGTACAGGCACACCCTTTCGATCCGCTCAGGCATGGGACACATGGCAACGTCCCCGCAGTCTTCGGACCACGTCCTGCATACTGGGCCGAACACTCCGGCAACGGTTGGACTCCTACTCTATAAATACTCCAGCGGCACTCCTACTACAGGTACATGCACACTCGCGCTTAGAGCTTACTTTCGAAGTTGCTTTCATTCTTTCAGAGAGCTAACTTGATCGTCGGAGTGCCCACCGGAGATCCAACCCCCCCGGTGTGCACTAACTTAGTGTTGAGTGTTTTGCAGATCATCTGAGAAGATCCGATTCTACAACCCGAGAAGTCTAGAGTGGATTCCAGACTCCACAAGGGCCTACAGTTGGCCCTTTTTGGGTGCCAAATCGGCCTCAAAGGTGGGCTACTATCAGAACAAGTCCAATTTATATATTAAAATCTTAAATTGAGGGCCTACTTGTAAATAAATTATACTTTTAAGATTAATGTAAAATTTCATTCTGTACTTATGTACTCAATCTAATTTAACCTTCCTTTATATGTTATGAATATATCTAATTAGATATTTTTAAATATTAAATTTGAATTGGTTCAAAAAACCGATTAGAATAAAATTCTACTGTATAATAAGAGATTTGAAAAAATATAGTATTAGTGAGATTATTTGTTATCATGATTAGTTATCAAATTTAGCATACTCTAAGTTACCATGATTTATATTCCAATTTGGTCATATCCTCTTCTGATCTTTGAGATTATAATGAAATTTTCAATATGCATTTATCTAACTAGTTTTTAGCATCGATGGGCATGATGAAATCTGATTATGAACAAATTTAGTATATAATCAATTTTACCATGCATCAAATTTATCTTATTCAAACGGATTACGATCAGTTTGACCATTTTATTATAAATCAGTGAACCTGTAGATTTTGATCATGGACAAATGGTATTTGTATTTTGATAATGTATAAAAAGTAAAAATTTTAGGGAGAGGGAAACATTGAAGAATTTTTGAGAGAGAAGATTAGAAACTAGATAAACAACAGTATATAAATTTAATTCATTATAGAAAATAAGAGATTGTTGAACTTTGTGTTAGTGGCCAAAGGTACAACTTTCAGCAACTATACATTTTAGTCGCCACAAAGCTACCTTTTGCGACATAATGTTATTTGCGTTTGCTCAGCATGTTTAGTGGTTATGAACTGTTATGTGGTGTACAAAGGGATCTACCTTAAGACGAATACAATTTCGTGAGTTTGCAGTTATTTTATGAATACTGTATTTATTAGTAGCAAGTGACATTTTGTGGTGAGAAAAGTTGCAAACTTTGTGTAGGATTTGTTATAATTTATGTTGTGGTAGTTAATTCGTATGGTGGGGGCACATGCTAGGGATGGAGTCACTAGGGGCAACGGTATTTTCTTCCTTTAAGCGAAGCTGGGAAGACTTAATGTTGTAAGTATCGCAATAAAGTTCTAGTTGGTCTATGTTAACCACTGGTATGACATTGAATGCCATGTCCAAAAGTTCTGTTTAGCATCTTCTACCCTTCAATTTATATCACCAGAGAAGATTGATGACTTACAATTTGTACTGAAAATGAAGATTTCTCATTCTGAGTTCTATTTCTACTTTGTATTTTTTTGCTTATTATTTCCTGCTTTACCAATCCAATTAGAGTATTAAGATTGCATCGTACAATTGTATATTTGTAGTATTATTGGAAATATTATTCAACAATCCATTATGACAGAATGTAGTAACATGTTCCACGTAGAATGTATCAGTATAATGGGCGGGAAGAGTATTTTTTTTTTTTTTAGAAGATTTTCGCATGGGAATGTGATAAGTGGAGGATTCATTTCAATTGGTCAAGGGGATTAACAATGCCATTTTAAAACGGACTCTGGATTCTCTATGATAAGAAACCCTTCCGTAATGTGTTCCTATTCCATTTGAAAGTGAAAGTAAATCCTTCAAAACGTGCTCATAGAGTCCTGCATATGAATTTTTTTGAAAAAATGAATGGTAAATTTGATAGCAGTCATGTATTTCAGTCTATGCTAGAATTTTTGAGGATTTTGTAATCTGCTCTGCTTTCTTTTCTCAACTGTTCTGTTGGTTGATATTGTCACCGTGTTATATCCTTATGACTTTACCTGTTTTGCATGGGCGCGTGACAGTCTGCTGGTAACTCGAGTGCTCTTTTCCTGACTGGTGCAGCTCAAAACCTGCTTTGTGTCAAATTCGCTGAGAGCCTTGGGGTTAAAATTGCAAATCCATGGGTTTCTTGGTTCAAGGTGGCTAGTTTACCAGCAACTATCTCTCTTTTAGCTACCCCTTTTATTGTATTCAAGCTCTTTCCCCCTGAAATTAAGGACACGCCCGAAGCTCCTGTCATGGCCAGACAAAAACTCGAGGAGATGGGTCCTGTCACAAGAAATGAGTGGGTGATGGTTGGTACCATGCTTGTTACGGTTGCATTGTGGATCTCGGGGTAAGCAGCAGTACGTTTTTATGCCTTAACGGAGCTCACCTTTCTTATTGACTACTATTGAATGGCAAATCGTAATTGGTAAACTGTTTGTTAGATGCAGCTAATTAGTTTTTTGGTAAGTAAATAATTTTTGTTTCGAAACAAGGCGTTCAAAGTATTGTTCCAAACAAGGCATTGAAGTAGATGAAACATTTTTTTGATAAGAAAATATGTAACGGAGCTTAGTACTGCAAGGACTCTTAGGCATGTTGCCGACCTTACATTACCCACATTGTAGGAGTGCTAATGTACTGATTTACTCATGCAACTTTCTGTTGAAAACATTTGTTAGGATTTCTGTAGAACTGAAAATAATATGGGACAACACGAAAGGAATAATATGAGACCATAACTTAAGCAGAAAAATAAGAGTTTAGGAAAAACTTACAGATCTGAGGCACACATGAAGTGCTTCCTTAGACAAGAAAACTCCCCTCTTGCACAGGGTTGAATGATGCTCCACCTCCGGGGTACAACGATTTTTCTGGAAGCTTTCTATGCAGCTAGAGCTTTTCCCATGAACCAAAAACCGCCTAAATCCTCAAAGTAGTCAAAATTATATTGACCAAATTCAAAAAGATATGATCATAGTACTTAAGAGTTTCCACCAGATATCTCAACAGCAAAAAATCTCAATCAAAGTATGTGGTATACTGTTGTGTTATTTTCCGTCACATGTATTCCACTTTATATACTAGACATTTACCATATTATATAATAATGAGTATGCCTTGAGTGGTTTGAGGAGTTACAAATCAATTTGTAACTTTCTCCATAAACCTCTCTAGTGGGAGAACTAACCACTCACATATAACACAGGACAAAATATTGAATGCAATAATATAAAAACAAATGCAATAAAATCATTTAATCAATTACTATAACCTTGGAAAAAAATTACATTGTAAAATACAACACTTTCCAGTGGTGGGGCTATGAAAGGACAAGTAAGGGAAGTCGTCCTTGTTATTATGGGACTTTTTAAAATTTAGATATAACTTATAAGTTTGTTGGTTTTTCTTGAAATTGCGCTACTAAGCTTTTGGACTATTTGTCTAATAGGATATATTGTTTTTGAAGGAAATATTTTCTATATTTAGTGTTTGTTTTGGGTTATTTTAGAATTAAAATTAATATCTTAGTATTTGAGTTTTGAAAGAGGAGGGAGGAAATAGGTTAAGTAGTCCTGTTGGGTTATCCTAATTTAAATGGAATAGTTTAATTCACAACTGGAGATATTCTTCTTCTTTCTGGCTATGACTGCCGTACCATGCGTGGTCATCACCGTCTAATTTCTGACTCTGACTGCCGTGTCACGTGTAGTCCTGCAAAGGTCCCTTTACGGATACGGCTGATATTAGTTTGTATCTCTTACTTTCTCTCTCAAATGCACACAAACACATGCACTAATGTAATAGCGGCTGTTTGCATGTTGAATGGATAGTATTTGCTGCTTATTGTGCCTGTTCTCGTAATATGTTCAGTTTGAGAATTACTGTACAAATCAAAATTGTTTGCAGACAGGCTCTTGATATGGCAAGTGTTGTCGCTGCAATGCTGGGGTTATCAATACTTCTCTTGTTGGGAGTGCTCGATTGGGACGATTGCTTGAGTGAAAAATCAGCATGGGATACCTTGGCTTGGTTCGGGGTTCTAGTAGGTATGGCAGCTCAATTGACCACTCTTGGCATCGTGTCCTGGATATCAAATGATGTGGCGAAAGCCCTCAAGTCTCACTCTTTGGGTTGGCCTGCTGCGTTCTTTATCCTTCAGGCCATATACTTTTTCGTCCACTACTTATTTGCAAGTCAAACAGCCCATGTTGGAGCTTTGTACGCCGCATTTCTTGGAATGCACTTGGCAGCTAAAGTGCCTGGTCTATTGGCAGCACTGGCATTGGCATATAACACAAATCTCTTTGGTGCACTAACACATTATAGTAGCGGTCAGTCTGCAGTATACTATGGAGGTACATACTTCCTTTTCCTTTTGTATCGTGATTTTTTTTCTTCCTTTGTTTGCTGAAAAATAAATACAATGATATTTTGTTAGATTTTTTTCTTCCTAACTCCCTTTTAGGTAAGCCGGTAACAAGTTAATAGTCTATGTCAGGTAAGGGTATTGAGTGTGGGTGTGTCCAAACACTAGACCTCCCTAAACTCTTGTTCTTATGATCATTATAGGGATATGTATTCGGAATGGGTACAGACATGTGGATGTACTTCAAACTAGCTCTCATATTTCAGTGCTTTGATCTCCACAAGGCAGTGTTCCTTACCGCTTTCACTTCCAGAATGTAGATGTGGGGTATTAATATGTGTCTTTTGTTGAGATTTGACCAAGTAAGATAAGACAGTTAAGTAAAATGTTTGTTGGTGGCAACCTCGGTATGCATAAGGTCACGGAGTATGGATCCTCCTTTCCTTTGACCATTGGGTCCTCAAACCAACCTGCCCTCTCTTTGTAATCCTCAGTTAGCATTATTGGTTTTATTCTCTCCTTGATTTCTATCCTTCGTCCACATGTGAGGATATAGAGAATTTTCTTTAACGTCAAATTTGAGCTTTTTCTTCTTTGTTAAGCATCGTTAATGTTGGAGGAGCAGATTTGGACACACATCCCAATCCCATCCCTTACCATTGTCGTAGTGATGTTTGCATCGTACCCGTATGTGCTTCTCATGTCTATAAGCATATGAGCAGAGCAAAATTTGCAGATACAAGGAATGGGTAAGGAATTTCAGTTGTTCATATTACTAGGTGAAAAAAAAAGAAACAATTAAAACATTAGACGAAAGTGAAAACGCATCAAAGATTGGGGTTACAGATGGATATTTGAATGTTGATTCAATGCCAGAAACCTGGGCATGCTTGTCTGAAGTTCTATGAATAAGCCTGTGATGATTCAACCAATCTGCTACCAATTTAACGAAATTATGTTTCAAGTAAATGGTTGAAAAGGATCATGAAAATATATAATGGTTTTGGGGATCATTTGAAGTGGGAAGGCTGAGATGTTGACAGTAACAATTGTTCGCATTAGCCACTTTGTGAATTCCATGAAAATGATCTTTTCAAGTTTTGTAGATACATTTTCTTACCACCATTGTCCAGAAGGTGATCTATGATTTTATCAAAATATAGGATGTACAGAACTACGTGGTTTGAAATGCCCACTTGCACGGTTACTTTTGTGCCCTCTCTGTATGCGCGCGCATGCGTCTCTCTATGTGGTCTTTGTCTCTGTTTGCACGCGGGTGTGCGTGCGAGCGTCTCTACATGAGTGGTTTTGGAGTGATGAGTATTCTTTTTGTTTCTCTTGTTGGACAGGTGGTTTTGTAAAATTGCATGACGTTTTTAGAGTGGGAATTTTGATGGCCCTCATCAACATAGTAATGTGGGGAATAGTTGCAGCTGCTTGGTGGAAGATTTTGGGGCTTTATTGATGGACCTAACTATGTAAGTGAAAATTAGACTTTCCACAGTTATATTCAGTACCAGCTTTCGATCTTCTAGAATCTAATCTACACTGTAATCAATTTACGAAAAAGAAAACAAGAACCACCCTCGTCTTTTTTAAACGATCCAGAATTGCTTAGCAAACTCAAGGTACCAGAATTCTCGACTCACCGTGTTCGTGTGCGTTCAATTTTGAATATCTTTACGTCCGTCGACATTGTCATTGCTGCTTAGTTTTCCATTAATTTTCTTATTTAGTGTTGTGTTATTATTGAGGAAAATCATCTTTGCTTGTACTTCTAACCATCTGTACTTGAATCTATGGATTTTGATTGAATTGGATATGAAAATCCTTGATATCAGACTGTCTGCATCTCCTCCCTCTCTCTCTCTCTCTCTCTCTCTCTGCAACTTCGCTGGTTTTGTTTCCTAACTAGACCCAAATGTTTCTGCAATATTTGTGTACTCCATATCACCATTTCGCCAACTTTGAGGTGTACAATGTATATATTCTTTGTTTTCCCCATGTTTTCATTGATTATTCTTCAGTGGGATTATTATCCTGAATGAAGATCTTTCAGTATAATTAATATCAATAATTCCACTGAAAATCTTTCAGTAGGATTAACATTTCGAAGGAAAATCCTTCGAAAACATATTTCTGCCATCCATAAAAAGAGAGTAAAAAAGTAATGTAATAAAGAAACGAAACTTTTGGTTCTTTCAAGCCCTTACCTTTTCCTTTATGTATTGAAATTCACCCACTCAAAATTCACACAAACCCAATTTACTATCATAATAAGTCATAACTTAATTTGATTCATCTCAAAACAATCTTAAATATGTTAAATTAATCAACCCATATCACCTAGTAAGGTATTTATTAATACAGCAAATTACGACGAATCACTCTATATTTATTCACTATTATCAAACCTAGTTTACTATTATATATCATATCATAATTTATTGACGCTACACCAAAACTTATTAACCCCGCATTAAAAAATTTACTAACGTCATAAAAAATTATTAACCCCACACTTTTTTTTTTTCCTCTAAATTTCCTAGGTTCATCACCCTAGTCACAAAGTTGCATGATGTAACAAGTTGAAGAAATGTCCAAAGGGGAGAGAGCCCAGTTTTCCACATGATATTGATGTGTCCAGTATATGAGAAAACGACTTTACTATATTCTAACATCACAGCTGTGAGTTTACACCTTTAAATCAATGTTTTACTCATGAAGCACCACAGTAACTTGGACTTTCAGGGCATCAGCAAACTTTTAGCAGAAATTTGTGGTTTTGGTCACATTTGTTCACACCTCTGATAAGTATACTTTAATAATTTCTAACTCTAGCACACTAGTTGTGTTTTGATAAGTAGGCTTTTGAGTGTGTAGTTTGTGGAGGGAGAGAGGGGGCCTATTTAAAGAGTAGAATCAACATAAAATCCTTAACCAAATCTATTTAAAGAGTAATTATTAATGAAAATATATTTTAAAAAATTCGATTTTCTTCATCTAGTTCATTCTATTACCCATCGTTGTGTACATGGGCGGATCTAAGATTCATAAACACTGAGATAAAGTATTTTATAACATATATAATTTTGTAGGTAAGACATACTATCTGCGAGTGAGGCAAAACTTAATATTCTTAGGATAAATTTATCAAAATATTTAAAAAAAATATGCCTATCATGCATAACAGGATTTTTCTAACTCAGATGGGGCCAATTGACATCACTTATCTATATACATTCGCCACTGCTTGTGTAAACTATGGAATAGCTTGATTGTGAAATATTAATCAACTCGCGAGTAGAGGTGTAAATGAGCCGAGTTATAGATGAGCGATAGAGTATTCGAGCTTGACTTGTTAAAATTTGGTGAGTAGGGCTTGAGCTTAATTAGTATGTAAGAACTTGAGGCTTTGTTCAAGTACTAAACGAGCCCATACATACAAGTCGAGCTTATCTACATAAATCGAGCTACGCATAAGTCAAACTAGGCTTTTTACTAGACCATCTACAAATTTGAGCTCAGCTTGTTTAAGTTTAATAAATGAGTCGATCATTTAATAAGCTTAACCTCTAGCTACTTGCAAATAGCTCGTTTCGTTTGCAATCCTACCATCGTTGTAACGAGTCAAATTTTCAAGTTCCCTTGATTATTTTATTATCATCTTTTTTTTAAAAGAAATATTAAATATTTTTATTTTCTTTCATGATTAAGAAAGGTGTGAAAGAAAGTATGGAGCAAGATTCTCTTTTTGTTGCTTTCCAATTTAGCCTTTGCAAAGCACTCACAGAAGAGAGTAGTAATCAAAAAAGAAAAGCTGCCTACCACTAAGGGGTCTACACTCTATAAAGCCAAACCCACCTAACCCAAACTCTTTTCCTCATTTGTTGCCTTTTCATTTCTTAACATTTCTTCATTGTCTTGTTCGAGTGTTGGATACCCCTTCGTACTCGGAAATAGTGCTGCTATGCAGTAAAACGACGTCATTTTAGTACAAAAAAAATTCTACGAACACTATTCCAATAGTGTTTTATGTATTAAAACGATATCGTTTTGACACACGACATGTCTTACTATGCAATTTGAACAAAAAGACTACCAAATCCTTCATACTCTCCGTAGGCCCTTTAGGAGCCTACCCCCATGCAAAAAGATCAATCTCTTTCCCCCCCCCCTCCCCCACTCTATAGCTTTTGGGAACTCAATGAGAACTGTTCTCAAGTGTGTCTGTTTCTTTTCCACTTCTTGTTCACACATCTATATCAAATAAAAGTTTCTCCATCTTTATTTATTTATATTAATTTTTGTTACGTTGTCAAGAAGTCAAAAAATAATAATCTTGTTGCTATAATAAATACAAAAATTGCAATTAATAAAGAAGGGATCATCAAAACACCAAACCATTTAATATGAAGACGATTTTCAGTGCTAGTTATCTAGTTACAAAAATAACCCGGCTCATGATAGGCTTTTTCTTTCGTCCATTGGAAGGAGTGCTGGTAGTGTGAATTTAGCAATGACATGTCGACCAACCGCTCGTCTTTCTTCTTCTCTAGGGTTATAGCTTGTCTTTCGTTTTGTTTCTAAATTGAGTAGCTTCTCGTCCTTAGATGAAGTCAAGGAGTTCCTTAGGAACCGATTCCACTGGCAAGCGATCTTGTTTTTTTTAAACAAGATCTCTCATTACCCATATCAGAATTCTCACTTCTGACATCTCCAGGTTTTGTCACCGATTTTATATTATGTCAGTACAATCTCAAATTCGGGACATTGAACTAAATTTATCTCTTTTTTTTTTAATGCAAAACTATTAGGTTGGGTGATGTGATAGAGTTCAGAAATCAAACTCTCCTGTTCAATTTGGCACAAAAAAATGACTTTGTTTTTAGTTCTTTAAGGCACAACTTTGAATTACCAATGGAGCACCATGTCGTCATATGTTTTGTGAAATTTTTACTTTAAAACAGTATAATAAATGACTTCTGGATGTTCGACTTTCTTTGCTAGAGCCTGTGAATAAAGTTAGAGAGACCTCGTAGTTACAAAATACTAACGTTCGTCACAAGTGTATGGACCCACATCGCTTGTGTAATATGGTGCGATTTATTGTGTGGTTTATAAAGTGTGCGCGCTTCAACAAAATAGGCCTACAAAAACCTTGTGCTGGTTGCTTTTCCTGTCTACCTTAACATTAGCTCCAATTCTAAGCCTTTTGTGTGTGTAGGGGAGGTTCAAGGAACCAACAATTTTTTAGACTAATATTATTAGATCAACATCTAAATTTTTGATTTTTGATTAAATTTTAATGATTCGAACCGTTTAATGTGTTCAAAAACCTGTTTTTAACAGTACTCGCAAAAAATCAACTCAAAATATTATCGGAAAGGATTTGATCCAAGAAGTGGTAAAAACACTGACATGGACTGCTTTATAAACCACTGTTTGGATCAAGTTCTTTTTGGTAATATTTTGAGTGATTTCTTGCGGGTACTCTTAAAAATAGGTTTTAAACATATTGAACGGTTCGGATCATTACAATTTAATCAGGAATGAAGAGTGTAGATGTTGGTCTAATATTAGTTTAAAAAAATGTTGGTTTATATAGATTTTTCTATATATATATATATATATATATATATATATATATATAAAATTAGCACACGTTTTGGTAAAATTATTTGGAAACAAGGGGCGGCACGAGGGGGTTGTCCGTAGAATATTGTGGAATTGTAGGTTGATAGGAGACGAATGAATGATAGATGGAACGAAAATTTGTACTTCAAACAAGAATAAATCATTGTCCTTGAATTCGTTGGGAAAAATAAAATCAACTTGTATCGTCTTGAAAATAGTTATCGAGTGTGTTCTTACGTTCATTTTTGGAAAAACAAAGACGTTGTTAGTTCCAAATTTATAACATTTGCAACTTCTTTTAGAATTAGGATTTGATTGAGTTGTAATTAATTTAGAATTTAATTTGTCTTCTATTTTGACTGATTGAGTCTAGAATTGTTTTAGAATTTGAATTTGTATTAGGAAAGGCTTAAGGATTTTTTGGAGCGATTTTAGCCTTGTTTTTGTTGCTTGAGCGAGTTGTCGGAATTTTGAATTTTTCTATAAATAGATTCTTTGCATGTAGGGTTATTTCACTTGATCCAGAGTTGTTTCTAGAGAGAGAAAAATCTGCGAGACTTCAATATATTATGAATGCGTGATTGTTTGAGGTTATTCATGATCCGTTGAACAAACTTCTTGATTAAACATCCCTCAAGATTCTCAATCAAATCTTGCGAGACATTCTAAGGGCGTTCAGATGCAAAATTGAAGTAAGATCTAATTAGAAGCATCCTGCGACATATCTTAAGATTAGAGAAGTCGAATCTTGAAGAAGACATCTATTAGAGTGAGTAGTTCACGAGAAATTAACAGAAAGATTCTAATTCAATACAGAGGATTCTAGGTTTGATTGTGTAAAAAATTCTATTCTGCGATTCATTATAATGCATTATTCTCTCCCGTGGATCTTTTCCCGCCTTATGTTTTCCATGTATATATCTGTATGTCATGCTTTTTTGCGTTCTTTATTTGCTTATCTTGCATGATACATAGATTAATTTTTGTGTTAATTGAATTAATTAATCGAACTGAAATCTGATAACAGTAAATCAATCTACGCTTGAGCACTTGCGAATTTTGAGACGTTACCAAAGAGATTCCATAGCTTTACTAAAATAAAAGCATTACCTAATGTTAGGGTGAAAAAGCCCCCATAATCAAAAAGCCAAAAACTGAGAAAACAGCTGCATGCATGTCCCATTAGTCACCACAAACGCACCTTTCAACTCCAAATGTCAAAATCTGCTGCCTAATTTGTCTTTGTGCTGCTTTATCTAACCATCTTTCTTTACAAAAAAGATTATGGTCTTAATCAAATGGATTATCAGCATGCTTTTCCAGAGTATTGGACCGTTGGATCGATTTAGTTGGCGCGATCTTACACTCGCGGGGACATAATTTAATGTAGCTGCCGTTAGGTAAACGGAGATGATTTTTTTACGGTATCTGTGGTAATTAGATCTTGATTTCCTGATTCTGGACACGTTTAAAGTTTTTCGGACATGTGAAATCGACAGGCGCTGATCGGAAAAATAAACCAGGTTAGGACTTAGGTTGGTGACGAATGCTGTGGTTTTTGTCTGCTATGCTATTAATTAATTTCCCTAAATAGTTGTGCATATGGATTCAGTTAGGTCGAGTGTTCCAGATTGAAAGACATAGGAGTTGGGTTGAAGCTGCTGCTGGTACTCTTTTTTTTTTTTATGAGTAGTGTATGTAGAATTATATATATGCCCAGGAAAAGTCTAGAATCACGTTTCGGACAAATTTGGATAAAAATGTGTCCAAAACTATTAGATGCATGTAGATTTGTGTCCGAAACTATTGGATGCACGTGGGGTCTATGTGCATCCAATAGTGCATTCAATAGTTTCGAACATATCTGTGTTCAGATTTGATGATTAGGAAATAAGAGGTCCACATTTTAGTAAAATGATAGATCTCTCATACCTAGAGTTCGTTTCCCTATGAAGGATTTCTCATTTTGCTAAAATACGGACCTCCTATTTTTTGATTAAATTTTGATGATCATAATCTATTAATGTGTTTAAAACATATTTGTAAGGATATCAGCGTAAAATCGGCTCAAAATAATATAAGGAATGACTTGATCCAAGTAATTTTTCATAAATGATGACAAGAATAGTTTTATGAAAAATTGCTCGGATCAAACTCTTCTGATAAAAATTTTGACTTGATTTCTCGCGAGTATCCTTAAAAATATGCTTTAAACACATTGAACGGTTCGGATCATCAAAATGTGATTAGAAAATGAGAGGTTTGTATCTTAGAAAAATTAAGAATTTCTTATTAGAAGTTTTATACACACACATATGTTGAGATTCTTGTACGACCGTTGAAAGAGTAGATATGTTCACCGGCTGATTTGACGGTTCAGCCGGTCCTAATTGGCCTTATAAAATTGTTCGTTGATTCGAGCTGTCTCAAACCGTTTGAATTAGTGATCGAACTGCTGAACCATAGTGTACTGTTGCAACGGTTGAAAGAATAGATATTTTCACTGGATGATTTGTATAAAATAAAAAAATAGAATAAGTATATTAGTACAACTAGACTTGAATATTATATAGGGTCCATTTGGCGTAACTAGATTATGGGATTATTGGATTGTTGGATTATGTTGGGTGCCGGAGGGAATAATCTAGCTCAAAGTGTTTGGACTAAATTATTTGTGGATATGTTGGTTATGTTGTGTTTGGAGCTAGATTCATCCAGATTGTTTGGGTGAATAATTTAGGTCAAATGAGGCTAAATTATTTCCCTAATAATCTAGACAATCTCCATAATCTAGTTTGGCCAAATAGGGCCATATTAGAACAAAAAAGTAAAAAGTGTGTGGTGTGATTTCAAAAAAGATCTGAACATACAGTGTGATTCTATCAGAATTTGGGGGAGTTTGTGAAATTTACCCTTCAAGAAAGCCACAGTCGGCTGGGTTTTGAACGTATATCGAGAAGATTGATACCAATTATTATGTCTAGGTTTCGTTTGGTGGATACCCAAATCAAGAAGTTCATGTGCTTTTCAAAGTTCTGCTTACTTCATGTATTCGAAGATTATATAGAATTTAGTGGTAAATCTTTTGGCATTATTTGCTCTTTATCAAAGACTCAGAGTTTAGTTTGCGAGCGGGTGTCGTGTCATGCCAACAATATAGTGGGGTCTGGGGAGTTTCCCGGCGCTATTCTGCCTTTACATGTGTATGTAAGAGGATGGAGCCCAGAATTTTATGCAGAAGTTAAACATTTTGTATCTCAGTATTTGTCACCAAGCTGAAGGTTACGGCAGTGACCAAAGCAATGTTAGTGGGATCAACCAATCATTATATATTGGCTATATATCCTTCGATGAGGAAATCCTAACCCATGCCAATAAGTTAATGTGCTTTTCAAACTCTCTCTCTCTCTCTTCTCTCTCTCCACATATATATAATAGTAATATCTAACAATAGGAGGAGTGTGAAGTCAAAAATGTTATGCGGATACATTGTGGGAAGTCAGCAACACCAATTAATAGGCCCCATACTTTTGATCACCAGACAGGCTGCCAGAAGACTCTTCTTCCCCCATACAGATTTCACAAAAAATGTGTTGTTATCGTGGACAACTCAGCAGCTAGGGGTGACGTCAAAGTAATTTATCTCGTATGGTATCGGCGTACTGGCCATTTAGAAGTATCGGTCCACCTCTTGTACCGTTTCGACCTGTTTCGGCTCATTCCGATTCGGTCTAGCCTGTTTCGGCCGGTACCCGCACCATACCAATAATAAAGACTGTATGCTTGCCGGAACGAAATTGATAACTAATGATGAGCTGCTCTTTCTTATATATGGGGTTAAAAACAGATGCATTAGATCTAATTACGATTGAAGGTGAACCCTTTTACGATCCAAATGTAATGCATTCGTGGCAGACTTGTTATACCCTCAGACAAACTTGCACTTTGATTTCTAGAAGGAAATCTTACGGTCTCATAATTGAAATCAAAAAATTCTTTTCAAATTCAAAATGAGAAGTCTTCTCAAATTCAAAATCAAAGGTCGTGATTTATTTGAATTCGTGGGATAAAAAATTCAAATAAATCATTACTTTTGATTTTGAATTCGAGAATAATTTTTTAGTTTTAATTATGAGATTGTGACACTTTTATCTCTAGAAACAACTTGATGGCACATTTTTTGGTTCATTTGAGAGCCAATTTCACGAGTTAGGTTGCTTATGGATTTTGCATACCCAATATGAATGGATTTATGGGCATCGCTAGCTAATTCAAGACTAATTTTTTCTTTGATCTTCTAAAATATTTTTTTTTTGGTCTAGTTCGTTATAAACTATTAATTTTATTTAGATAATTTCTAAATTATGTAATTCTATATTCAATTAGTTTAATTTCTAAAACTCCGAAGTTCCTAACGAAAATTGTTATCTATGTTTATTTTTGTTTTATTCCCTAAATTATCTCATTTTTATCTATTTTGTTCTTGAATTATAAATTTTTTTTCCAACTAGTCCCTAAACTATACTATAATTTTGCACCCAATTAATACACTGTTATGATAAAAAAATATTATAGGCAAAAATAAATCAGAACTATTTTTGTTATTTCTATTGTTGGTATGTTTTTAAAGTTATTTTTTCATAGATTTTATTTTTAAATTTCTCCAACACCAACATGAACTTTGGTTGGAGTCACCCCAATGAGGTCGATGGGAGTGTCTAGCCGTATGTAGTTGAAGAATTTTTAAGTGGTAATGAGTAGACATGTATACATCCAATATAGTGATTTTATGAGTTAAATTTGTTAAATGCTTAAGTTCTGGATGTCTTGTATTATTTTTTGTAAGTGTTTAAGTTTTTGGTTTCATATGTTGGTGAGATTTGGCCTAACTTTTTTATTTTGGAAAATTTTTTTAATCTAATTTGAACTTTTTATTTTTACGCTAATTGAGGCATCTAAAAATAAGAAAAATTAGGCTAAAAACTTAAAAAAAAAATCACAAGATAGAATTAATCAAAAAACTCAATAAGTTTTAAACTATTTTTGTCTTTAATAAATTTTTTTGTTTGTCATAACTGTAAGGACTCGTATTTTTAGAATTGCTAATAAATGATTCTTTTGAATAATTTAGTCAATTCTAAATATTATTTTGATTTGGGGTATTTAAAATTATTTTCCATATTTTAAATAATAGTGCATATTAAATTCGTGTACTAAACGTTTATACAGCCTATGTATATACACGTTGCATACATACCATTCATATTACAAATCAGGATGGTGTGAGACCCTCAAAAGATATTTTCACAACAACAGTCATGAGATTGTTTTTATCTAACGATTAAGATTCACTACCAGGGACCGCCCCTGCAAGAAAAAAAACCATCTATTATTATATAGGAAATTTTTTTCTATAAAATATATATAGACTTGTCCCTACTAAATATTTTTTAAAAAAAATTCAAATAGTAGTGACTTTAAACATTAATTTTTATACATTAAGAGTTAAGCTATAACAAAAAAATAAAATTGGAGGGTTATACTTATATTTTGGCCCCACAAAATTACATTAAGCCCCCCTTTTAAAAAATAACAAAAAATATTGGGGTCCATTGGGCTTGTTTTAGAATTAGGTTTGAGAGAAAGAACGAAAAATATTGGGGTTCATCGACTCCAGTAAGCATTAGTTGCAGCAGCTAAAGAGGTTATACATATGGGTAAGTTCTTTTCTTATTTTGCTTTTGAGGCGGTTCCTCTCCTAAAATGAGTAATACATTTAAAGGCATTCAAGCTGTAGAACTTGCTAAAAAAACTAGCTATTGACAATGATGATGACGACGAAGAGGAGGAGGAATTTGAGACGGGTAAAGAAAAAAATTAAATTCGCACTTTGAAACGAGCTAAAAATGAGACCATTTAAGAGATAAAAGTAAGTATTAGTTACAGATAACGACTTTTGTTACGGAATTAACATGTCCGTCACATATTGGATGAATTGGGTGCAAAATTATATAGCTTATGGCTATTTAGATAAAATTGATAGCTTGAGAACGAAGTAAATAAATAATAAAATAATTTAGGCGATAAAAGTAAAAATTAATTCGACAACAAAAAACTTAATCAACTTTTAGAAATTTTAGTTGCTTTTTATAATGGATTTGGGAGTTTTGGATTTAGAATTTGAAATAAGGATGACCACTACACTTTTGGGACATAAAAGCTCCCAAATGGGTTATATGTTCTTAAGGTTTCATACTAGTTTCAAAGGACAACACTTTCCACTAGAAAGTGGGTGGTTCAATGGTAAGTTCTTGAATTTTCTTGCTCAATGTTTTGAAATTCAAAAATTTACTATAGTTTAGTAAAAGAACAAACATATTATTTAGTGTTTGAAGCACACGCTACGAGACTTACGTTTCGATCCCAACGTAAATTGTGGACTTTCTCGCAAATAATCAGGGCGGAATTATATAAAGAGACCAGAAAAAAAGCCCTCCAAAATTTAAAAAAAAAAATTAAAATTTTAGTATACCTTTTTCAAAAAAAATATCTCGATCCTTCAAAACGTAAAATCTTGATTTTTCCCTTCCTACTAGTCAAAAGTCTATCTGCATGTTCATTTTCTTAAGGAAAAAAAGGGAAGGCAGTCGCCTTTTTGCCAGTCCGACCACATGCTCACAACTCAGCCGTCACCTTTCCCGTGGGTTGAAACTCGGAACCCAACTCACACGTGTTGTCCACATCGTAAAGAAACATGTTTAGGGCCCGCCCTTTTTGTATTCTGGTTCTGGGTTTTGGGGCCCACATTGTGATATATCTATATTCTATATCTATCTATATACCTAGTGGGGGCTCTTGTAATGATGATGATACAATAGCTACAAAAACCCCACTTGTGCTTTTGCTTATCAGCTGTGTTCATGAAACGCCTGTCTTTGCTACATATCATCCAATAGCTGTTGGAATAGAGTGGTCTCTTTAAAATGTTCATTTGTTATGTGAGTTTCGTCCCGCGAGCGTGCGCGTGAAAGTGCGTTATGTGGTTGTAATGTGACGTTTTGATAGTATAATTTGCACTTGATCCGCGCCTAATAGGCATATTTTCTTATTGTCATATGGCACACGCAAGACAAAGTGGTAAAGTGGCCGTTAGTGGTTAGAATTTAGAAAGGTTGCGATCATAGGACGAATGTAATCGGATTTGTATGGTTATGATCGTAGAATTCGATCCAAAGGTCACAATTTTCTGGGTGTGTGCCTCTTCCAACAGGTGTAGGTGTGTAGTGCTCTACAAATTGACCACCAGAATTAGTTCAAAACACCTAGAAAAATTTGAGGTTACTCTTTCCATATACATCCAATATTTATGGGATTTTGTTAATCTGCAGAAACAAAATCCCAGTGGTTCCTGGTTCTTTTTCACACGCAAATATTTCGACTGTCTTGTTTATGCAAACACTGATAATAAAAACTTTGAGTTCTGACTTTTTTGTAACACAGTGCATGCCTTTTGATAGGAACAAACATTATCTTTAAGAAAACGGCATGGCAACGCGGTTTGGAGTGTTTGATTTTACAAGTTTGAAGACACCATCAAATTTTCATTTCCTAATGGCCAAGGGTTCCAACATAATATATAGCTAACACTTGTAATCATGTAATATCTCAATTTTGGTGAGGCTGATCGACTAAACAGAATAGCCAAGCATTATGACCAATTACCTAATACTAAGCAGGCACATCAAACAACACTTTGTAGCTTCATAAAAAATTTGACCCAAACTGTTCGATAAATTCTCACCCGTTACGCATCCGTTCACCATTTTGCTTAAACTCTCTTGGGATTGTAATATCGTATCTATAGTACAATATCCTCACATGTTCTCCAACATTAGTTAGTTCCAATGTTGTTGCTTGAACTAAAATATAGCACTGGACCATGGAGGATTATTCGTCCGCCATTACAACCTATATGAAGGTATCAGGTAATCCTATCCAAATTATTTGTTTTTTCTCTTTTTCATTTTTCATCCTATCCAAATTAAACCTAGTACGATTAATCCTGTACTACATATAATTTTTCATCATTTGTGTTTGTTTGATAGGATCAATGTTATTGATACTGTACCGTAGAATTATTAATGTCATGTTATTACGGTTCAGATTGGATTGTATTATAATGATTTTCACCCTCCAACGAGAATAAGTAAAGAAAAAAATAAAATAAAATATTTATTTTTTGTTTCTTATTTTTTATTTTGTTTTACTCAATATTATGAGGAGTGAAAGATATAATTTTCATGTTATGATTTATCGTGAAAAATAAAATATTTGACCAACTCTAAATTGGGAGTAACTAAGTTGAGGTTTTTAAAAATCTATCATTCTAGACGTGTATATTGGCATATATACAATGAGATATATAAATATCATTCTCTCACAAGTCACCCTACCCAAAATTATCATTTTCCGTAACCAATTTCATAATTTTCATGTATAACTAAGCTCATTTTAAAAATACACAATATTTTTTTTAACAACTAATAATTTCTTTAAAGACTTATAAATCATATTTTAAAATTTCAACAATTTTACTTGGCACTGTTGTTTTATTTTCTCTAATTGCAAATTTATTATAAGTTGATAACAACATCCAAATGGAACGACATAAATATTTTATTTTTTATTCAAGAACAAATTACATGATTTTTTATAACCAAAAATAAAAAAAAAAATTGGTGTATAATGTAATGTTCCGTCCCACATCGAAAGTCTATATGGATAATCTTGGATTATATAAGAAACCATGTAAACTATTACTAACAACTTAGGCTTAAATATTTTGGGCCACGTGAGTCAGTGATTTACATGAGGCGTTACACATAAACTTAACAATAATTGTTCATAGTGTTAGTAAGTCTCACATCGCTTATATTGGTTCTCCTTCCTCTGCTCATAAGTTTTGGACAACTTTTACTTTTTAAGCCGATTTTTAATATTGAGTTAGACTATGAATTTCTAACGCATATTATTAAAAGTAATGGTTCCTAATCTGAATAAAAGATAATTGTGTCATATTGCTAATATTTATGGACAACACCTTCTTTTTATCACAATCACAATCTTGTCGGATGCATTTTGTCAATGTCAAACATTATTTTAAAGGACCCAGTGGACTATTAGATCAATTATAGCATCTATTTCCCTTATCAAACAGGGCATAAGAGACTAGGAGGGTACCGTAGCCCTTAATTTTTGGTAGTTGTACTATTATCCTTAATTTTTAAATTTATTTTGGTTATTTTTCTTAAGAAATTACATTTCAAAAAATTACATTTTCATGCGTAGAACATTTTAGTTTTTGTGTTTGGTGTAAAAATCTTATTTAAAAAAGAACATTAGAATTTTTTGTATGCATAATAATAAATGTTTATGTTTTGTAGTCCTACTTGTATTTATATTTTTAATTATTATTCAAAACTACCATTAACTCATTTTCTATATCCATAGTTGGTCATTTCATGCGAGTTTCACAACAAATTATAATGCGGGTTATGCTGCACAGTACAGTAAAACCTCCGAGTCCTAATTTATATTAAGTTTATGGTACAAATTGTACGACTTATTTAATGGTAAGGACTTGGTTGGACGTGACACATTTTAGTTATTATGTACGAATTAGCCCAAACAAACACAGTCTAATGGGTCAGCATGCTTTGATTTTTTGTGATGAAACAAATAGAACGGTCCCCAACACTTTTTAATGGCGATTGTTGCAGGCAACTTCTTTGATGTACGTAGTGTTTGGCAATTTAAGTTTTATACTTTAAATGAAAGATTTTTTTAGGCGAGACGTCTTTTCATTTGCATATCGATTGAACCGAATCGATATTTTTCTATTTAATTTTAGTCTTTGATTTTCAAAACCCTAAATACTAAATAGAGGTTTAATTGCGTGTGAGGATCTCAGTGGAAGTATCTTAGTTGATTACTGTCCAAAATGGTGTTTAGTTGGGAAGATCTTCTTAGTTGATTTCGACATATCCTATTCGAAACCGAACTAATTTTTCATGATTATCTGCTATGTATTGTTAAACACATGAACCGTGTGGAAACATCCATTTAAAACCAATTGGCAATGAATGAAGTGGCCTCTCATATATATAAGGTTACCCATATTTTAATATCTTAGCGATGTGGGATTGATTCCTTCACACGCCCCCTCACGTGCAGCCCGTATTTAGGTCTGTCACGTGCGCCTCTTTTTGGGTCGTCTTCGTGCAGCCTTTCTACTTGGGTCTGTCATCGTGGGCTTTGTTCGGCCGTTGGGCCTTTTGGGCTCTGATACCATGTGGAAGCATCCATTTAAAACCAATTGGCAATGAATGAAGTGGCCTCTCATATATATAAGGTTACCCATATTTTAATATCTTAGCGACGTGGGATTGATTCCTTCACAAACCGAACCAATGTTTTATGGATTCTTCGTGTGTTTACGAATCTAATGCACTACTATTTTCCTATAAGGATTTCGTGCCGAAAAATCAATTGAAATCGAACTGATTACACTCTTAGTATTTGGAAATGACATGTCTTTTAAGAAAAGGCACATGGAATTTTATAAATATAAGGTGATCTCATAAGTTTAATGTAATAATCCATAATGTTTATAAGAATTACAAAATTTTATATTAAGTATTTAATTGGAGTTTTAATTATTTAATTTTTAAATTTCAAAACTTAGGAAAGTCGTTTGAGTGACCTCGAACCGCCTGAGCGAGCTGTCGATTTACAACAATCCTGAGACTGAAGTCTTTTAGGGTTTTGTGTGTTCATGGCATTAACTCCGGGTTCTTATGGTTGATTATGTTGTTTACCTCGGATTCCTTCAACCTTAATATGAAATATAACGTCCCGATTTTCGGACACTTTAATTTAAAAGGAAAATAGTAGATTCCAAATATTTTTCATTTCATAAAAAAAGAAAGTACATAGTTTGTCATTTCATAATGGTAAATACCTAAATAAAGTTTTACAAAAGATATTTTTTAGAAACAATAGGTTGAGAAATCCGAGCTCTAAACTTATTCTACGTAATCTATGTATGGACATGCTCTTTTTCGATGTCGATGTTGCTGTTGATCTGCTTCTCCGATTCTTCACCGCCATACTCCGCCATTGCTCCATTTTTATCATTGCGTGGCATGAAATGCTAGGGCGAAAAATAATATGCACTATGAACTTTGACACTTAGTAAGTCAACCTACATTCATGTCTCAATGCATGCATTGACAAGATATGATATACATGAAAGGATAAGATAAGTGTGATATCCCGTCCCATTATCGAAAGTCTACATGGGTGATTTTGAATATATAAAGAATCATGTAAAATACTACTAACAACTTGGGCTTAAGCATTTTGGGCCACGTGGTTGGGCTCCAATAAGTTGTTGGGTCAGTGGTTTACATGGGGCATTACAATAAGTGCAATTTAAAACAGATAAGTACAAATGTAAAGTAATTAAAATACAATGATGAAATTGTAAATTTTCAAGTGTTCTCTGTAATCTAGATTTCATAAGTCTTAAACGTCTAGTCAATTCTCTAATTTATCAAAGTCATAGATGTTATATAAGTCCTTAGCTATTATTCACAAGTCATCGACATTGAATTCATCATATCAGTATCTCAAACCTTGGGTCGTCGCAACGTTCCCCATGTAATTCAGCTAGGATCGACACAAGTGTTGCCTATATAATCAGTTCAAGGTCACTCACAGTGTTGCCCAATATCAATATAACCAATTGGGTCGTCGCAACGTTGCCCTGGAATAAATCTACGGTCGCCAGCAGCATTGCCCAATAACAATTCCAGAATCGCCAATGACATTACCCGATAATAATCCATGCATACCAGAATCCAACATTTACAACGACTGGAACATCGATAGCATCAACCAATAACTGAGATGACTACCGCATCATAATTCCATCAAGCATTTCAGAGTCCGTCGTTAACAGCAACTGGGACGCTGACAACATACAACCAATATTCATCATCAAAACATGAGCATGTCAGAGTCCATCATCTACAATGACCAAGACGCTGACAGCATAAATAGCTCATAATTGTATATCACACAATTTGGAGTAATATTACAAGAGTCCAATCACTAGGATTATGTTATCATGCTTCAACGTTTGATTGTGTCCCCAAGAGTTCAAGGTCCAAATTTACCATTCTTATGCCTCATATACGATCATATGATTTCAAAATATGAAATAATGATTGCTCAATATAAAGAGCATAACATATTTTTATTCAAGACAAAAATAACAAAACGCACATGTTCGGATAAAATAAATATCTATGATCAAATGTAAACATAGTTGGTGCGTGTGGAATGACGTTTCCATAATATAATTTAATAGAATTTATAAAATAACATAACTTAAATGATAAATTAATTGAACATAGGTATAAAATAACATAACTTAAATGATAAATTAATTGAACATAGGTTGACGTGTAGATAATTAGTAATATGAAGATAAAGTTATAATAAGGGTAAAGTTGTCTTACTTAAAAATTTCAGATTTATTTATTAGTTTAATATAATAATTAGTGTATTTAAAATAATCTAGGTTTATCTAGGTATTTATGTAATTAATTATAAGTCTAAAATTAATTATAAAAATTAATATCACATAAGATTACTTGTGGTTGTTAAAATAATTAATGGAGTACTTTTATTAAACATAAATGTGTCTTTGCAAATTAAATATTTATTTGGTGTAATTTATAAATATCAATAACTTAAAATTCAATTATGTAGCAAACAAAATATAATACCATTGTATAACTATTTTGAGTTAGGGTAATAATATATTTTAATAATCTACAACATAACTTATAATTTAAAAAATACTGCGAGGTTCTAAGATATAATTTTAATAACTCTAGGAAGAAGTCGTAATTAAATAGTATTCCGCTTAATTTTGTAATTACATCAAAACGGGGATATTTCTATAATTATATAAACAGGGGTTGTTTGGTAATTTAGGCAAAAATAACAATTTTGTAATTTTGGTTATAATGGCAGTTTCATAATTATGTATTCTTGGATTAAATCTATAAATTAAAATATATAAGTACGTAAAATATTAATTCCTAAACATGGGGGCCTAAGAGTAATTAATAATAAAAAAAAAACAACAAAACCAGCGAAGTCAAAAAGTACACAGTGCGACCCAGTCGATCGTCTGGTCGATCAAAAATAAATTGCTACCGTTTTGTCCGTGGAAACTCCGTGGCATCTCGGGGATCTCGCAAAGCATATGTTAGGATAACGGCGCGGCAAACTTGCGTGGAATTCAAAATTCCGGCGACATTTCAGGGTCTTTGGTTGCGAGTCGGCGACGGTGGACGGCAGTCGAAATTCTCTTCTTCTTCTCCTCAGCCCAACTATCTCTTTCTCTCTTTCTCATCCAACGAACGTGTATGTGGTATACACACACACACACACACACACACACACAGGGGCTCAAGAGACCAACACTTTTGTAAACCAATATTAGACTAACATCTAAACTCTTCATTCCTGATTAAATTTTAATGACCTGAATCGTTCAATGTGCTTAAAACATGTTTTTAAGGGTACCCGTGAGAAATCAGCTCAAAATATTACCGAAAAGAGTTTGATCCAAACAGTGATTCATAAAATAGTTTCTGTTAACATTTAAAACCACTGTCAGATTGTAATACTATTAAATCCTGTAGTGTTTTGTAAATTATATGAAAACCTAGAATTTTGCGTTAGGAACGCTAGTTCAAATGTCACTCCTAACAAAGGAACGGAGAGTATTGGGTAAACATTATAAGTATTGAAATTGTGTCGAGAACAAGTAAGATACATCAATGAAAAGTTGTAAAATGGATGTTGGTGGCCGTCATGCCAAGTGTTGATATTTTGGGCATCGTCCCAGGTGTTGATCCATGTGGGTTAAAGTCCCACCAAGCGTCGTCCCATTTGTTGATCTAGGGACCGCAATTACGAGATGGGTGTATATGGTTGGAGGTGACTTTGGAGATGTCTACATCGATAGCTCTGAACCCCGAGAGAGTGACGGTTTTGTCTTGAGTGTCCTTACACCGATAAAGGGGGAGCGGCTACGGTTCGTTAATACCTGATTTGGTGAAGCCACTTGTTCATTCAAGTCTCTTCCTCGCCTAGGTAAGTAATTATCAATATCAATCGAGTGCCCTATGCTAGATAAATTGTGTAAGAACAAAATATCGGGGGAAAAGGATGTGCCTAGATACTTTAAAGAAACAGAAGCATAACAACCCTGCATGATTTATTTTTTGCACAGTTATTGCCATATTTGTTATATATCCTGCTGTACATTTTTATCTCTTTGGATTTAGTTTTCAGTGATTTCACTATTGAGTTTAATTACTCATAGAAGCAACTTCTTTGCCCTTGGTATTTCATACCAGATGTTGATGAGCAAATGAAGAATCCACCCGAGCATGAAAAGCCGGGAGCTGCAGAAGAAAACCTTGGCGGCGTTTGGTTGCTCTACCCTTAGAAGCTCTGTTTATTTATTTTTCACATAAATGTAAATCCAGAGGGGTATTTCTGTCTTTTAAACTTCCGCACATTAAAACTCTAATTTACCATATTTTATGTTATTTAAATTATCGATAAAATGAGTTTCTCTTCCAAGTCCCCCATTTCCTCAAGCCTTGGGGTTCTTATATAGACCCTTAAAATGTAAAAAAAAAAAAAAGTGCATATGGTGTTTTGACTCTTGTAGTACTTACTGGCATACGCAAAAACAAGTCGGGGTACATAAGTGAATTGGTACACGCAACTGTATATTGGGTGGTTGTAGACAGTATGGGGATCTATATCGTGAGTTAGTGTGATTTGACAATTCATATGAATTGGCATACTTCGGGACAGGATTGGCTTATGCCACTCTGTAAGGATCGATGCCCGCCGATCTGAGACACATCTTGGTCCAAAAATATTTTGTTGTGAAAATAAAGCTAGAGCATCTATGATCAAATCTTATCGATGTCTAGCATGACCGAGAATAAGAGTGTCATTTTTCATTATCGAAATCGTCCAACCATTACTTTTGGAGGTTCGTCGGATTCAAATTGTGTTGTCTACACATGGCAGGGAAAAAAATGTTATGTTTATTTGAGGTCCATGGTAAAGAGAAGAATTGATTCTGTGTGGGTACGTTGTATGCATGTGATGTATCAAAGTATAACATATGTAAAATGTTTGAAAATTAGATGCGTGATGTAAATTAAATGTACAAAATAAAATTTAAACGCTCATGCTCGAATAATTTAAATAGATATTCTTTTTTCATTGAATTTAAAAATTATGATCCGTACAGGAAAATAATTCAAAGATCAAACAGAAACCAAGAATATTACTACTGTTATTCGTGAACAAAAAATCCAAGAGCAAGCATTTCAAATTTTCCAAGATCTAATTTAATTTTATGTGTGTGTGTGTGTGTGAGAGAGAGAGAGAGAGAGAGAGAGAGAGAATATACGCAAGTGATTTAATAAGTTATTTTTTAACATGGAACATCGACCTTTGGACACTTTAAAAGGTTACGACATTGATTAACTGGTGCAATTTCTCGTACGGTTATAAAGGACCTAATAATATAGATTGAATTTATATTTAGCTTTGCCTGTTTAGTTTTATAATTATTACATAATTCTACATTTTAATCTTTTAATCGATTCACGCATATATTTGAATAATTTTGCAGATCCCTAGGAATTATTCTTTGCGTCAATAAATAAGCATATTATATTATTTTTGTACAAGAACCGACCATCCTAATTTATCTATGCCTAAGTTGTAACTAGTGGACATAGTATTGAAGTTTTATAGTTAATGTTTTTATTTGATGATGTGACACTTTTGCGTCTATTAGATATCAATATTATTTTTGTTAAGTTATTATATAAGCGACGGTGGTTCCTTTCACATTAGCTAAAAAATCCAAAGTCGCGAAAGTATGATACGAAGTGTGTTATGTGCCCGCAGACATATAAGACTTTTGAATGTGATATAGACGGTTCAGTTTTTATACATCATGAAGTATATCATTCAGATAGAAAAATAGTTTAATCAAATATTTATAATTTGGTTATCTAATCACATATCTTTTGAAAATTGGACATCAAGCATGATGATCTAAATAGCTTATTCTTTATTTACGAAAATTGATGATGTTTAAGAAAATATTATAAAAAAAATATTTTAGATAAAGTTGGTGGGCCTGGAAAATAGTTCCAAGGACCCGAGCCCGTTAGTTGCTTGGCCCAATTAAATTACCCAGATGTGATCGCGATTACTCGCACCTACTACCTCGCCGTTGAATTAGTAGTGACGACCGTAGATACGGTGACACCATACAAATCGTCAAAATCAGCTCGGCTGGAGGCGAGCAACAACTAAGCCGAGCCGTATCAACCCTTACCACTTATCGCACACCCCAAAAATATCTCTCCCTCGAAACGGTATCCAAAACTGGAGATAGCCGGTGGCAGAATTTGCATTTGGATCGCAATTTGGAGCACATTTCATCATCATTTGCAAAATTTCAGTGTACCTAAACCCAGAGTCAGATTCTAACCCTTGCAGTCTCAACCCAAGTTAGGTTTATTTAAAGAGAGAGAAAGTGTGAAGGCCAGCTGGGTTGTGAACTGGTTTACTGATCCTCCCTCCCTCCTCTCTCTCTCTCTCTCTCTCTCTCTCCATGTTTTTCTTTTGTAGATGAACAGTCAGTGACTAGTTTCCTAGTTTCTTCAAACGTCTAGCTCTAAAATTGATTGGAGTAATGATTTAGAGAGAGAGAGAGAGCCAGTAAAGAGAGAGATACAGATGGTGTGTGTATGTGTTTATGATTACTTCTATTCTGGGTTTGGTTGTTTGGCTTGATTTTGCTTATTTTTGATGGGTTTGGAGGGAGAAGAAATATTGAAAAAGGCGAAAGATGGGATACCCAACAGAGAGAAATGGGAGCGATGCGGCTTCCATTTGCTCTACCAAGTGAAAAACGTGCTTTAAACAACACTATTTGATATCTTCCCCCCCTCTCTCCTCTCTCTCTCCCCATCTCTGTACATTAACTCAACAGAACAATAACAACAAACAAAAGCAGAACAATTGCCCTGTCTGAGGAGAGTACTTAATTTCCTTTCCTGTCATGAAGAGACTTGGTAGCTCAGATTCATTGGGTGGTTTGATGTCCATCTGTCCTCCATCAACAGGTTCTAACATACTATTACCCTAAATTAGTTAATTCATTTTGTTACATCCAAAGATTCAAACATACCCATGTCCTGTTTTCTTGTCTCCAACCTTTTCCGTGCTCTGTTTTGAACGTTTTTTCATCTAGTTTTTTATTTAGTTGATTGTTTTTTTATTTTTCAAAGATTTGAACACCACCCATGTCTTGTTTTCCTGTCTACACCCTTTTTCAGAATCTGTTTTGGACAAATTTTCATGTATTTTTCTGGTTGATTTGTGTTAGATCACCGAAAATTCTTTCCAATTCTAGAAGTTTTTGGATTCTCTTGTGTAGTCTTTTCATTTCATTCAGACCATTCCCAATTAGTTTAATGGCTTAATTTCCATAGATTTAAACACGCTCATCCTGTTTTCTTGTCTCCAACCTTTTCCATCCTATGTTTTGGAGAACTTCTCATGCGTTTTTGATTGATTTCAGCACAAATTCTTTCCAATTTCAGAAGTTGTCATGCTCTCCTTTCCTATCTGGGTCCTCTCTCTAGCCTAAATATTTTCACTCACTCTCTCTCACTTGTTGTTTCACTGAAACAGAGGAGCATAGTCCTGTGTATGGAAGGGAGTTCCAATCCATGTTAGAAGGCCTAGATGAAGAAGGGTGTGTGGAAGAATCTGGGCATATTGCAGAGAAGAAACGTCGATTGAGCGTGGATCAGGTGAAGGCATTGGAGAAGAATTTCGAAGTTGAAAACAAGCTTGAACCAGAGAGAAAAGTGAAGTTGGCTCAAGAACTTGGGTTGCAGCCCAGACAAGTGGCTGTTTGGTTTCAAAACCGCCGCGCGAGGTGGAAAACTAAGCAATTGGAGAGAGACCATGGCGTACTTAAAGCCAACTTTGATGCTCTCAAGCGCAATTATGACTCTATCCAACATGACAAAGAAGCTCTGCTCAAAGAGGTAGTAATACTCTCTCTCTCTCTCTCTCTCTCTCTCTCTCACACACACACAGAGGGAGTCTATTGACCTAGATTGATTCTGAATATAACTAAGCTGTTAATTTAACAGGATTAGTCTTTCGTGTTTGATTCGTTAAAGTTCCTTATAAATTCGCTTTCATTACATTAAAAAATCAAATTTTGAACAACTCACTATCAAACTCGACGAATTAAATTATCCAGTTTCGGCTTGTGATCGCTTGAATCAAAGAATGATTCTTTTTGACTTGTAGATTATTTGACAAATAATTGTAGCCAATGATATGATGACCCTATGATTTGTTACCAATGCATGTGTGTATCTGAAACATAATTACTTAAGGTTAATGATTTTGCTGATCTCGTTAATTCAATTGTCCTCATGGATGTTTTATGCCACCAACTAATCGTGATTGGGGTAAAACTTCTTTTTTACCGTTCGTAGCATGCGATGAGATTTTAACTTTGATCTCGATGTAGATATTGTCGGCTAATTATTCAATACTTTCGAAGTATTACGTGACTTCATCAATTGAGTAGCTTCCATTTGTCGATGCATCATTTGCTTCGAATATCACGTGTAAACGTCACGTAATACTTTGAGAGTATTGAATAATTTCTTGTTATTATGGTATCTCCTATGTATGTATGTGGGCTGATTTGATTGATCTTCGATTGATGTAGATAAAAGAACTGAAATCAAAGTTGAACGAAGAGAACAATGAAAGTAATGGGTCAGTGAAAGAGGAGCAAATCGCTTCAGATTCCGATCACAGAGTCATCGAACAGAGTACTACGCCGCCACTCGTCGCTGCTTCTCTCTCCGGATCTGATCAACTCAACGGCGGAATTGGGGTTCCGGTTTTCCCGGATTTCAAAGACGGGTCGTCCGACAGCGATTCGAGCGCGATCCTTAATGAAGACAACAACAACAACAACAACAGTAACAGCCCCAACGCTGCCTCCATTTCCTCCGCCACCAACGGCGGGTCTCTGCTACAAAACCACCATTTTCCGGCGATGATAAAGTTTGGCGCCGGTTCTTCGTCGCCGTCGATGAATTGCTACCAATTTTCAGAATCGAAAGCTAGTTTGGGGTTTTATCAGCCGCAGTTTGTGAAGGTAGAGGAGCATAACTTTTTAAGTGAGGAAGAGACTCCCAATTTCCTTTCGGACGAACAAGCTCCAACCCTTCATTGGTATTGCTCTGATCAGTGGTAGAACAAATCTCAGATAAAACTTCCATCAAATTAAGAAGAGAGAGGAGAGGAGAAACAAGGGATGAGAGAGAGGTTCGTGGAAGCCACCGACAAATTTTGTAAAAGTGGAAGTGATGGGAGTTTGTAATTAACTTTGGGGTATGTTGGTTGTAAAAATTGAATTAGCAGAGAGGGAGGGAGAGAGAGAAGGGTTCATGAAAGGTAGAAGTTGGCGGCGGCGGAGGTAGCGGCGGCCGTGTGGTGGAATTATGTGACGACGGGGCTTACTGATGACGGTTTTGAGGGCCGCGTGGGGAATGATTATGTCCTAAGTGAACTCTCTTCCCACAAAATCCGCTGTTAAAAGCAGTTTAAAAAAAAAGGGGCTTTCAACCCATGAGAATTAATTAATAAATCTCTGGAATGGTGAAATAAATCATTGGCTCCCATTGTCTATAATTCAATATTATCTTATGCTCGGATTTTGCTTTAGAAAAATTTTAAAATAAAAATATTCTATGCACATCCAAAAATAGATATGTCCGAGATCGTTGAATGCACGTGAAATTTTTTCGTAATTATATGAGTTTCACGTGACGATTTCGAACACATTTGTGTTTGAATGTGTACAAAATATTTGTGTCTATAACCTTGTTATTCGATAAAATAATATTTTAGTTATGATATTTTCACATATAAGCCCTGGATTTAAAAGCTCCGCAAGGACAGATCGGAACCCAACTCCACAATTTCGGAGAAATGCTATTCGCAAGGAATCACGTAGGGACTTGCGCAATGATTATATGGCGGGAGTCTTTTTTTGCTTAAAAAAGATTTTTCTTTTCTCACTCTCTCCATGTGATCCTTATGCGATTCCCTGCGGGGTTCCTTGCGAATAGCATGACTCACAATTTCGGTTGATAATAATGGGAATATCTCTTCTGGTAAAAAGTGGTTCGTGAGCTATAAGACTCTTTAACTTTTGGCGAGTTACGTGCATAAGCTTTTTCAAGCAAGAATACTGAATCAACAAATAAAGAAAAGCAAAGCTCGTGAATTAGTGAATTAGACAGAATTTCGAGGGGCCATAACAAAATAATGTAGACTTATTATACACACTACTTAGCCCTTTGGTTTATGCATGCAGATGGGCAATTTTATTAGTTACTTCTTGGACCTGACTTCATCTTGATAATTAATAATTTAAATTTGTTAAAAGAATATTCCAAAAAAAGAATAGCATCTTTTTGAAAAGACATTATTAACAAATTTAAATTTTTAAAAATACAATTCTTACTTATTTCTCCCTCTTAACTTTTTTTTTTTTTTTTTTATACAATAGCAACTTCGGTAGTGTGAACACCTTTCAAATACATCGTACAATATTTTGGAGTCTCACCATTTGTTTTGACAATTCGGGTAATTATTTTGTAGGTTCCGACAAATATATTAATGATGCAAAAATTTAAATTTGCTGGATATCGATAAGTTCAGTTGGATATCAATAAGTTATTGATTGAAATGAATTGACGAAAACAATGATGATTTCATCTTTCTCAGGATGCTAAAAATTTCGATCAACTCGCATAAGTATTTTACACGTGAGATCTCTAAAATGAACAAAATAAAGTACAAAATGTTAGTTGTTTATACTGCTAAAAAAAAATTGCTAATTTTTTAGCTCAAAAAAACATTGGCAGTAGATGAAGCTTACCCCATCTGAGTGGGTTGCAAAAACAATATATTATATATACACACACATGCAAGTGTGTGATAATACTGCTTCACAAGTTAGAAATTGTGTTTATTTGAATCTATATCAATAAATTGTAAGATTAGTTCCTTAGTTATTAATTAAAGTGCGCGTTGATTGACTGGGTTTTGCCTGAATTATTTACGTTAAAGGTATTCAGTATTTTTTTATATTTCTAGTTTTTGAGTAGTTTTATCAATTTTTTTTATATTTTTTCATTCATTTCGATAAGAGAAATTTAAAAAGTATAAAAACACAAATCAATTTTTTTTTAAAAAAATACAGATATGACGATGCTAAATACACTAAACACAATAAAAATTGTCCTTTTAAATGTTTTTCATGTTTAATGATTTCTTTTGGGTTTTTGCTTATGTTTTTTACCTTATATACTTTTTATCAGCCGGATCCGGAAACACATAAAAAAACACATAAAAAGACACTCCTTCTCAATCGTTAAATCCAACGGTTGAGATTAAAACACCCTCTTTCCTACATTTCTTTATTCCCACATGAAGCATCTCTCTCCTCCCCCCTCTCTCCCATCTCCCACGCATTTTCTCTCTCCATCTTTGGCTAACCCAATTCCGATTCCAACGACGACGAATGATCTCCGGCAAACCCAATTCCAGCAACTAGTTGTGGTTTCTATCAGTACATTTTGCAACAAACAGACGGGTTGCAATGGCCTGACGTTATCTGTACACATTCTGAAACTTGGCCCGATTCTTCAAAATAATGGGGTTGTTGAGGCTTTTGATTAAGGCTGGTTTTGGAGTTATTTTCTTAGACCCTTTTTAATTATTATTCAAAACCAGTTGCATTTGTTAAATTTTGAAGATTGTTAAATTGTTAATTTAATTGAGGAATCAAACTTAGACTTGTCATGGTCTTGGGAAGTGGATTTGTTGGAGAAGGCTCGTCGTCATCGGAACCGGAATTGGGTTCACCCAAGATAGAGAGAGAAAAGGTGTGGGAGAGGAGAGAGAGAGGCGGGAGGAGAGGGAGAGGGGCTTAATTTGTACGTAAAAAGGGAAATGAAGGAAAGATGGCATTTTAATCTCAACCGTTGGGTTTAACGGTTGAGATGAAGTGTTTTTTTATCCAACCCCTATATGATATATATATATATCGTATGTGCGTGTGTGTGCGGGTGTGTGTATATATGTATATATGTAATGACGTTAACATAAATTGATTTATACCCAAAAGCCTAACTTTAAGCGCACCTAGAACCCCGCCATAAAGAGGGAGGCCCTTCCACATCCAAATGATTTGATTTGCTTGCCGAACTATACAACCTACGTATTATAATACTAACAAAATTGAAAATAGTATACAATAAAAATTAAAAAAAAAAAGCATTAACGTAGTAAAAAAAATTAGACAACATTCTAGAAGGTTAGGTGGGTGAATTATATTGTGATCATACTCAAAAGTGATATTATTAGTATACAAGAGATTATATATACAATATTTAAAATGAGAGATGATGTAACATGGCTTGATGATGCTTTCCCCAGATAAACCTCTCAGGTTAATGGAATGGGTAGCCTTTTTTGCATTCTGTACAACAGAGCGTGTTGTGCATCAAAACGACGTTGTTTCGACGTGCAAGATATTACCCGAAAATTATTCGGTCAATTCTCAATTTTACGATCAGTATTTTGTGCATCAAAATAACATCATTTTAATACACAACACATTTTGTTTTGCGCAATTTGTAACGACCCACTCCCGCCCTGTACAATACTGTCCGCTTTTGTCGCCCAAACCCCATAGACTTCCCAGTAGGTCACCCATCCCTGGATTGCTCCAGGGTGAACACGCTTAACTGTGAAGTTCCATTTGGTGTTGGCGTCATCACGGCTTTAAAAGGCCTTGTACAAGAAATGTTCATAATCTTATAAATACCACCGAACTTACATCCACCAAGCGATGTGGGACCCTGACCACCCATGCAGACGTCTCACTGAGACTCCATCTCATGGATGCCGGCCTCACAGCTAGCACTACCGTCTAGCTGGGGTGTCACACAATCCACGAAAGGGCCTCCAAGTCCCAGTTTAATTTGTTGGATTATGTTGATTTGGGCACTTTGCATGCAGGCACATTCCTTCCTTTTGTTCCCTCTTTTATTCTTCTTATTTTCTGGAATTATCATACTAATATATATGTATATATATGTATACACACACATAGAGAGAGAGAGGCATGTACACTTCTAACCTTTTATAATTATTTTTTTCAATTTACCTTCAATTTTATGTTTATTGTTTTTGATGATATTTAGCCGACCGTGAGGTTTTTATTCGTTATGAAAATCCAAACTACGATTCTATGACCAATGTTTACAAAATAATGTTCTTAATTAGTAAGTGCATCTTCAGTCTTTACTAAAAAATTTATTAAATTTAGAATTGTGCATAGCTTCGGTATTTAACTCATTAATAACCTAGTTGTAATTCGAGAGGAAACAAATGATGAGTTTTTTTAATTTTGAATGAAAAATTAAGTCTTTTAAATTTGAGTAAAATTCAAGTTTATATAGCTTTTAGTCAAATACCGAAATGAATTTTAAGAGATTTTAGTCAAATTTTAATTTTGATCCAAAATAAAATAAGAGTTAGAAATGATCTAAAAGTTTTAATATTAAAAAGCAGTTAAAATTTTTTTTCTTGAAATGTACTTATTTTTAATTTTTGAATATAAATTCAGGAAAATTGTTGTTAAAAAAAAATATAAGTGATGAGGTAGTGGGGATACCCCACCATCATTGCGTGTAGATCGAAGACAAAACCGAAGGCAGGAAATGCTTCTAACACAGTTTTTAGGTTGATGAATAATGTGTAAAAGCTAAATCGATATTTTTAAATAATATTTAAATACTTATAAATATATATTATATTCGTAAAAAAATGTGTATCAAAATTTTAATTTTTTAGGAAGTATACACTTTTTGCATGCGTTTATTAGCAGTTAAAGAAGCGTTCATTGCCAATCACCCTGGATATGGCTGTCGGACTTATCATATTTGAGATTTGTTTATTTTTTAATCTAATATATGATATTTAGGGTAGTAATTTATTTTCTTAGAAAGGAATAAAATTTTTCAATAAAATATTTCTATCTCTCTCTATTCATATCTTATCCCCTATAATATCTGCATTCTAATTACGAAAATGTCATTATTATTTACCAGAATGTCATTATTAATTATCAAATCAATTTCAATTATTCGTACATCTATAATAAATATTCTTTTGTACTGTCGTTTTTTTCTTATTATATATATTATATTTTTTTTAAAATTTTGATCACTAACTAACGAATAATTTATTTGTAACTTATAATAAGGTGGTTACCAATTACCAATACTTGTAAAGGTATCTACAAAAGAGAAACCATAAAAAGAAGTGTCACATGATTGGTTCCCATCGATATGTGCCCAGCTTTTGGAGCACCCAAAACCTAATTAACTTTTTATGTGTATTAATAAAGTTTAGTACCTACTACCTATGCATGCATGCATGTCACTCTCCTCATGAGTAATTTGTAACACATTGGCTGGATTTAAACTAAATTATTTTTTATTTAAGACAATGAGTATTACGTAATTTTTATGTAAAATATTTTGCATTTTTATACAGACCGAAAATGGAAAAATTCAAATAAGACAACACTAAAAACACCAAAAATAACAAAAATTGTCTTTTTTAAAAAATTTAGATCTTCTGGTCATAATCCATTACGTCGTAATTTTTTTGTTAAGGTTAGTGATTTATTCAAAAATCTAATTCTAACTTAATAAAAATTCAAAAAAATTGGGAATAGAGTTTCGGAATTTTTTTTTTTTGGAGATTAGATCTGATTTGGAAGCAAAAATTAGAAAAATACAAATTGGGAATCAAATCAAAGGCAGGTCCATGTACCTCTGATTTGATCCTCTCCTCGTTTTGTTGTGTACAAAATATATGTATACATACATATATATGTATCCTTAGAATTACTAAATATATGTTTTTAATTTTATTTTTTTGTCTTGAAAAGTTTTCGAGGCAAATGAAGATCTTTGATTCCCATTCGAGATGGAGATGGACATGGAGATGGAGGTGATTCCTTAATTAGGAACGGGGTAAAAATTGAGAATGAATACCAAGTTCGAATACTATTAAAGATAAAAATAATTAAATTCATTCTTAATTTGTCCTGCTAGTGCGATCTCGAGTTTTCGGGTCTAAGTCCGAAGACCATGAGGACAAAGCATGGTCCACAAACCCTAAAGAAAATGGTCTTTTAGGTTTCCATCTTTTGGGTATACGGTTTTTGGCAACAAGTGATTCTGAAACCAGTGGCAGAGTATCACATGCTCCTCACATCAAGCTTTTGAGAGAGAGAGAGATCTTTGGTTTTCTGTTTTCCTCGTGGGGTGGTACGTACATCTCTGCTACGTACTCTTCTGCGCATTGAAATTTGTTTTTGTCAGCTAAATTTAATACCCTACGAATAAACAGAGGCGTGGGTGGACTAAATTATTTCTTCTTCATGTCACTATTCTACATTTATTCATCAATTAATATCAAATGTACTCTCTAAAATGAATTTAGAAAGTATAAAAAATATAATGAAAAACCCACCAGGAATTTATTTTTATTGTATTTGGTTTCTTTATAAGAGTTCTTATGTTCATATTTTCAATTCATCTCGTCGAGATGAATAATTTATTTTTAAAATAAAAACTTTGATAAAAACAAAAAAACAAAAAATTGATTGTCTTTAGAAAAAATTAAGGGAGTAGTACTCTAGTGAAATTTAAAATATACCTTTGGAAAATTAGCCCTGCTTCATAATGCAAGTAGTACTCTAGTGAGGGAAGTGATAAATGAAAATTAGCCCTACAATTACAAAGATATATGATAAAAGTGACAATGCATATAAACGTGTGGGAGGTGGGACTTCAATTTATTTAATGTCAGAATAATGCCTGCAAGGCTAGGGCAGAAATGATGAATATTGTCCATGGTTGAAGCTTAACCCTGAATGGCTATGTTTGGTTAGGTGTTTGGGAGATTTCAAACAAGTTTTTGGAATAAGTTTCTCAAACATTTTTCCAGACAACTTTTTCTCTCTATAAAAAGTGTCTCTGAAACATTTTTCTCCCAGACAAGTTTTTGAGACACTTATAACCAAACAACGTCTCAGAGTTTTGTTTCTAAAAATTGTTTCAGAAACACTCAAAACGAACACAAAATTTATCATAAAATATTAATTTAACCCCCTGTGGCTGTGACTTGTGACACACCACATACATAAGTGTGTGGAAAACATTGCTTTCTAATTTTTCACTTTTTTTTTTATGGTCGAGGTATCTGGCCGGCTTTTAAATTACTTCTAATTTAATATCGATAGGTTCTCGGAGCTCTAAAGTTAATTAACAGACAAATCTCCGGTGACCCTAGTAATTGGTTCTGACGAGTTTCACTCTATCTATTTTCGAAATTGGGGAGCCTGTAGTGAGCCAATTCACTACAGGACCCCCATCTCCTCTATTTCCACTGAACCAACCCCTTGGAGTTATTCTAGTTTTTCACTTTTTTTTGATAATCGAGGTATCTGGTCGGCTTTTGAATTACCTCCAATTTAATGCCGACAGATTTTTGGAACTTTGAAGTTAATTAATGGATAAACCTCCGATCACCCCTAGTAATGGGTTCTAGTGGGTTTCACCCTATCGACTTCTGTTGAACCAACCCCTTGGGGTTATTCTAGTTTTTCACTTTATAAGATGATTTAACAAAGTAGTAGGGGAAAATGTAATTTTAGAGCACACGTGGGTGTCATTGTATGATATGTGATATATATGGTTAAAATTATGTAGGACTGGTCAACATACAGTAAAAATCCAGATTTTTTTAATCGAAGAGTAAATATTGCGGATTGCCATTGTATTTCTAATTATCAACCGTTTGACCGCATGTTGTCTACCAATTGACCGCTCGATCGTCGCCAGCAGTTACTGGTTCGTGTTCTAATCATCCAATGTTTTTTTTCACCATTTTCACTATGTGGAGCTTCGAGACATGTCCAGAGCATCCGTAAAAGGGTTTGGGATAGAAGAATTTACTCGAACTTGAAGATATGGTAAAAGAATCTAATAAATTTGAAATACCCATTGCTTAATTTATAATATTATTGCTTTCCATTTTTGCTTTGTTATTTTTTTTGAATCCTAAAATCTTGAATTATACACTTGCGATGATAAAGAAGTAAAAGAACTAACAAGTCAAAATGATCTAAACTATTCAATTGATTGTATAAATTCAATAGGTCACTAAATTTATACAAATATATCAATAATATCACGGTGTTCATGTTGTCAAGTGCGTGCTAGAGTAGTGCCTTGTTGGCTTCTATCGTGCTCGTGCTTTATAGTGTTAACATCGTGTTATGTTCTCCAAAACGATGACGCCTCGACGCAACCTACCTAAGTGTGTATGTAGTATCGTGTTAGTCCTTATTGTAAAAGTTAGCATTAAATTTGGAGTAATTTCAAAATCAACCGGATACCTCGATTATAAAAATTTTTTTTGTTACATTACCATGTATACTTTGAATTCCATTTATTTATACCAGAATATAAAGGTTTCTATAAATACAGTGAAGACGAAGAACCCTAGGTGAGTAGGTCCACTAGCTAGCTAGCTAGCCGTTGGATCAAATATATCAATTTTCCATGATACGTGTGTTGGTGGAGAACATGTACAGTAAGAGATTCCAACTGCTTTTCGTTTTCAATCCCCCAATTTCAATTCTAATGAGGTGTTAGCAAACGTTAGTGTGGTCCCAACATATGTGGGCCCATTTCTTCTTTTTTTTCCCCTTTTACCAAATAAATGGAGTGGGTGGGGGCATGTGCGGTGGGTCCCATGCTGTGCCAAAGAAGTCCTCATCAAATGGGTCTTTGTCACTTATAGGAAGGAAAATATTGCAGAAGATGGGGAAAAAAGGGATGGGGAAATATACCAGTACTATATTCTTTTTATTTTTTTGTTTAATTGAGATATTTGATCAGTTTAAGTTATATTTTATTTGTTGCTGACTAGTTTTTGGAATTCTAAAATTAATAATCGGACAAATCTCTAATAGCCCAAAGTATATAATTGCCAAGGTTCAATCACAAAATATCTGAATTTACAATTTATCCCGATCTTACAGAATTTGGTACTTGTGAAAAATTATTGGGTCATTTTAGGGTACATAGTCCTACTATCTTCCTTTCCACTTTGTGAGACTATCTTCCTCTATCACATACTCAAGAATACATGAATTGTACAATGTTCCCCAACTACCTTGAAGTTTATATATTTCATTTCGAGTCGCGCAAAAATGTGGTGTAATGGAGGAATTTGCAGTACTATATGACCGAACGATGTCCCAGTAGAATTATATAATTTTTCCATTACAAGTATAACACAATAATTAATGACTTCTTAGGAGTCGAAGCTTAGAATTGAAAAATTATTAAATGCTCTTAGGTTATGATATGTGATACTCCAAATCTCTTCGTTACAAATCATGTCGGAATCTATAATTTAGTATGGGAGTTTTACAAAATGTATGCTTATATAGAGATGAGACATTACGTGACAGTGTTCAAAGACTAATAAATAAGTTTAGAAGGTGATAACAACTTTCGTATATTAGTGTCCTGACCAATCTTATTCTGCCACAGCATTTATGGGAATTAAATATTGGTTTTTTTTTTTTCTCTTGGTCAATTGAATAAATCAGTCCTCTTTTTTTATAATAAAGTTATCTGATCAGTTTGAGGTATACTTCACTTATTGGCGATTAGTCCCTGAGGCCTAAAATTAACGACCGAGCAAACCTCTACTAGAACTAAGTATATAATTTTCAAAGTTCGACTTTAAAATGTCTGAATTTAATTACAGCTCATTCTGATCTCTACTTGAACAACTCATTTGGGGTTAATAAACAGTCCTCTTCACGTGATGTGGATAGCTGTGCTTCCCCCATTTGAGAAATTAATTTGTGGAGAATACACAAGTGATGTGTAAAGACAGTACAAATATGACGGAGAAATATTTATTTTTAATTTGGATTTCACGTATCTTTCCTATTATAATGTATAGGTACTTTTTTTTTCCAAGAGGTCCCTTTCCTATTATTTGTGAAAACTTTACAATTTTGAAGCTAGATTTCTGTAATCGAATAAGATTACAATCATTTATTTGTAGTTATAATTCATTAATTTGATAGGTATGTCATATTGGTTATTGATTTTATTGATCATGAGTTAATTTAGGGGCAGAACCAGTTTTTGAAATTTGGGGGGACCGAATATTTTTTTGGGATGTAATTATTTTATAATTTTTAAAATTTATACGTATGTCTTAATTTTTAAAAATTTCTCTTATGGTTTTGTAGGAAATATGGAGAAGAGACATGCAAGT
Organism: Arctostaphylos glauca; assembly: GCA_019985065.2. NCBI lineage: Eukaryota > Viridiplantae > Streptophyta > Magnoliopsida > Ericales > Ericaceae > Arctostaphylos > Arctostaphylos glauca. The sequence goes on from JAHSPW020000008.1 coordinate 5,427,053, forward strand.
TTGGAGATTATTCTTTCATATTACCTTATTATTTGACATATTTTCACATAAATTTACGGGCAACTTCGATCGAAACGATTCTTTTTTCTTGGTTGATGTGAAATATGGACGAGCATTCCATAAGCGTCGGGTTAGATTGGAGAGTAATTTTGTTCACCCTCACGAGAGTATTATCATTTCGAGTCACACTTTATTAATCAAAATCGTTTGTACTAGTCAAATTTATTTTAAAGAGATTATGTAAAAATTCAACTCAATCGGTATGTCTTTCACCTAAAACTTTAATATCCAGTAAAACTCTCATGCTAGGAATGTAAGAACAACTTAAAAAACAATGTTTACGCGCTTCACAATGTCACAAACAACTTTTTTAATTTCTCTAATTTCATATATTTACGTTCGTATATTCAAATGTTAAACATTTTTAATTACTTTGGAGAAATTTTTTTAATCTAGAAAATCCTATTTCAACTGAACACTCATGTATTTGATAATCTTTTAAAAATTCTTTCAGCTCATGAACTCTCTTTAGCTCTACTGATGGGTACTAAATTAAACAAAGCCCACTTTTTTTTTTTTCAAAAAAAAAACTCTATTGAAATGCTCAATGCAAACACTTTTATGTAATTTAATTGATATTTTTCAGGCAGCTAGCATCTAAGGTGGCATGCTCCACTTTCTTCACTCAATGTGCTTATACTATGTTTGGCTACTTTATTCACAACAAACAGCATATAAATTTGGTCTTTTGCTTTTCGCCTCTCCTTTAATTTCCTTTTTTTTTTCCCCTCACTACTTTTAATGAACTTTTTAAATGCATCTAACGTTACATATTTCCATACCCTTATGTATTTCATATTATTTTGAAAGTCACCTAAATCTGAATAGACAATTATATAAATTAATTCATCAATCTAAATATAAAAAGAAAGGTTGAAACAAAATATAGTAACTCAAGGAGTCTCTCTTAATGAGCATTAGTAATTAAACCCGGCTTTTAGAGAAATATAAATAATAAAATTCTTTTTTTACTTTTTTAACAACCTTCATTTTTTGATGTATTTGTCATTGATAAATTCAAAACGGTATGACGACACATACCAGTACTAGTATATACTGTACCAATTTAAAAAATGATACGATCACCGATACTAGATTTAACACATTTTTATTTCTAAATAGACGGTGGAGCGCAGGTTCGTACTGTTAATAAAATAATAATTTTCCTATGATTTTTGGGGGCGAATTGTAGTGAGGTTTAATGGTAAGATAATGATGGTGACGACCACTGGTTGCTTGGTGGGGGAGAATTTTCCTTTTAAATAAAAAACGATAAACCAAAAGAATCAATTTATTATTGTCTCAATCAAAAAGTCCAAATATATGGGGAACCAGAAAAAATAAAAATAAATAAATACTGGTTTTAAAAAAAGTAAAAAAAGTCGAGATATATGCTTTATGGCTACATGTTCAAAAAATAAAAATAAAAATAAAAAGCCTTTAGGTTCTAAAGGCATAAGAGACCGGCGGTCTTTATATTAATATTAATTTATATTATTAGTCTGTACTATAAGATGTTTATATTATTTAGGTTTTAATTTGATTCCCCTATAGTTTATAAGATTGTGATCTTCATAGAGAATTCATTAGCCAGTAGCACTAATTAGGGGTGAAAGAAAAACCGAAAAAACCGAACCGACCGAAAAAACCGACTTTTCGGTTCGGTCTTCGGTCGGTCCACAATAGGGTTCGGTCGGTTTCGGTCCATGAAAGATTTTTCGAAATATATTCGGTTCGGTCTCGGTTTTCTGGAATTTTGACCGAACCGAACCGAACCGAACCGATAGTGGACCGAATGGTATTGGACCGAACCGACTTAGATCGAACTAACTTGGACCGAACCGAAATTTAGTGATGCGTTTGGCTTTTGTATTTTTTATTATGTGTTTTTTACTATTTTAGTGGGAAAATAGATTAATTTTTTTCTTAAAATATGCCCATGTGATATTTGATGGAAAAAAATTTGAATGGAGGCCCATTTGGTAATACATTTTCTATATTAGTAGCGAATTTGGACCGAACGAGCTCAAAATTAATTTTTGACATTGCCCATTCGGGGCGGACCGAAATCCCCGAACTCCCCGAAATCCCCGAAATAATTTGACCCCGCCCCGAACCGAACCGAACCGAAAATAAATCGGTCGGGGTCGGTTTGGAAAAAATTTGGACCGAACCGAATCGGTCCATGAAAATATTGGACCGAACCGACCGACCCCGAACCGATTTCACCCCTAGCACTAATAAGTTTGCGTCACCGGTAGGTTGGCCTTAGAGAGAGAAATAGGGACTTTTAGAGAGAGAGACGATTATTTTGTTAGTACATTAGTTATTGTCAATATTAAAAAAGAATTATAATTTGGAGGTACATGATGACTTGATGTTTTAAATTAATTTTATTTCGTTTTCATTTCATTTTATTATGTTATATTTTCTTTCTTGATTTCTTTGTTTGTGTACAGATTTTAAAGATCTACGAAGGTCTTGTCAATATAGTAAATCTTTATTTTTTTTATGTGCAAGATTTCGTCACGACTAATTTCCAATAACATAGGATGTAATAGGGTCGAGACTGATAGTTTTCTACGCGCAATATTAATTTTTATTGGTTTTGATAGTTATAATTGTTTATGGGTTCTACATTTTTTGTGCAATAATAATAAGATATAGTTGGCTCGAGTGGTTTTATAATTTTATCCTGATAATTAATTCATGTTATGATGATAATAATAATAATAGTGAAAAATTATTTTGTATTAAGACAGCGTTGAGAATTATTTTTTTGATGAAATTTCAAAATTTTGTTCACATCAAATAAGATAGTCCATTTCCATATTAAATGTATCATACAGACTGCGTTCTACAATTTATGTCCAAACAATCTGAATGGAATGGAAGCATTGACCTCCCAAATTTCATGGTCATTTATTATAAATTTTTACGTGGTTAATAGAAATATATCGAATCTTTAAAGTGGTGAGCATTTGGTGTTGCTCATTTAGTCTTTCAACACTATATTTAAAATACGAGTTTATGATATGAATCCGACAAACCTAAATATTTTCAAAATAAAAAATAAACAACCATAAGAAGATGGAGAAAATACTTATCTCCTTAATGGAATGTCAAATATTGCGGTGATACAGAACTAGAATACTCCGTCTCATGTCTATTTTTGATTTTTTAATTATGCAAATTAATTTGACTTTTTGATGTCTCAAATAGTCAGATTATGTGTGTAATTTTAACGAGTCAAATAAAAAGTCACTGCGTTCTTATCTCTTAAATTAGCGTGATAAGTTTATTTTAATTGAAGGGTATTATCCTAAAAATATCAAATTAAATGGATAATGATTATGTTTTCTTGATAAATTAAATTAAAAAAAAAAAACTATGCAAATACAAAATTTTGGGAGTGGGGTCATGAAGGCAAGGAAGATGTCAGCATTCAGCCAGAGTGGCAGGGAAGGACTAACAATGTTATGATAGCGACAGCGAAATTATATAGCTGACACGTAGGAAAAGAGGAATACGACGTCGCCGTGCACCAAACGCATATGCAACTGAGAAAGGGAGAGAAAGAAATAGAGAATTTTTATATAGCCCATCGTTACGTGGGACCGACATAGGGCGTCAGTGTATTGACACGTGACTGATCATGGATTATGGACGGTCTGGCTGCATCCAGAGTCCTAAAACCATTGGATCTGGGGTCCAAATCAAAATTTTAGGACTAGTTGAATTGCCATAATTTATTGTTTATTTCATTTATTTTTACTAGATTTTAATTTTGAGTTGGCATATTTAATTACCAATTTTCTACACCATATATTATATGATTTCTACTTTATTTTTTTAAACCTTCAAAATGTTTTTAAACTATAAAAAAAGATTAAAAAAACTTGACATCTTAGTTTATTTTCGTATTTTATTAAATTATTTGTGATAATTATTTACTGTTTGGATTTTTCTCATTGATGCAAACAAAAACAGTATAAACGTTTGAGCTAAAGTCACAAAAACATAAAATTAAAAAAAGGGGCAAAAATAACTGGTTTTAATTTAGACGGTCCAAAAACAGTTTAAACTTTAAATAATATGCATACTACAATACAAGCAGAATTTTGTATGAACTTACTTACATAATTATAATGTAAATTTTTTTTATTGAAATTACCTTTTTTGTTTTCAAAAGTCTAGGAATACAAGTGTTCTGATCTGTATCCACAACCGTTAGAAGTACATTGGGTTAAAAAATTATTAAGAATCTCTCGTGCATCTAATAGTTTTGGACACATTTGTGTCTGGATATATTCGGAATATATGGTCCAATAATTATTTACAATTAAAAGTGCAATAAAATTGAATTATAAATTTCTTTTCTCATATGACAAGTCTCAATCACGAATAAGAGTGTAAATCTACCAAAGCCGGCATTAAATTTTTAATTTTTTTTTTTGTGAACAAGTAGGCTGTGAATTTGATCCGCCGTATTTTTTTAAAAATTCTCTTTCTTTTAAATAATAACAACAACAACAAAATTAAAAACAAAATTTCCATATGATAAGGTGATTGAATAATCCATACCAAGGTTAGTTATATGCAAAGAGGCCTTCTGCTTATAAGATGCCCCTATAGTGACATGAACGGCTATAGGCATTTAAATTATCTTATCTAACTTTTTTTGCACACACGCGCGCGCACACACACACACATATATATAATAGAGACAGAGAGAGATTGCAATACTGATATATATATATATATATATATATATACACACACACACACACACATAATAGAGAGAGAGAGAGAGAGAGAGAGAGAGAGCAACACTAATAATAACTTAAAATACTTATGTACTGTTTTACGAGTACCGTACACGTACTATGCACAAAAATTAAAAAAAATCTAATTAAATTAAAATTATATATTAAGTATGGGAGTGCTGAATTCTTTTGTCAATTTATGATCGTATATTAACTGTAAAAATTTAATTAAGAGAGACTTTAAAAGTGAAGAAGTTTAGAGTCATTTTTCTAAGATAAGGTGATTTTTTCCTTGTTTTTCTAACTTTTTTCCGTAAAAAAGTGAGAATTTGACACTTGTACTATACGTGCTTATTCTATAGTATAGACATAAATATAGATATATAGACAGATAAAAACATATACTTGTTCACTGAAGCTACAAGTTGGGGGGGAATAGTATGAAAAAAAAAATGAAATATACCGTGAAATTGATGAAAATTTTCAAGGGTTTTGTCGAGTGGGAGCACGACAACAAGTTAAGAAGAAACTTATTTGTCCAAGCTTGCAAGTTCAAATTCCACCTCAATTGAAAAACACAAGATCATTGAAGACTTCTGAAACTCGTTAATTTCAAAATTTCGGAAATCAATTGAGATGATGACAAGTTGGTTTAGACACTTGTTTGCAGAATCTTGTAATCCGTGGATGAAAACGAGCAATTCCATCAAATTGCTAAAAAAAGGGAGACAAATAATTAAGCGGATTAAGATTTTTTTAATCCAAAATTGGATTAACAAGAGAGATGGGTTTCACCTTTCCTCTTCTAGATGAGTGAAAGATCTTTTAGAAAAATGACATCAGCGGTATATATTAATAAGGAGATAATAGAAGGGGCCCTCGGCAAAATCAAGATTTGAACTTGAGAGTGTCACCATTAAAATAAATAAATAATTAAGACTTAAATTTATATTTAATAACTAAAAAATATAGGAATTCAGAATTTAATTAACCAGATTAGAGGGAGTTTGACAGATTAAAAGAGTACTGTAGTGTCATAGTACTACACGGTAAGCTTTGATTTACTCTTAAACCTTTAAAAAAAAAAAAAATTGCTTTTAGTGGTGCATGTGACACCTCCCCACTGGGTCCTCCTAACTTTGTTGTGCATCAAAACGGTGTCTCTTTGGTGCATAAAAAATTGACCAAATACTCGGGCAACGTTCAAATAATTTTTTATGAGTTAAAATGATATCGTTTTGACATACAACACATTTTATTGTGTAGAATTCTCATTCCCCTCCTGAAATAGAATAGGGGGTAATATGTAAGGGGACCTCTCCCTTTCAACTTTTTATGGAGAAGGGTGAGTTTTCTTCCAAATTTGGAGTAGTGATTATCAATTAGAATGACTTGTGTGTAATGGGTTATCCTCTTAGGGTCATCCTTTGTTAAAATAATTCATAGGGGAAGGGACCTCCCCCAATTTCAACTTTGTTTGAAATTTCAGTTTGGCACACTTGTCTCATTTGCTTTGGTGGGGCCATCACGTTTAAAGCTATACAAACAAAATATATTATATTAATCTAACCCTTCTTATTATTATTATTATTATTATGGTCTAAAATAAAGAAAATGACCACTAAATAAGTAAGGAACACTTTAAGTCTCAATCCAGCCTGTCAAACATCAACTTTATTAGCCATATAATGGGACTCGGCTAAGCTAAGCCGTCTAAGCCGGTATTCAAAATCCTAGTTTTGGTGAGTGGTGACCCCCTTGGTGGGGGTTTACAGTAGCCTCTGTCAAATGATAGATACACAAAACATGAGAATGGGGGAGCCTATTGCAAAGTAACCGTGTCGATGGTATAATTTTGATGTATAAAATATTATTCAAAAATTATCGGAACATTATTTAACTGTTTGGATAGTATTTATGTATGTTAAAACAGTATTATTTTGAGGCACAACACACTTTATTGTACACATCGGAGCTCCCAAATCCTCCCATTCATACAGCTAGTGTTAGCAGTGCGACGGAAGTTAATATTAGTGCAGTAATAGTAAATTTCGTGTTACAGTAGTAGATGAGGTGTGATAATAGTAAACGTACTATGTGGTAGTATCAAATTAATATCTTATTGAGTAATATTTTGATTAAATTTACTTATTTAACTTTAAGACTCGTTTGAGATTAAGACCTCTTATATCATAGATGGATTAGATTTCAGCAAACTTAGCATGGGTGTGTAAATAAGATTCGGGGAGGTTGTAGTGTAGTTTCTTATAGTGCACGAGTTGCCCGCTTTTCTCTTAAAAGTACATCGTTTTAATTTATGACGCGAATTGTTATCAAAATATATAGAATTAAAATGACATAGTTTCGAGGGCAAAACGGGTAACATTATGTCATTTTATCCGCACTACACGTGCACTATTGCTCCCCCAAATCCGTTTTAATAATTTTATGAGTTTAGATCAACATTGACACTCGTACTAGAAACTTGTGCAAGTAGGGATGGAGGAGATATATATAGAGTCTACTGTGATCAACTGATCTCACATAAATTTTCAACAAATTTCTTATTTTCTTAGTTCTGAGACTCAATTGATTTGAAAATGAACCCTATTAGAGTTGTAAAATTACCTCAAATGATTTTGACATGAAATTTCCCATAGCATTTGTTTCAAATACAAGTTAAATAACTTTCTTATATAATTTTATAAAATCTTCACATAAAATTAAAGAAAAACTCAACAACTTATCCAAGACATGCTTTATTTTATTTTTTCTAAATTCAAAAAATGGCACAATTTTTCTTAATGGCCAATCAATAAATAATAGCACAGGAAGTAAGACAATTCCCTTAGTTTAAGGCAAAGGGTCTTTCTAAATTCAACTTCTTAATATTATTAGATCCATATTCTTATCTGTTTGTTGGGAAGAATAATCTGAGTTCGATCAGAAGAAAACTATGACGTGTTTGGATTTTTGCTATTTCTTAAATGTCAATTCCGCGTGTTTTTCTTTAATTAGAGCAACAAAAAAAAAATCTGTTTTAGTTATAATTTGTACTTATTTTTTTGATGGCTTATTATTGTTCACACATGCATTAAGTTGACATTTTTGTACAACTCGAAAGCATGGTGCCGGGGCACTGGAAACATTCACAGGCTGATATTTAGAAACTAGTAAACTACACACACACACACACACATACATACATACATGTATTATGTATGTATATTCTGTACTTTTCGTTTGGTATTTGGTTGGCATAGCCATGTGCAGCTTCCCAAATTAGGCGGTGCATTGTTTTTGAGTTCAGAGATCTTTTGAGGTCTACTTTTTTTTTTTTTATAACCGAAGAATTCGGCCAGCTTTAGGTATGTCTGTGGAAGCATCCATTCATAACCAATTGGCAATGAATGGAGTGACCTCTCATGTATATAAGGTTATCCATATTTTAATATCTTAGCGATGTGGGATTGATTCCTTCACACGCCCCCTCACGTGCAGCCCGTATTTCGGTCTGTCACGTGCGCCTCTTTTTGGGTCGTCTTCGTGCAGCCTTTCTACTTGGGTCTGTCATCGTGGGCTTTGTTCGGCTGTTGGGCCTTTTGGGCTCTGATACCATGTGGAAGCATCCATTTAAAACCAATTGGCTATGAATGGAGTGGCCTCTCATGTATATAAGGTTACCCATATTTTAATATCTTAGCGATGTGGGATTGATTCCTTCACACGCCCCCTCACGTGTAGCCCGTATTTAGGTCTGTCACGTGCGCCTCTTTTTGGGTCGTCTTCGTGCAGCCTTTCTACTTGGGTCTGTCATCGTGGGCTTTGTTCGGCCGTTGGGCCTTTTTGGGCTCTGATACCATGTGGAAGCATCCAATTCAAAACCAATTGGCAATGAATGGAGTGGCCTCTCATGTATATAAGGTTACCCATATTTTAATATCTTAGCGATGTGGGATTGATTCCTTCACACGCCCCCTCACGTGCAGCCCGTATTTCGGTCTGTCACGTGCGCCTCTTTTTGGGTCGACTTCGTGCAGCCTTTCTACTTGGGTCTGTCATCGTGGGCTTTGTTCGGCCGTTGGGCCTTTTGGGCTCTGATAATGTCCAATCTATTGTCAATTAGTTTTCGGGGTCCCAAAGTTACTAGGTAAACCTCTAGTGGCTTTTGATAAGTCTATTGTTAGTTTTCAAAAATTTCAAGTGATCAGCTTAAAATTTGAGTACCTAATGAGAAAATCAACATCTATTTTAATTGGAAATATTTTTGTGGTTTGATGTTTTGAGATAATTATCTGAGTCAGTTCTGAATTTTGAAAAATCCCTTTGTTCTATTAGTACGCCTCTAAGTTTTTATGTAAGAAAATTAAACATATCACTTGAATATAACTTATCGCAGAATAACTAATATATATATATATATATATATATATATATATATATATATATATATATATATATATATATATATATAGGGCTCGTTAAAAACCATATAATTTCGAAGTTAAAAAAATCTTAAACTATATATGCAATTTAAAATTATAATATTCTTACTAGTTTTGTAAGATAAATATCGGGTGTCGTACTATTTTATGCTCAATAGATATGATCAAGACTGTTGTGTCGAGTGATAGCTAGCTCTTATTATATTCTCGACTTTTAAATCAAAATTCCGATCCCGTTTGAGTTTTAAATTTAAGCACCTAATGAAAAATCAACATTTTTATATAATTAGAGTATTTTTCTTAGTATTATATTTTCAGATTCCTGAGTTAGGTTTTGAAAGTCCTGCCAATTCGTACATCAAATATATGTCTCAAACACACACACACACACACACACACACATATATATCTGTATGTATATTGTGCTATCACATAGCTAGGCTGGATACATGGGTAGCTAGCTCCCCAAAAAACGAAAATTTTAGTGGAGAGTTTTCCATTCGATGCAATCTTTCATATGGCATCTTTCAACTTTATTTTTAATCATGACGGTGAATAATCTAAAATTATATCTTATTAAAGGGCTAATTAATACGGGATAAATTTTAAGTGGAATCAGTGGACCCCCTCATTAATTTTAAAAAACTCTTATTTTTTATTAATAAATTTAAACCCCATTAAAATTAAAATATGCCCATGGTTTACGATTTGCAAACTGATTCCAACTTTATGAGTGCTGTTGTCAAGTTTGGAGGCAGTGGGGGGTGATGATACTGTGGTGCTTTTGCTGTTTAATCAATCTCTGTCTGATTTTTCTTTTTCTTTTTTGCAACATCAAAGGCTTTATTAATTTGATGTATTATATTGTGTTTTAATTTATTTGTAATCTTATGTGTTTGAAAGATTCGTCATTTCTTTGATGTACCATTTCGAGTGTTTTTTCTAATATATATATATATATCTTTTACCGAGCAAAATTTTTTTTAAAAAAAAGAAGTATATTTCTACTAAATTAAGTGTAGAACCCTAACATGCAAACATGTTATGACAGGGAAAATCTACTCACACCATGAGACCTAGCTAGGGTTTCTTTTTATTTTCTTGTTGGTATAGGCAGTAGGTAGTGATATAAAATCTCAAGTGGATATCAATATTTCTTGTTATTTATAGTTAATTAATGATAGAGAAATTAATAATAATATTACTCGGATAAACACAAACACATCTGAGTGGTTAACGGCAGCTGATCCTAGGTTTATTCTCTGAAATTCAGGTAAAATAGTACTGCAACCCATGTGAATTACCAGCCTTATTTTAAAATAAAAAATAATGTGGGTATTTCTTGAAAAAGAAATGGGTAATTTGTTTATGGTCTAGATTCGAGAGCTTTTATCTTTTGCTTCCTCATCTTGGGCAGTGGAGACAAATATTGTATTTAATTAATTTAATAATAAGCTTGAGCTTTGTGCCTAATTACTTTATTCACTCATCATTAGTATTCCATATCATACTATTAATTAAACTCAAAACCCATAACCTAGGGGAAACTACTACATGGAAACTAGGGCCCTAGCTCTCCCAAATTTTTTTAAAAAATTAGGACTTAAGTATAAAGTTTAAAAATTATATTTTAGCTCCTCCAAATTACATTCGGCCTCTTCACTTTTTCGTAAATCGATTTCAGCAATCACAAATTTATTGAAATAATTTCTTATGAGGAAAATGTTTAACCCACATTAATGGGTGATAGCGGCTATTGAATCGGCAAGAAATCGAATACAGATCGATACACACAAAAAAAAGACTGATTACACGTGCAATTCTATTTTAATCTCGTTGATGTATAAACGATTCTAAACACAGACACAAATGATAAATACCGTACGAACGTAAAGACCGCTATTTAAAGTCTCTCAATTGAAGTCACGAAAGTAAAGCATTGTACACTAGAGTAGACAACTTGAGTTTACATGCAAGATAGAGAGATATATATGCAAGGTCTTGATGTGTGAGAGAGATAGAGAGAGAGAGAGATGGGACGTTGGTGGGGTTTGGAGAGTCCAGGATTCCAATGGGCTAAGCAAAGGGTCTGGGCTACCACCCAAAAGCCAGCTAAGTAAGAGAGTAAAGAAAAAGTAGCTTTAAGTGGGCCCTACGAACAAGGCCCTTTCTACGTAGGCCCCACCCTTACAAACGCCCAAGTAACGCGGACAATGTGGCCCAACCCGTAGAATACGACAATACATCTCTCCTATTATTTTATTACCGCAAAACAAAACTTTTATCAGCCGAATCTCAGCGCGTGTCAATCACCCTCTTCTCACGTGAACTTTATTCGGACTTTTTTTTAAACATTGTTGTCTAACTGGCTCACAACATTCAACCAAATACTTCGTTGATTTTACGAGAACAAATTACAACGCAATGGGCCGTGATTTTAATTCTCTCTTTTGCAAAATTTAAATTTTTTTGAATTTTTTTTATATTTTCACTTGTTCACGACGGACGCTCGGAATGAATTTTTGTAGCCCTCGGCAATTTTGGGAGGTGGAGAGAGACAATTAGGCGCGTGAAGGTTGGAAATTAAGGATGGTGAAAGGGAGAATGGGGAGAGGCCCACAGGACTTATATGGTTGGTGGAAAACAGACCCCATTCAAACCCATCACATCCGGGAAGAAAACAAAACTCAAAATCGGTCCCACTATTTTAAAGAGGAGAAAGAAAAATATTTAAAAATAATAATTATATTGACTTCAAAAAAAAATTTATTTATAAATATACTGATTCTTTTGTAATTTGAAAAATTGCTTTTGAAATTATTATTTATTATTTTTTTTACATTAAAACTTTAAGTTTGAGATTTTTTTTAAATTCGAAACTCGGACAGAGTATTCAATTTTTTTTATGAATTTGCTTTTGAAACTTTAAGTTTGCTTTTGAAACTTTAAGCTGTACGAATTTATGGGAAATCTAAGCATTGTGTATGGCTAATAAAGGGAGCCGAACAAGTTGAGTAATTAATTCCTCAAAATTTAATTTTAAAAACTTGACGAGCTTTAAAATAATTTTTTAACTTTTATTAATTTGTTTATTATGCAATTTAATTCAAAATATTTTCAAATTTAATTTGCTCACTTGACAAACTCATATCAGACGAGTATTTACCGAGCAAACACGGGTTTGAATTTGGCAAAATTAGTTCATTAATCAACCCTAATCTCGTGTAATTGTTGCTTACAGAAAATTGAACACATTTTTCATCAACACTGAATAGGTATTGATCACTGTTTCAACCTCTTCTTGCTTTGTTCTCTCCATTTCTGAAGGAAAAACAGGGGAATCGAAGTCGAAATGGCTGCAAATTTACAGAGGCGTGAACGAGAGCAAACTCTCCCTTCTCAAAGGGCTCTCCGACAGAAATCCATGGTCCCCACTTTACTACCCGTCTCTCTCCTCCGTCACCCATGTTTGACTCTCTTCCCAATTGATCAAAACCCCTCTCTCTCTCTCTCTCTCTCTAGAATTTCTTTCCAGATCCCGGAGAATCATCAGATGGGTTCCCTGATTTCAGCGCCTATAGTTTTTGTTTTTGTTTTGGGTGGTATACGTGTTCCACGAGCTATTGCACATCAAATTCAAATTGGCTCCTGCCGAGGAAGTCACATATTCTTTTTGGATTTTCTGTTCCGCTCTTTAATTAATTATTTTTTTCAATAATCAAGGTATTCAGTTAATTTTCGATCGATTAGTTCTTAGAGTCTTGAAATTGACGACCGGTCAAATTTTCAGTGATTCCAATATTTGTAATTGTCAAGATTCAACATCAGAATATCTGAATTTACAGCTTATTCCAATCTTCACTTGAACATCTCCTGAGATTGTTCCACTCTTAATCTTTACACTATGCTCATGTTCTTAATATTAGCTCTCGCGAATTAAGACGCTTTTATGTTAGCGTTCGCGTTCGCGTTTGATGCATGCATGCATGATACGTGATATCAAAAAATAACATTATCTACACCAGATCGGACACACATTTTTTCTTATTTTTTGACCGACCCATCCGGTTTCTCCTCAACAAGGAAGTTTTGAGCAGTGTAAGAATATAATACAGTCTACAACTCTTAAATAATAAAAAGGTTTAATGAGATTTATTATATTTGTGATGAATGATGATAAAAGTATGGTTCCATATTATTTTATTTTCTTAAAAGAAGTGTTACTTTTCAAATAGGAAATTAAGGTAATTTCATGCTTAATTTTGACTTTTTTTTCATAATTTACAGATCCCAGTTAATTTTTCAACTGCTATGAAAAATTAACTTGGCTTTCAGATGCTAAATAAAATATTCTGGCTCAATAAATGTAAAAAAAAAAATTCTTACACATTAATTAAGCAAACCCAATTTGATCTCTCTTTTATATTTTAACTAGGAGGTTAGATTAGCGAGTCAATTTTCAAAGGGTCAAAATTTTCCCTTCCATAATTGATGAGTCTAGGTGTGCCTCAGTGGCCGGATGGGGTATCGAATGGCTGGCTCATTGGTCTAGGGTTTGAATTGCAAACCCTTATTGGTGACATGACGATAGCGTGAAGAATCTTTAGGTGACAAAGAAATTTATTCAGACACGATTAAAGCCCTAAAGAGAAGGCCAAGGCACACTTACAATGCACATGCCATTTGCAATACGGACAAGATTGATTATATGTTGAAGCTTGAAAATCGAGTTCACGGACAGTTGAAGATAGTTTTTTGTCTTGCAAAATTGCTTGTTTGATTCAAAATGCAAGGAGGAAAATATAGTAGGGGCCTTTATCTTTTCTTATTATAAATAGGAATAGTTAGGTTTTAGATGACTTGGACGCATTGATCATCCTTTTTATTTTTGCGTCTCTGTTGTATGAGTAATTTGTAGCACGTAATTTGGTTTGAACACTCTAAGATATAAATAAAAACAGACATTGAGGGACAAATATGTCATTGAAAATATTGTGGCGTAGCTTAAAAAGGGGAGGGGGCATTTATATCCATCAGTATATATACTTCCTTTCGCCATCATCTGTTGCTTCTACTGTCGGATTACCCATTTTCAAAGCCCAAGTGCACAATCCCTTCACCTCATAAAAAAAATGGGCCCATCCAATTGAAAGATGGATATATATATATATATTATATCACTATTACTGTCTTGAGGTTAACATCACATGAGTGTAGCGATTGACTCAAACCAAGGGCTGTCCGTATCTTGTGGCTAATATCAATATGACCCCACCCCACATCCACACGTATTCATAACACGTCTTCAGTTTATCTTACACGTCCTTACAAATTAATTGTTCGCACAACAAGACGCGTAAAACAATGTCTAAATTTTTTTTGGACAGTACACAACAGGCTTTCCAATCCCATATACTAGTGGGTTCACTTGAAATCAAGTTGAATACATTTCCGTGTCTATTGATACTAAAAGAATTGATAGTACTTGAAAGATTTGAAACTTGCGAGAAGGGGCAAAGGTTTTAGTTTTAGCCCCGAGTAATTATTCAACGCTTACGAAGTACCATGTGACATTTTCACCCGGTACTCTTAATAAATCACTCGGCAAAAAAAAAAAAAAAAAATCTTCGGTTGGGTAAGAACCATATACATTTTTTGGGTTGTTGGGAAAAATTGAGTAACGAACATAATATGTGTTGCGATAACTCATTGATCAAAAGTATCACTTAGGCGGTGCCAACTGGTGTTGGGGAGTACCACATGGTATAGAGTCCAGTTATACTTATCTATAAGAGAACAAACTTTGTTCACCATTGTACATCACTTTAAGATCCCATTTCGATTATCAAAATCGTTTATTTTGTTCAAATTAATATCTTAAGTTACCATGTAGAAATTTAACTCAATTAATATCGATTAAAGCTTGACCTAAAAATCTAATCATTTAGTTTGAAACATTAATACTCAATTGAGCTAAATTTTTTTGGGAGATCTTAAAAAATTAAACTAAACAAATAGACGATTTTAATTATCGACCTGAAATTTCAAAGTGGTCTCATACAAGCAAGGATGATTAACAAAGTCTGGTGAACAAAATTGGACAAAATACATACATGGAAAAATGGTACAATAGACACATCTTAGATACATATTAATAGACGGTAACATTTCCTTACATGCAGACTTATAGGGCTGGCTGTTGTGCGGCCGTGCGGTTGAAGATTGAAAGCTCCGGTGATAGATACCCGTCGGAGGAGGAGGGCCTAATGGGGATGATGGGTTGCTACCAGTAGCAGTAGCTTTGATAAGACAGCTGAACTAACCTCATTTATGTAAAGGCTGAGAGACACAAAAACCCCACCTTCAACAACGACAATTCGTGTGCAAAAGAAGGAGAATTCCTGGGCCATTCTCTAATATAGTAATGGATGAAATTGGAACTCTAAATTCTTCCAGTATGTTCATGCATGGACCTGATCAGAGCCTGCTGTGGATTGGATCATAATAGGATAATAATCCCTTTCTTCTGAGCCTCATTTTGGGCCTAACACTATGATCCGAATCGTTCGTTTTGTTTTGCTCGTTCAGTATAAAGTATGAGAAACAATAGTTTGATCAATAATTTGTTTTATATTTTTTGAGCTCAGGTAGAGCCTGTATAAAACACACATCACATTTTGTTGTGAACCAACTCACAGTATGGTCCCAATCCCATCTCCATACCAATCAAATGATGTGGCTCTTTGTGATTCTTCCATTTTGAGAACAAGGCTCATCATTGTGGCTTATAACTTCAAAATTGGCATTACTTCTCATACTATATTCTTATAAGTAATTTTTTAATAGCTAAGGATATTTGGATTATTTGACATATAAATTTTTAATGGACTAATTTCAATGACCGACTCTCAAGTCTAAAACACTTGGGCTGTAATATTTAGATCATTGATTTGAGGAGAAAATGGGTAAACACTGAAAAGGATAGGAAAGCATAATGCAAAACTGAGAAGTGATCTAATATATTAAATTCATTATTTATCGAATCATCTTCCGATGCTTAAGTTGGAACATTTGGGACAAACGCACGATAGTAATTGTGTGTAATTTTTATAGTTGGAATGCGTGGGACAAACACACAATTGTAATTGTGTTTGTAATTCATAGTGTACCTTAGTTTGATAAGTAAATACCACGGGATTCTTTTCCTAATTGCACATTGTCAAATCTGGCTATTACCTTGCAACATAAGGTTTCCTAAATAGGAACATCCCAAAAACATTGCACCTTTCTATTCAGGTCCAATTCCATAAGGTTTTGGCTGCGTGGTCGAGGGGTGGGTTGGCTGCTCGGCATGATGATGGCTCATGCGTTGGACCACCAGTTCCAAGTCGGCCTTCTCTTGTTCTGTTTGATAATACACGAGATGCCAAATGCGCACGCTACCGATACAACTCAATTGGCATAATGGAAAAAAGCTCTAAAATATTACATTCAGTTGGAAGGGTGAGAAGTGAGCTAATTTATTAAATTCATTATTTATCGAATCATCTTCCGATGCTTAAGTTGGAACTTGTGGGACAAACGCACAATAGTTATTTTGTTTGTAATTTGTATAATTGGAACGTGTGGGGCAAACGCACAATTGTAATTGTGTTTGTAATTCATAGTGTACTTGATTTTGTCTCGTGATCTCCTATATATAAGCCATTAAATACCTTAGTTTGATAAGTAAATAGCGCGGGATTCTTTTCAAATCTGGCTATTACCTTGCAACATAAGGTTTCCTAAATAGGAACATCTCCAAAACACTGACCTTTCTATTTGGGTCCAATTCCATAAGGTTCTGGTTGCGTGGTCGAGGGGCGGGTTGGCTATTCGACATGATGATGGCCCATGCGTTGGACCACCAGTCCCAAATCGGCCTTCTCTTGTTCTGTTCGGTAATACACAGATGCCAAAGGCGCACGCTACCGACACAACCCGATTTATCTCGGGCCTAACTCAACCTTTTGGCCCATCATCTCCTTATAGGGTTGATCCTGTAATCTGGCCCACTACACATACATTATCCAAACATAGCCTTAGAGAAAGCTCATTAGCAAAGCTTGTAACATGATGATCCCACATTGATTCATGCCTAGGGCCAGAAAAGTTCCTTCAGATAATTTTTTTGGACTTTTGGAATTTGTATGTTTTTATTTTTTGATTTATTATTATCAATGGTTTTAGAGGTTAGAGTAGCAAATTCTCAAATGCAATTTTTTTCGCCTACTCAAAAAGTAGATAAAAATTGCTTACTTTGTGTGGGATCCACATACGGTACCACTTCGATGATTGGATCTATTTACTTTATATGGCTTAGTTTTTTAGTGAATTCAACAGAAAATTATCTCAAGTGGAAATGAAATGACAATTATTTTGGTTCAATGGTTCGTCCAAAAATCTTAGACGAAAAATTAAATTCTTAAAGGGGACTGTGATATTACATGTTTTGATTTGGAATCTCGAATAGTGTAATGTGCCCCTCCTCGACTTGACATGAATGGTGTCCTGGCGCACCACGCAGAACTAGTGATCATATAGTCCCTTGCCTGGAACTTATTTGTGAAATTTTTTGTTCTACAATATGCAATCCATTTATGAGTAAATTATACTATCCATTGTTATCTATAAAAGCTGAATATTATTTAGATTTTATTTACTAAAAATCAAATTAACATAGTTAATGTAATTTTTATTTCGTTTTTATTGTAAAAATAAGAATATGCTAAAATCAAATTTTTGCATACTTAAAGAGATAATGTAGCTCGAACAAAACAAGCTTGAAAATAAAGAGCACGTTACTAACACATCATGTTGTACATATAATTGTATATCATGCCTACATGTAACATGATATCCCACATAACTCACGAGATTCACCATTTTGAACACATAATCAAAACTCATGGAACCTGTTTTTACATTTTATAATTAAAATATAAGTTATGTGACATGCCAGATAGGCATGATATACAATGTGATGTGTTAGTAGATTTATTTGAAAATAAATCACCCAAGCTCATAGACTAAAGATTTAATTAAGAATAATAATTCAGCATTTGCCTGGATAACAACAAGGGATAGTCATTAATTGATTTTAAAGGGTTTAAATCGCCATTCACTTTTATAAATAATTGGATAAATTAAAATGAGAATCTCAAAAATGTGTAATAAATTTGATTTTTAGATTGTGCCTCTACCATATTTGAATATGAATTAAGTGAAAATGCATAATTCATAATGTGAAGAGGAATGGGGTATTTGGGAGACAATTATTTTTTAAATCTCAAATTATAAATTATAATTGTTTAAATTATAATAAGAATCTATAAAGATATTTAAATGATATGTGCAGTCTAGATTTTTGAAAACGTTTTACAAGTAAAATTAGAATTAAAATTTAAAAAAGCGTGCAAAACATTTAAAATTTTTAAAATCTTATGGCCAATCACTATAAAGTATCCACATGGAGACTCTTGTTGTGCATTGTGAACAGCAAGACTTGTTTTGCGCCAAAATAATATCGTTTTAGAGCTCAAAAGATTGTCCGAAAATTATTCAATCAGTGTTGATCAAATTGCTCAATTAATATTTTGTGTGCCAAAACAATATCGACTGTCTAAAAATTGTTCGGCTAAAGACTATCCAAAAATTATTCAATTGGTGTTCAAATAGTTGATCAATATTTCGTGTGTTAAAACGATATCATTCAAAACACAATATGATGCACATCGGGGACCGTGTCCTACATCCCCAGAGTGGGGAACAATGCGTCATGCATTCCACTGACATGGCCATGTGCAGTGCATATGGGAAGTTTAGGGAAAAAATAATGTACTGATACACGTACATGGATTCACAAGTACAGCCTTCATTGGCTAATATGATATGATATCACAAGCAGGAATTAGATTGTTGGAGCCTCCACCCACATTCTGAGCGTCCTCTTCAACCATCCTCTCATTTCAAACTTTTAGATCCTCGTAGTTTGCGATGACATCTGACCCGATTTGATTCGTGACACGTTGTCTTCAGATTAGAATTTTAGGAATTTTTTTAGGTATCAGATGGGATTTGAAGGTAAAAAAAAAAAATTGCAGATTAGGTTGGAGACATGTTCTCGTATCTCTAATCTAGTCCCGCCCCGATCTCCTTATACACACACAAACACACACCGTCGATTGGTGCTCATTCAATGCGTGTGCACATAGAGTTAGACAAAAATATGTACTTAGTGACTCGTATAGTTGAAGTCACGATACGAAAAATTTAAAATTTCAAGAAGATGATATACACAGGGCTTTTTTATTTGTAAAGGGAGGAAAATAAAATATCCAAAACAACTTGTAAATTCGTAATATAAGACATGAAATCATAAAAAATCTGAATAATCAAGTGAAAATTAAAAACGAACATACTCAATCGAAATTTAAGGGAAAAAACGGTGGAAAAAAGTAAAAGGCATCGGTAAGCGACAGTGAGTTAAATGAAAAACTCATTGAGAAGACCGACAAATATAACGAAGAATTATGTAGTAATTAGTTACCTGATATGATATTTGTACAAAATTTAATAGACTCCGTTAACTTCTCACACTCTTGCTCTTTCATTTAACAACGAGCGATGGCACCACACTGTCTTCAATGTTCAAGCCAATGGTCGTGAACTTTATAATCTGCCCTTCAACTGTACATAGAATAAAAAAAAGAAAAAAAATTGAAAAAAGAAATTCGAGAATACCTTACGACTTTAGTAAATAGAAAAAAACCAAATTTTTTTTTTTAATAAGCAAAGATCAACTTCTTCATTTTTTCTTTTGTCCTTAAAAGATTGCTTTACTTCCATCTATATTGAAAAAGTAAAACAGTGAATCTCACAAAAGATAAAGGTATGAAAACTTTACTGAGGAAAATGTGTAGACATGGTGGTTGGACAAATAGAATAATTTCTATTTCATCGAAAATTGACACAAAATCAAAAAATACGAAATATTCAACTACAGACAAAAAAATTAATGCAAAAGAAAAACATTTGGGCCTAACTAATTCATTGTATTTACTCCAAAAAAATTACGTTTGTTTTTTTTTTCCATCAAGTTTCTTGAATTATTAGTTCGTCTTGGTGAAAATTTTTAAAAAATAAAAATTATACTTAAAAGTTAAAAAAAATTTACTAAAAATAAAAATAATCTAAAATAGACAAATAGTTATGGATGGGTTTTTATTAACTTTAAAATTTATTTCATCTTTTTTTACTTTTTTGAAATCACTTATTAAGATGAACCAATAATCAACAAAAAAGAATAGTAACAATAAAATCAAAAATAAAAATATAATTCAAAAGAAGAGGCCAAATCCAGCTCATGAGCTTAATCATAAAATTTGTGTGGTATAGTATGAATCATATTGTTTTTCTTATTACAAAGCTTTCTTGTGATAATTTTGTTTTGAGGCTTTTGTATTTTATTTTTTTTGGCTTGAACTTTGTGGTGTTAGTTATGAACTGTTGAGATAATAATAAAAGCCAAACCAATAAATTATCGTCTAATACCAATAATGTCAAATTTTCCTTGATTGTTCGTTAATATATATCCTGAATTTCAGAAGAAAAAAAAATGCTTGGATTATTATTGGTGTTAGATTTGACATTTTTTTTCCCCTCCTCGGTTTAGCTTTTTACATTGAAAAATGTTACGGTAATAGTGTCAGAATACAGATTCAGGCACATATGTGTCAGTATGATCAGATACGTGTGATTCTACATATATTGTGTAAGTCTTCTGGCGAAATTGCGAGTTCATGAAAAAACGAGAACGAAGAATTCATAATAATAGAATCTGCAACTCCTTTTATAAGCTCTTTCTAAACCATAAGGCAAGTTCTAAACCTAAAGCTTTTCTGAGAGCGAAAAACATTACGAGTCAAATGATTCTGAACACATTTATCTTTAAATTTATGTCTGAAATATCTATCTGTATTTTTACATTTACTTGAAGCGAGATAAAATTGGACTAGGGAAGTAGTCCATTTGAATGACCTTGAAATGGGGTCCTCCCCTTACCCAATTTTTAGTGGGCGAGGCTACTGCGCATAGCCCAATGTCAGGTAAAGCCCATTGAGATCTTCAGTTTGTTTGGTACGCGGGAAAAGTTATCAGCGACGAGGTTAGTGGGATGTTACAGTAAACCTAAACCTCACCTCTGTTTCGCTAAACCCAAAACCCCCTCTCCCTCTCTCTCTCTCTCTCGCCCGGTGACGCGAATTCGGTAAGTCTCTTCTCTCTCTATATATTCATATGTTTATGTCACAATGATTTATGTTGAGCAGTTATGGGATTAGTTGAGTTTGTGTGATGATAAATTTTGTACCCTTTTTTTATTTTTGGGTGTATGTGGTCGAAGATTGTTAACTGTTGGGTTTGATTTGGTCGAAAACTCGTACGGGGGTTTTGTTTTGTGACATTTTATCTTCTATCTATCACCAACAAATCTTACTATACAAGCATGATAATCTTTGATTTGATTTACCAGTAAAACCTTAAACGTATTAACTAGTTGTTTGGTAGTTAGAGTCACCAAAAAAGCCTCTCTGTTTTCGGGATGAGGCGGGTACATCCAACCCTGCCCCGGGCGTTAGAATATCTGAGAACTTTTTTTTGGGTTATTGATGAAAATTAAAGGAGAATGATGAGGCAATGAATTCAAAAAATTAACTGGTAATGCTGTTAAAAATGGACTCCTTTTGATTTCTAATTTATGATCAGTTATGTAATTTAATACATTCTTGCACCAGCCTTATCCCCTTTTGTCAGTTGCACAAGTTGACCTTCTGTGGTCAATTTGCTATCTTTAACTATTCACTTCAAATTTCTGTCCATTTGATTCTTACTACAACCGAAATTAAGTTCATTTATTTTTCTGCATGCCAGCGAGAAAAAGATGCCTCTGGGTCTAATCTTAAGGTTAGGAAGGTCAATGAGAAGAAAGAGGACATCATCACTTGACATTCTCTCTTCAAAAAGGGGGCCACAGGATTACTACAAGGGGAAGAACTGCAAGCCAACTGGGTTCCATACACGCAAAGGTTTGGTTGCTCTGGCTTATATAAACCTAATTTGTTTAGTTTCATTAGTTCATCGAAGCTTTTGTTCGTTTTAACTTAAGGCCTTTTTGCCGTTATAATTGTTCATATTTGACTACAGAGAGCTATGCAAAAAGTCTGAGTTACGTGAGAATGCTAGCCATTGTGGCAATGACTATATCAGTAACTTATGTCATGATTATGATATTGGTGCAGGTGGATATGTAGTGGTAAATGAAAAACTGCCAAATTATGTGGTCCCTGATTTAACTGACTTCAAGGTACTCATTTGTCTCCTCTAAGGATAGATTTGTTTATCAGTGGACCTAAAAGGTTGATGGAAACAGTCTCTAGTGCCGCTTCACGTGGTGCAGAAATGCTTCGACATGGGCTTTGGGGTTGCCATCAAGTTGTTGATGCGCAACAATACTTGAGATCCGTGTGGCTTTTTCTTCCTGCTTATTTTCTAAGCCTGGCTCCCCATAACTTTTACCTAGTAATATTTTTGTCTGTAGCATCTCTCATTAAGATTGTGTACGCCAACAGAGTATGTATCTACAATTGTTTTGTATGATTTTGAATATATGTTCTCTTCTTTCGAAAATGAAGTTTAGGACTATTAATCGCTTGAGAGTAAGTATAGTTGTTACAAAAAAGGCAATATTTACAATATAACTCAACTTTTATCAAATAAACTGCCTTGTATAGTAAATAGCCCCAAATTGAACACGCTTTGGTGGTTTTTTGTTGTAACTAACATGGGAATGAATGATTTTGTACTGCTTTGGACTCTTGTCTAATTGGTTTGAAAAAAGCAATTATGTTTGTATGGGTCAATAAACCATTTGGCGGTGAATGGTAGTAGATTGTTAACTGCTAGATAATCTAAAAGCTTAAGTTGTTAGAGAGAGGGTTAAATTTATATTGGAAAATGCAATTTAGTTTCTTAACTAATGATCCTCCTCCCACTATTAATTTTACGTTTGCTGCATGGACGACCAAGGATGCTTGGATTCGTATTCAGCTGTGGAATAGTATCGAGTCTCAGATTATTGGTACTCTGGTTTTCTTACTTGGTGCCAAATTTGTTTGGTGTCAGGGTGAGGAACTATATTCAGGGGTTAAGTTTAGTATGTATAGTCTCAATAAATGGTGATGAATGGTTGGATTAAAGAGATACATCAGTCGTGCTCTAGTATTCTGGTGTTGATTGCAATGGCTTTAAGCGTTTATACTGGTAGTGTATACTTATCCAGAGAAGATAGACTGGCTTGCTTATGTTATTTTGCTGTTTGCGCTTCTTGGTTTGTGGCAGAGGTTGGAAAAGATGCAGAGAGGCTTTTGGGGGGAGGGATTGGAGTTGAGTTCAAATACAATGTGGTGGGGTGGGTTTGTTGATTATTATGTTTGAAATTTTCATCCTTGCTCTCTTGGGTGATTGGCTTTGACGATAAGCGTGCAAGTGGAGCATATTGGAGGGGGGTTATTGAAGATGAAATAACAATAGTGTGGGTATGTGGTGGGAGTTGGTTGTTAGTGAAGATATTCTTCTTCTATCCTTAGGCGTTTGGAAGAGCGTCAGCCGTCAGGAGGGGATGAAACATATTTTAGGTAGCTCATCACATTTTTAGTTGACAATAGTGCTATTGCGTTTTTAGAAGCCCTATTACGAGTAGAGTTTGGAGCCCTTTTTTTCCAGCTCTTGCTAGGATGGCAGTGGATAGAGGAGCTGTAATTAGGATTATCCGACAACTGATGGTGGGCCGTAGCTATAATTTATAGGATATTGCTTTTCGCCCACAATAAACTGACAGCAGGCGGAGTTGATAGCTCTGTTTAGTCTGCCTTACAATCTCTCTACCACGGGAGATAGAGAAGACTATCTTCCTTGAATGAAATTGAAGTCCAGTAAGTTGAGGTGAAATTCTACCATTTAACTTTGGTTGACATAGCGATCTCTCTTTTCCTTGGAAGGGCATATGGAGAACTAAAGCTCCATCTAAGGTTTCATTTATCACATGGAATGCAGTGGATACTACGATCCTCATATTTGACAGTTCTATATAAGAAAATGTATGTTCTGTGTAAGTCATTGTTCAGTAACTAGAGAGTTTTGGGCCTTGATGCTTTTGCTGTTTGACGTGGCATTAGTCTTGCCTTTGTATGCTTTCAAGTTGGTGGAAACTTGATGGCTGGCTGGAATTGATAAGAAGAAGGATTTGAGCTTGGTGCAATCAGCCTTTTTGTCGGTTACTTTGAAAGCATGAAGTTCGCTGATTTTTTATTATTCGGAAACTCATATCTCTAGAGTGAAGAGCACAGATGTTTTGCTGTATTGTATAGCTCGTTTAAATGAGGCGTTGATCCCTCTAAAACAATTTTAGGTTCTTGTTAAATTTATTGAGTAGACATGAAAAGGTGACTCAGCTTGGTTTTATTGCCTCTCTTTGTATACATATAGTACCAGTAACATATCAAAATACCCTTTTCTGGTAAGCAACACTATTGCTACGAGCAATATGCACGAAAATTCTCTTGACAGCATGAATTTTTTGTTTCTTTGACCGCATTCTTGGTGGTGCTTTGGAGGGTGGACATTAAGATCATAACAGATTTCATTCGCTACAATATGGCCATGATGATTTATTGTATGCAGGCATTGTGTTAGTTGTTCCAGTTAATGATCCTGCTAGATATCTTGTCATTATGTTGTTTATATTTGTGCTTGTATTCTGTTTATAGTAACCATACTCATGGTTCCTCTTGGGAAATTATGCAGCTAAAGCCATATGTTTCTCAATGCCCAATCGAGGTTAAAACTGCTGAGGCTGCCAAATAAGGTTACTTGCATGCCTCTTTGTCCTGCCTCTGTTCCTTTTGTCAATTGAAGTGGGATAAATACCTGAATGAAGTCACAAGAGTTAGATTATAATGGAGAGATTTCGAACCTGCGATTTAGAAGGGAACAAACCATAATTCTCTTGTCTTGATCACCACACGAATTTCTTGAGGGTTTGTAGTAGCATACTACTATATGACGAGCATATACTTGTCTGGCGTCACTTGTTTTTTACACGATTGGATGAAAGTTTTAACAGGCCAAATATGAAGTCTTGGAAGAGTAGTTCGTAGTGAAAAATATTGAGGCTGTGTTTGGATCATGAATCTGTGAAGATATTTATCAAGAGAGAGAAGATTATAGGGAAATCAAATAAACGAATCTAGCTTCTTTGGTTTGCATTTTATTCTTAGCTGCTTTGGTTCGTATTTTATTTTATTCTTAGCTTATTTGGTTCGCATTTCTATAAGTAGGGGTACCAGAATTTCTATAGTAGTTACTAATAGGCATACGAAACTAAGTCCATCTAAAATATCCTTATTGAATTCTAGTAATTTTTTTTAAAGTTCTTTTGGTTAGTTTAATCATGAAAAAAAAAATAAAGAGTTGTATCTTTGACGTTGACCTGGGCCTCGAAAAAGTCAAGATTAGCCCTGGTTGTAACTAGAACCTAATGAAACAATCCAAGAACTCTTTATACCTTCATAATCTGCCTATGGCTGTTTGTGTTATCTTAAAAGATTTGTGATTAAAATCAATAATTTTCACTTTATCCTTTTATCAAAACACCACTCTATGAGAGAGAGCTTTTCTTTAGCAAGATTTTCAAAATTTGACCAAGAAAGTTTTTCCGAATTCAAAATTAATGGTCATGATTTATCTTCAAAGTTTTTCGCTACACATTTCTCGCTTGTCATATTAGAGACACGTGTACAGTAAAAACGGGGGGGCTCGCAAATCCGACTGCTGGAGATAGGACATTACAGTCATTACTGCTGGAGATAGGACATTGTTACTAGGGATAGAACAAAATACTGTGTTTTTGGTTGATTCCAGTAATAACATCGGCTACCATGAGTCCCTAATTGATTAATACAAAAGTTCTACAGGTTCATTGAATCTTAATAAAATCGAGAAATACATTGAATGAACCAATTTCTGGACTAATTTTTTTTATTATTATTATAGCTCGTGTGCACGAGACACGAATGTGTTCATCGAGGAACATTGAATTTGTGGAGGATACGTGGCTTGAAGAATCACTACTACTCCCTATAGTATTATTGTCCATGAAGCTAGTTCCAGGGACCATGAACCTTCTAAAACTTTCCCCAGGAAAATCCTCATGCCACGACACCATTCGAGAAAAATTAAGAATACAAGTTTACTGATTCCGATAACTTTTCTCAGTGAAAAATGTTTATTTTGTAACCCCAAAGAATGTTGGACATTACTTTTCTCTTGGTTTTAGCTTAATTACTCGAATACTCCCTGAACTATTGTCCAAAATAATTTACACCCTTTCAAAATAAATTCGTATCACTATCACCCCTACCTCCCTACCTAATGTATTTTAGTGATTGGTCTCTGAAACTCCGTTAACAGAAGCATTAAAAAGACAAAACTGTCCCCTGCATGATTAACGAGTATGATCCTAGTGAGAACATGGTAGCCACCAGAGGAAGAGACGTCGCGGGCTAAAACCACCACCAAATGCCAAAATAAAAAAAACCCCAAAATTCCCACCACCACCACTTGCAGCAGCAACAAAGCCTCACCTAGCTTCTCTATCTCATTGCCTCCGCCTCCGCCTCCGCCACCACTGCAGCCCACTCCCACCTCTCCAACCAGGACCTCCGCCTTTTCCCTTCTCAAGCCCTACCACTCGAATCCCACATATCCTCCACCTCCATCTCTCTCCAAACTCGTCTCTCTCCTCCCAAACCCCATCCCTTTTCTCCTTTCCACCAAACCCACCCCTTCCTTTTCAACCCCACCCGTTTGTTGGTTCCACAGCTTCCTCTCCGCCGTCGTCGTCGTCGCCGCCGCCGCCGACTACAATCCAGATGGTTCGAACCCTGTCGCATGTCCAAATCTTCGTTCTCTCTCCTCATCCGACTCTTCGTCCCATAAGCGAGGAGATGAAACCCACATCTCTCGACTGTCCCATTGACTGCCATGGGATTGCTATCCAAAGCCCTTCACTTTCAGAATTTTTTTAAAGAAACAGAGATTCGTAAGGAAAAAAATAGAGGGCCATCAAGAAAAAGAGAGAGAGAGAGAGAGAGAGAGAGAGGGGCATTAAGAGCAATTAAATGGTTTTGCAAAGTGAAAGTAAATGCTCTCTTTCGTGGAGCTATATAAGCGTGAACATGAAGATATTTGGCAAATCCAGAAGGGAGGTTATGTTTCGGTGGGTGGCTCTTGTTTCCCACTTTTTCCCTGGCATCTCACACCTTCTGTGAAATTAAATTAGATTATAGGCTAGCCACGGATCTTGAACACTGCAAGATGAACAAAATCGATTGTGTTTGGTTTGGGGTTCTCTCAAGGACATTGTGTACTGATCCTCATATCTTTTACCTCTAAAATATTTTTCCGTTCACAAATCTCACGAAAGACTGATGGAAGGGGTCGCAGTTGCACACTAAACTATATCAGGGGTGATAATGATACAATTTTTTTTTGAAGGGGTCTAAGTAATTTTGGAAGATAGTTTAAGGGGTTTCCGATAATTAAGCCATTGTTTTCTTCACATGGACAACAAGGTATTGAGGTTTCAGCGAAATTAGGATCAAACATAGGATTCATCGATCCAGCTGATGTTGGTCGATTGTTAGGATGACAAACCCACGTGGATTGGAGTATCAACCATCCATGTTGTATTACATAATGATGTTCATATTTATATGTACCAAGTCGAGTCGAAGCTTCGTATATTCTTGTTAATTAAAAGAATACTGTACCTGTATGTTCCGAAATAGATTCGGGAGAGAGCTCTAGTACAATTTTTTGTAGTATAGGTAAAATAATTTATTTTATCCTTAAAACTGTATCGTTTTGACGTCATATATTTTGATAACAAGTCGCTTAGTAAGTTAAGACGATATAATTTTGAAAACAAAGAGAACAAAATTATATACCGTTATGCCTACACTATACAAGCAGTCCCAAATTGCTCCTAGACATCGTATCTGGACACGTGTGCCCCTCCTCGGACTGTGGAATATTAAAAAATAAGGAAGGTGAGATGGCAGTCCATTGGAACATAATAATTGAATTTTTTTTCCCCCCACTTGGTTTACATTCACAATATAAATAAACACAAGCAGTCAACAAACAGAAAGTGTAAGGCCGAAAGCTAAGATCAAAGTTTATGTCCAAATGGGTTGGTGTGAATCAGAGTTTGGATCTTCACAATGTGAGAAACACCTTAACCACCGGCACCAACCGGGGGTCTGCCCTGCTTGTCTTAGAAATAAACTCTTAAACCTCACAACCTCACTTTCTTCATGCTCTTCTTCTCTCTCTTGCTCACCACCACCGCCCTACTCTTCTTCCTCCTCTTCCGCCGGTGCATCTCCGCCTCTTCGCCGTTATCATCAACGGATAGGTTCAGATGTGGCTAGTTCCATTTCTTTCATCTTAGATGAAAGCAGTAGTGGGCTAAGGAAGAGTAGGTCGATGGCAGTCACTGCGAAAACCCAAGTTAGAGACGTCGAGGGGAGGAAGAAGAAAAGTGGGTTTTGGTCGAAACTGCTTCGTTCAACCGGTAAGAGGACGAAAGAGGTCTTTGGGCATTCACATAATCTGAAAGAAAGCTTCGAGTACTGTTATTAGAGAATTTGTTTAGTCAATGCTGATTTTGAGTTTTTCGATTTTCTGTGCATTTTCAGTTAGCCCTCATGAATAATATATAGGTAGTTTCTTCATTTTGTCTATGAATCTTATGTTCATTCTCCTACTACTGATCATCACTAACCCCGAGAATCAAAGCTGTCTTCCTTATTTGATATAGCTCTACATCAATGTCATACAATCACCTGAGAGCTGCCATTGTTCCAACGCTCTCACGAGATCATGTGACTCTCAGAGTTCAAATAAATTGATGAAATTGGCTAATGAGAGCGTCGGACCAATGCAAGCTAAAGGAGCACTGAACTGCTTTCAGCATCAGTTTTACGTTAGTGAATGTTGTAGCTATGTATCTTTTTTGGTGATAGGAGCACAACATTGTGAATGTACTTGGAATGTTAATCTAATTTTAAGGTTAAAAACAAAATGATTGTATCTTTCACTGCCAAATTTTTCCTCAAGTGGAAAATATGTTCGTTTTTATACATCATTTTTACACATTACCCACAATGACGTCGTTTTGGGCGAGGACAAAATTTTGAAAAAAAAAGTCGGTCTATTTCCTCAAAATCTCAGCATCTTCCCCACCATCTTTGTTTGCCGACGACCTTCGAAGACCCGTCCACCCCGACACAACATTGCGAGCTCGAAGACTCGGACAAATAGATCAATATCTCTCTCTCTACGATCTAATCGATGTATTTCGAACCCTACTTCGAAAATTTAGGTTAAGCAACTTATTCCTGAAACTGGGAATTCCCAGAGCATGATTCACCAACAGTTGAATTTAGAGCATGATTCATGGGAAGTATAAGTATAGTTGTGTAGGTTTCTTTACAACAGTGGAATTCATCCACTAGCTACTTCATAGTTGTTCGATTTGACTCCACTGAAGGGGTTGTGGCTGGAGGTGGGTGGTTCGCGGTGGTGGAGGGATCTTCTATGTTGGTGAACGGAGATGGTTGTGGTGGTGGAGGTGGAGGTTGAGGTGGGAGAGGGGAAATGGGGAAGATGATTGAGGTTTAGGGGAAATAGATCGAATTATTATTATTATTTTTTAATTTGTTACTCATCCAAAACGATGTCGTTTTGGGTAATGTGTAAAAATGATATGTAAAACCGATGTGTTCTAAAATTTTTGGAATTTAAATTCTCTGTATAGTATTGTAGCCTAGGTCAAAATTAGTCCGTTCGTGTTGAATCTTGACTATTTGATAACATTTTCATAAGTCAAATGCAGCCGAATTTTGTCAAAAACAATTTGTTCTTCTTTAAATATGGGTAAAATTGGAAGTGCAAAAAGTTCATTTTGTCTCTCATTACATATATAATTTAGGTTGATTAACATTCTATTTGACTTAAAAAAAGAAAGAGGCAGGTCTATTTAGAATGAACCAAAACATCCACTTTAACAAGTTAGGGCCACTCCTCGGGTAGGGGCCCAGTTCCATACGGAGTATTACAGAAGAAGTTGGTTGCCTTTGGGCTAGCCAGCCCATGGGCCTCGAACCAAAATTCCAAGCCTACAATGAACACTAAACAATCTTCTACTCATAAGCGTAGTGACGTGTCAAAAAGTGGATTGAAATTTAGGGAACGTTTGAGAGCCCCCTTTTTTCCTTTTTTTTCTCCTTCCAATTTTTAGTTTTGGTTAGAATAGACTACGAATCTCTATGAAACTATTTTGTATAATAATAATAATAATAATATTTGCACGAAATTTCAAAATATATTTTAAATAATCTTTTGACCATTTTGTTCATGCGTAATATTCGATACTATTGTTGAAATTGTATATCTATAGCTATAGCTAATAATCATTAATTGGAAGGGATTTATGGTAACACAAGTACTCATGCTTTCTTTGTTGAAAATTTGATTCTCAATGAATTTGCATATGGGTATGTACAAATCTCTTAAACATGATGAAAGGCATTAATATCTACTAATACATAATTATAACTCAAATTTTGTTTTACTCATACATCATATTTATCCTAAATCCTCTCTTCAAAATAGGATGATAGTGTAATTAACCCTATGTTATTCTTTCTGTAAAGGGGTGTTCTTATCAATTTAAACGCATCTCGATTAATTTACAGTTTTGAAAGCAACAACTACCTTAACTTCCAGTAATTCCAAGAAATTTTTGCTAACGATAGTTGTTGACGAACTCGCAATAATAACTTTCTTACTTGTTGTCATGCTCCACTCAACTTGACAAACTGTTCAAATAAAATTCTTTTTAATTGGAGAGGGTTGTCACCCAACTCACTTTTTTCTTTCCATAAATTTCCACTTCCGTTTACAATTAGTTAACTTCCACTCTTAACAAGTGTCCTATTGATGCATTCAGAGCAACACATTGGGCCATGCCACTCAAACCTCGAATCCTCCCTCAGCACAAAGACTTTTGGTTCTGCTTGTGTACAATATATAGTACAAGATGTATTATACGTTAAAATCATGTTATTTTATTACACAAAATACTATTTTGAGTAGACTTTAATCACTAAAAGTCTTCGTTTTTACGCCAAAAACGTCGTTTTAGTGGCCTTACCGTTTCCACCCACAAACTGTCAAATTTTGAAGCTTCCTTTGCCTCCCTTTCATCATTACCTACTTTGTTTTTTCTCTCACTTCCTCCCTCCCTCTTTTGACTCGGATTGCTTTAGAAGATTCTCATCAGTCAATCAAAAGTTTGCACTTCCATTGGTGGCCATTACCCATCCTCTCTGCTGCATTTTTTTAAAAAATAGATGGCCCCCTAACTTTTCCCCTCTTTCCCAAAGCTACTCAAATGCTTTGGTGGTGATCCATGGCAATATCACACGTGGCTAAGAAAAAGTTCATGCAAACAATGATTCAAAACTTTAAATTTCAGTTGAAATTGGTGATATAATTGACTTTTAAGTAATTTTATTTGCCTGCACTTTTTTGATCAATTGACTTATTTTGTTTTTGTTAAGCTTTTTTATTAGTTTTGGGTGATTTTTTTTTATATTTTTAATTAATCTTGGCGAGAGGTGTTAGGTCAAAACGAATACAAGATCAGTAAACAATTACACAATCAAAGCACATGACATATAGATTTATACGGTTCAGAGTTAAGCAAATTGTTCAATCGTACGTTCATGAGTTTCACTATGATGATAGAGAATTAAGGTTACAATTTCGAATGTCTTGTAGCTTTATATTTATAGCTACATAAAAGGAACAAAATGGGAAAGCTTCAAAAAACGCGCAAAAATAATTTTCTGATATTGCACTCCGTCCGAACGGACATTCCCCATCCGGACGCCAAAAAAATATGTCCTCTAAAATAACCCTTGGGCCACTTGTCCAATCGTCGTCCGGACGTCGACAGGACCGTCTTGACGCCACTCCCCAAATCTGTCTTCCCTCAAGAAATCTTTCACTTGAAGGCTGATACAAACCTGCATTCCAAATATCATCATCCCATCAAAGCAAATCTCACAACAACAGTCTCCACCTCTTCAAGCTTGTAGACCGACTGAAGTTGCACATAGCTTCATTCAAGTGCCCATCGTCAAGAAGAAAATGAATAAAGTGATAGTTCAATTGTATGTGCTTTGTTCTCGAATGGAACACAGGATTCTTAGCAAGAAATATGACACTTTGACTATCACTATGCAGAACACCTTTCTCAACCGTCTTTCCCAACTCAACCAGAAACACCTGCAACCAAACCATCACATTTCCAACTTATGTGATTGCTACTCCGCTTCTATAGTAGAGAGGGCAACTATTTTCTACAACTTAGAGTCCCAACAAATAAAAGTACCACCAAAAGTGCAAACAAACCAAATTATACCTTTTCGACTATCAAAGTCACCTGCCAAATCATCATGCACATAACCTTGCAACTTTAGGCTTGCTCCTGTAAAACAGACTGAGACATCTATAGAATCTCTCAAAATCCACTTCATTGCTTCCCAATGTTGCTTCCCTGGATTACTCATATATTTACTAGCAACTCATATACTACATGTGCAATGTCGAATGCAAATCATAGCAAATATAAGATTCCCAATTACAAATGCATAAGGAACTATACCCATAAAAAGTCATATCCTCTTCTCTCTTTGGTAATTGATCCTTGGATAGTTTAAAAGACTAGCCAAGGTTATACTCACAGATTTTGCATTATTCATGTTGAACCTCTTTAACACCTTCTTCACATACTCTGTCTGTGATAGCTTCAGTGTTTTACTGGCCCTGTCTCGGACAATTCTCATCCCAAAAATTTGCTTTGTCGCTCCCAAATTCTTCATAGCAAATTATTTTAACAACATCTTTTTGAAAATATTGATATCCTCAATGTATGAACCTGCAAAAAGCATGTCATCAACATATAAAAACAAAATGATATAAGATTTGTCAAAATTCTTCACATAACAACAATAATCAGTTTGCAGCCTGCAGCCTTGTAAACCCATTACTACAAATGAAACTGTCAAACTTCTTGTACCATTGCCTCGGAGCTTGTTTCAAACCGTACAAACTCTTACTCAGTTTGCATACCTGTTTCTCCTTGCCCTGTACTACGAATTTCGATGACTGATGCATGCAAATGTCTTCCTGCAAATCACCATGGAGGAAAGCGATCTTGACATTTAATTGCTCGATATGTAAACTGCTAGTAGCCATAGAGAAAAGATATATGTGTAGTCAGTACCTTCTTTCTGTTGAAACCCCTTGACATCCAATCTTGCCTTGTAGCACTTGTTACCATCATGCTCTTCCTTAGTCTTGTAATCCCACTTGTCATTCAAAATTTTCTTACCGGGTGGCAAATTTGTCAACTCCCAATTCTGATTTGTCCACAGAGAATTCATTTCATCTTTCAAGGTCAAATCCCACTTGATTGAACTCTCATTCTGTAAAGCTTGCTCATAACTCTCCGATTCACCATTATCAGTGAGCAATATATAACATAAGGATGGCAACGAACATTGTGGCAGCTTGATATTCTTGGAAGATTTTTCGACAATAGTTCTTGTCGTACTCTATTTCACATGAGAATCTAACATTCTTCTTATCTTCTTGGTCCCTGTCCTTTACTGAATTTTCACAAAACTCATTAGATCCACAACTTTTGGTTTCTCAACTTCTTACATGACATCAACAGGCTCTACCTTTGACCAATCCTTGTACATAACCTGCTCATTGAATATCTCATTCTGACTTTTTTAATAATTTTTCAATTTTGATTATCCCAGAATCGATAGCCAAAAATCTCGTCACCATAAAATCAATATGAACATAGAAAACACAGTTAAAAACTTTAAAAAAAAAAAAAGAAAAATTTACCTTCTTTTCGCTCAAAATCTTTTCGGGTATGTTAAAATTTAAAGGAACCGACAATTCTCGATTTATCAAGTAAGCAACAGTGCTCATCGCATCAGTTGAAATATTTCTGGCAACCCAACATGAAGTCTCGTGTTTCTTATCGCTCATTCAAGGTCCTATTCATGCGCTCAGCAACTCTATTCTACCGTGGTGTCCTTGGAATCATTTTCTGCATCTTGCTTCCACTAGCAGCACAAAACTCCCTAAATCCTCTATTAATGTGCTCTTGTCCATTATCTAACATCAAGCACTTAAGCCTTAGGCCTTTTCATTTTTTACCATGGCTCTTCACTTTTTAAAAGTCTAAAAAGTATCAGATTTATTTTAAAAAAAATAAACCTACACATTACTGCTAGTCGATGAAACTGATATAGTACTTTGAGCCTCCTACAGATGCAATCGGAGAAAGCCCCCACAAATTCGTATGTACTAGCTTCAATTTCTTAGACCTCGATGCCCTGTCACTATTTAAGAAATTGGCCTTTTTCTGCTTCCCAAAAATATAGCTATCACACATGTCAAACTAAAGGACATTCTTCAACTCTAGAAGTCTCTCCTTGAACAAAAATACCTTCATCTGCTTTTCACTCATGTGACCCAACCTGCGATGCCATAAATTTGCATCGATCAGTCCCAGCATCTACAACTGTAATTGTATCCCTTGGACTCATCGTCATATACAGTGTGCCAGTTTTGACTCTACGAGCCACAATCAATCCTCCCTTAGTGATATTCCACTAACCACTAGTGAATGTAATCGAAAATCCTTCAGTATCAAGTTGTCCCACATAAATCTGATTTCTCATCAACTTAGGCACATGTCGAATTTTTTGCAACAGCCATAGATTTGTTTGGCAATTTAATACGGACATCTCCCATTTCCACAATCTCCAATGCTTCTCCATCGGCCAAATATATTTTCTCAAAATTACCAGTAATATAGTTCTCGATAATTTCTCAGTGTGTAATAGTATGCAAAGAAGCTCCTGAATCTAACACCTAAGAATCAATTTGGTTGTCAACTAAAAGAAGCAACATATCTTGGATATCTTCTACAACCATATTAGTAAAATTATTCTTGTTCTATTTCTTCGGTTCCGTATAGTCCCTTTTATAGTGACTAGTTTTACCACAGTTCCAACACTCACCATGTTGTTATCCCTGTTGTTGTCCATGTTGCCGTCCTGACCCCGACTAACATCTGTCATTCTTTGCTTTTGATCTTCCCCTGCTATGGTTTTTCTTAAACTTTCTACCTCTACTTTAGGTGTTCAAAATAGAACCCGAACTTGAGGTATATAATTGACTCGTATCTCGCATGCGTACCTCCTCACTTAAAATCAAATCTCAAATATCATCGTATTTGAGTTTATTTTTCTCAGTAGAATTGCTAATCGCCACTCTCATGGATTTCAATTATTGGGTAGTGAAGTCAACACAATCAATACACGGATTTCATCATCAAAATCAATAGAAACGTAGAACAGTTGATTTGTAATTGTATTAAAATCATTAAGATGATAAATAATGGGAGTACCTTTGATCATCTTGATTACAAAAAAAATTCATCACCTTGTTGTTAGCCGAAGGTTTCCCATGCAAATTCGACAAAACTGTCATCATACCTTGAGTAATCATCTCCTTCACAACGTTTTGTGCACCTGATCTAGACAAAGTCAATCGAACAATTCCTAGCACCCGCCTGTCTAGGATCTTTCACTCATCATCCTTCATCTAGTCCGGCTTTGAACCATCAAGGGGCTGATTCGACCCCTTATCATGTAGATAATTCTCGATCTGTATCTTCCAATACCCGAAACCGTTGCCGTCGAACTTCTCGATCCCTGCGATTCCCGTTTCTTTTCCTTTTTCCCCTACTATTGATCCCTCTCGAACTTGAAAGCTCTGATACCAGTTGTTAGGACACAACGAAAGCAAGAATAGTAAACAAATGCACAATCAAAGCACACGACACACAGATTTACGTAATTCTGAGTTAAGCAAATCGCTCAATCGTACATCCACGAGTTATTGGGGAGTTTCACTATGATGAGAGAGAATTATGGTTACAATTTTGAGCATCCTATAACTTTATATTTATAGCTACATAAAAGGATCAAATTAGGAAATCATAAAAAATGCGCAAAAACAAATTTCTAATGCCGCGCTCTGTCCGGATGGATATGTCTTCTAAAAAAATTTTGGGTCATCCGTCTGATCGCCGTTCCAACGCCACTGCCCAAATCTATCTTCACTCAACAAGAAGAACTAGAGAAGTAGAAAAAGTATTATGAACTAATAGAATTGTAGAGAAATAGAAGAGAAATAAGAGAATCTGATCTATAATCTGATGTATTTTCCCTCCTTTACAAATGATTGCTTGACCGACCGAGTGACTAAAAAAATAACACTAAAAGACGCGTCTCAAGCGTAGGACTCTCGACCGATGTAGCACAATACCTGGAAGTACCAGGATCGAAATCCACAAGGACGGACTATTGTGTGCTGACTCAAAACCGTGAATTCTAATTTAAATAGCTCTTAGGTAGCAACCCCTTGTTTGGATGATTGATTGATTTCTGGTTAACTAACAACTTAACAATTTAATCGAATATTAATGGACTAAAAACGAGTACAGTCGAGGAAACCCAGCGTCCGCAACTAATTTAATTAATTTCTGCTCGGCCCACAATAATCCGTTTCACTGACTTTGGAATAAGAAAAAGAGGTTTTTCTAATAAAAGCCCACCCGATGGGTTTTGTTTATTAAAAGGTTTTCATTTTAATTAGGAGTCCCAAAATTGCTGGAAAACATAGAAGATTCGAAACCGAGGCACGAGATCAATTAAACCAGTCATGGAACGCCTTCGTTCCGCGACCGCCCTCTATAAAACTACTCACGCATGCTGGAAAGAATAGAAAATAAAACCCTAGGTTGAACCATGTTCTCTATTGCAAGGAAAACATAAAATAAAAATAAGATCCACGAAGAACAATAAAAAAAATAAACAACTTTAATTAAGGGCAAAACCTGAAACGGAGTACGGAAATTGAAATTCTTGAATGTAATCTGCAGAACTTGAATGTGAAGTGCAATAGTTTCGCAAACGGATTTAACACGAGAAATGCAATTGAAACTTGAATCGATGCTTGAAACACCAAGAAGAACTTGAACTTGAATCTGAAAACCTAAAAACTCAAAAGGGCTGCTGCTGCTTAAGAAAAATTAACCTAATTATCAAAACATAAACCCTAATACACCTAATTACGTCTATTTATACTAAAACCTATTTAACTTTAATAAAACTAATTAAAGATAATAAGAATCCGCGGAAAATGCTTGAAAACGGCAACGTTTTGCTTATAACCCTCTCGGTAGCGCTACAGAGGAATTGGGGTAGCGCTACCGAAGCCCTTTGGATGAACCTTTTGACCCCTTTGACCATTGGAACGGCAACGTTTTAATTCTTGGACCGGTAGCGCTACAACGGAACTGGGGTAGCGCTCCTGGGCATTCTGGAAAATTT
Source organism: Arctostaphylos glauca (assembly GCA_019985065.2). Lineage (NCBI taxonomy): Eukaryota > Viridiplantae > Streptophyta > Magnoliopsida > Ericales > Ericaceae > Arctostaphylos > Arctostaphylos glauca. Next base: position 5,465,039 of record JAHSPW020000008.1, read on the forward strand.
GTAACCAATTCCGAGCGCTACCTTTTTTTATGGGTATCGCTCCTCAACATTCTGGCCCTTTTGTAACAGTTTTGGAGCGCTCCAGGACTTTATGGGTAGCGCTCCCGATGCTTTCACGTCTTTTCTTCGTGTAACTTGGCCTCCACGCTTCTCTTCCACTGCTCCTCTCCTTTACGGGTCCACACAATCATCAAATAGCGCCAAAATTATCCCATTTTTCCTGCAAAATTACCATAAACATCAACACCAACCACGTGCATGCATTAACAGGAAAATAAGAATTAAACCGCTCATCTAATGCGCTAAAACCCCTACTTAGGCGCTAAAATATATGTATTTCACGCGCCTATCAAGGCTCTGCCTCCTTTTATACAGAATTTGCTAACTGACCATCCTAACAGTCTAACAAACTTTGCCTAACTCCCTCAGCTCTTGCTTCACGTTTACTGGAATGAAAACAGAATTAAACCATTAAGGACTTATTATTCCCTACATTGCAATATCAGACAGAGGTGGTGCACCGTTCATTTCTCTTTGATCTGGCTTACAAGTATGATCGAAGTCATTAAAAGACAATCTAAAGACAAAAATAAGTTAATAACAATTTTGGACTGCTCCGTCTTGTTCTTTTATTACAGTGATTCCATCATACGTCACTTTAGACTTGGATTCTGGCCTGAATTCGTTGCTCCAAAGTGAATGGGTTCCAAGGAAATATCATAATTACATTTTGCTCTGAAAGTCTTGCAGTGAGCCCAGCTTTTGGTATGCACTCATTAGAAAATTTCTTGAAACGGCATCTTTTAAAAGACTGTCCAATGGTAATTATGAACTGGTGGAAGCCACTGTACTATGCCAAAGATACCATAGGAATGTCTAAGAACATATTTTTTTTATATAAATTTAAAAATTCAGATATAAATGTATTCGAAATTATTACATATATAAATAGAATCTTTTGAAATAATATGAACTTTATGTGGATCGAACCATTTTTAACAAATTCATATTTATATCTGTGAACCAAAGATTGTGTTCTTTGACTTGTTATTTTTCTAATACACAAACTACAAAATTTCTAAAATATGATTTTTTGGTGAACCATATAAGACTTGGGGTGCCTCTTGTACTTGCTCCAACGCACAACAGACTTGGTCATATTCTCCAATGCACATTATTTACTAGTTTAAAAAATATAATTCGAATAATCTATTTGGTAAATTTTGATGTGTAGAATAACTTTGCGAAAAATAAAAAAAATATTGGATGTCAAGAACTATGTAGCATAGCAGGCACACCAGGTCCACCATGTAGTTGCTGTAAGGATTGGCTTCTCAGACTTTCAACAATGTTTTTAATGGCTCAAATTTATTTCAAAAATCTTTTCAACATGATAGTATACTTTCATAAAGATTCTTTAACAAATCTGCACTATTTGGTATGACAGAGATGGTCGAGATTGGACTGCTACCTACATTCTGAATTCAGACTGTCGAAAAGTCGAATTGTTGTCCTAACGTCGGCTTATTTATCGGTCTATCTTGATGATCTAAGTTGTTCATTTGTGTGACTGACATCAAGCACTTAAACCTTAGACTTTTTCATTTTTTACCATGGTTTTTCACTTTTTAAAAGTCTTAAAAGCATCAGATTTATTTTTTAAAAAATAAACCTAGACATTCCTACTAGAATCGTCAATGAAACTGATATAGTACTTTGAGCCTCCTAAAGATGCAATCAGAGAAGGCTCCCGCAAAGTCGTGTCTACTAGCTTCAACTTTTTTGACCTCCGTGCCCTGTCGCTTTTCAAGAAATTGGCATTTTTCTGCTTCCCAAAAATACAGCTATCACAAATGTCAAACTGGAGGACATTCTTCAACTCTAGAAGTTTCTCCTTGGACAAAAATACCTTTATTCGCTCAAACTGGAGGACATTCTCCAATCTCGACAGGACTGCTGCCTACAGTCTGAATTTAGATTGTCGAAAAGTCGAATTGTTGTCCTAACATGGGCTTATTTATCGATCTATCTTGATGATCTAAGTTGTTCATTTGTATGATTGACAAATAATACATTATTCATATAAAAAATTAACTTGATCAACTATTGGTTGTCGCACCATCAAAATCCGTTTGTCTGACAAAACATGATTTCTCATTGTTAGTCCGTGTATTTTTATTGATAATATAATTGAATCAAGTCATTATCGATAAAATTTAATTCCTTTTTGCATGAATTATCTTTTTCTGCCCTCATAAATAAACTAACAAATTATCTTTTTCGGTTTGGTTGAGTTTATTCTCAAAACAGACTAAACCGTACATATTACACCCCTAAAAAAAAAAAAACCTAAAAGGGATCTGATTATTGAAACACTATAGCCTTGCATGCACCCAAAAAAAGGGAACTTGTGACCAAAAAAAATCAATCTAATAGTGAGTGGGGCATAGCATGTCATGTTATGCTTTTATTTTGACCCCCATCTCGAGAGTTACATAGTGATTTACATTATTCATTTTGTTCGGCTTGTCAAGTTTATTTAGCTTGTAAAAAATCACACTGATCAATAGTAACATAAACAAGACACGTTCGTCTCGAAGTATATTCATACAATCATACAAATTGTAAAACTTTTTGCATACAAACATATCTAATTCTTGTCCCTATGAATGTACGATTAATATAATTTTTGAATAATTAACAGAATCAACGAGCCAAATAAAAGTGAATGATTTAATTAACTTTTTTAGGATACCCATATTCAGGACACCTCACAGCAGGATCCCTGCTCAAGTCCTTGAAAGATATTGAAATCTGTAACCTTTCCTTTCGGACGAAGCAAAATCACATACAGATTCAAGATACCCACAAAAAAGAAATAAAGGGGCCATTGTCAACATAATCCAGCTAAACAAAGGCTTCACCTAATAAAGCAAAATAGGACTTCCTTTGAAAATTGGGGAACAAACAAATAAAGCTGGTTAAAGGGTCAAAGCCAGTGTTTGGAATAAAGACAGAATTAATTTCATCTTTATGATTGTCGGAATGAGACCCTGTTGTCTAGTTCATACAACATGATGTGTTGTATGTTAAAATGACATCGTTTCAACACACAACAAAATTTCCAAGTTCATGAATGTCACAATGCGATATGGAAATATTTTTAGGGACTAAACCGTTTAATTTGTCCGTGTATAAGTCTTTTTACGTAACGTAAATCTAAAATGTTGATAATTTTTATGAATTTTTATATAAAAATCATCAAATTAAATTTAAAAAACACAAAACTAGAGGGTTGGGGGGAAGTGGGGAGAAGATGCACCAGTATGATTTAAGATAATATGAGACAATGGACATTCAACCGCTCCCATTGCTTTTATTTGACCCAAGAAAAAAGTTATAAAAAGTTAGAAGATTGCTAGAAAACAAATCAATAAAATGTTTGATTGAAAAGTTGATCACATGATGTCAAGATGGATCTTAAGAAAAAAGTTCCCACGTTCATGGTTATACATATTTTCAATTTTGATTTTTTTAATTGGGCCGATCCAAATCTGAGCGGATGGGTTAAACAGACGAGTCAAGTTCAGACACATAGATTGTGTTGGTAGCGTGGGGCCAGCTTCTCCCCAGCTCCCCAACCCTGGAATCATGGGATGACGAAATAAGACAAATTAGTCGAATTCGATGAAACTTAAACCTCCCAGGCTGGAAAAACAATTCGCATGTATGGTACCTTGTAATTTTTGATATTAATGAAAACAAGGATACTTTTAAAGTTTATTAATTTATATTTTTGACTTTGTCGCACAAATATTAACTTGTTGCAATAATAAGAATAATTCATATGTGGTTTGTTGAGTTTTTTGGATTACAATTGTGTAATTCGTCATTTTCGCCATGGTATTCTCGTCCCAACGACCTATGATAATATTATCACATACAAATAATATATAATTACAAATGTATTTAAAATAAAACGAAAGAAAAAAGTATTTTATATAAATACATTTTTTTGACCTACAAATCATTTTTAATAAAATTACCCATTACAAGGGCAAAAAGATCTAATAACTCAATTATATCCATTCTTATTCACCCATATAAGATCCCAACTAAATCATGTCTTATATACTCACTCCCCTCTTATTACAAAACTCAACTAAATACTTCCTTATTTAACACCTCTATATTTAATGAATTTGGGGAGCTATAGTGCAGTTTCCTTTAATTTCGTCAAAATAACATAATTTGATTTGTTTTGTTATCGAAACTATATCGTCTTAACTTATCACACAAATTATTATCAAAATACATGGTATCAAAAATGATGCAATTTCGAGGCCAAAACTGTCAAAATTATGTCATTTTGCCTACGCTACACGTGCATTACAAAGAACTACACTGCACCATCCATAAATCCAAATTAATACTCTATCCAAACAGGCCGTAAGAGGATTAAGTCAAATCCCCCAAATAACGTGATCTCACTCACCTGAATCCCCCAAAATCTTTTCAGAATGGATCCTATAAAGGTGTTATCCATCATTATTACATGATGCATGTTTTAACCATCTATACGCTTTTTTACTCATTGACTAATTTGCTCGTTAACGGGTTCATCGTCTAGAATATCACCTGCCTTTAAGAGGGTATTTGAGAGGAATTTTTTTGAGGAGTTTTTAGATTTTAAGATTCTGATTTTGAAATTTTAAATTATGAAAATTCATAATCAGAATTTGTGAAGTGTTTAGTAAAATTGTGTAAAATAGATGATGAATCTGTGAAGTATTTGGTAGTACAATCAAATTATTAGATTGTAGGTGATCAATTGTGAGTAGAATAGTAACAATTTTAGAATCCAAAATCAAAAACTCAAAAGTAACTCTGGACTTACTTTTGAGATTGTGGCTCTAAAGACCTATTTTGATAATCCCACAATTAGAATCTCATAATCAGCATCTCAAATACATAAAAATCCCAGAATGACAATCCTAGAATTCCAAAAACACTTTCAGAATTACTTTCAAACACCCACTTATTTTGCTGGAACGTTTAAAGTAATCTAAGTAACCATTTAGTTTTTGGCACCATCAAATAGTAATGTAGAATTTGAAGGAAAGAAAAGAGAAAATATCTTTAAATGAAATTAAGAAATTAATTGGCAACATCATCATCTTGCAAGTAGATTTTGTACAATAAACGAAGCTAGTCAATCAAAAAAAAAAAAATAATGGTAGTCAACCTTGAGCCGTCAAAGTTTGCATGGGATTGGCTAGATATGTAAAAATAGGATAAGTTTTCAAAATGAAGATTTTTTTTAAGTTGTAAGCTTATAGCTCGTACTCCACTCGATCAATATATTTTGTATGGTAAATAAAATGAAGTTCCTCAACTACATTATAGTGTTATAGGTTCGATTAACCTTCCATGTGTAGTTATCGAAGTTTTCAAGTGAAATTTACACAGGAGGTGAGAAGATTGTGAGTGTAGGAGGCTGGATATGCAAAGTGTTAGGCCTTCGACTTAAGTGTACGCTCGGTTCATCTGTGCTGGGATTAAGTTGGGTTAGACCCAAAGATGGATCCACTTTGTATCGGGCCGTGAGGTTCAACAAACCCGTCTATCGTGCCTCAAACCCTACTAGGAGCACGACTTCAAATTGGGTCGGACCTCTTCCACGCTTGACATGACTCACAGTGTCCAGTCGTGCCGCCGAGGGCATTATACTCAAACGGCCAGGGGGTGACATGTCCCACACATTGCTGGCAGTTGCTTGGGAAGACGACAGGATGAGATAGTTGCTAGACACGTGAACGTTACTGCCTGATTCGCACAGACGTGGGACACGTGACAGAAGTGTCATGACTTCTGGTCCACAGCGCGACATTTCAGGTTTGAGTTCCTTTATAAATAGGCTAAGAGTGCTTCTCTCGCTCAAGTACACAAAATCTCAACTCTAGAGCTTTCAAATTGGTTTTACTTTCTTCTCAGTAAACTAGTAAACTAATTTAAATATCAGAGTGTCTGCTAGATACCCAATTCTATTTGACACTAACTCAGATTGAGTGTTTTGCAGCAAAACGAAGAATGTCTAAGAATTTAACAAGATGTTGACAAGTGAAATTCCAAACTCCACAACGAATATGAGTCATTTTTCATCGAAAGGAGATGACAATTAGGTATCGTGATCGCCAAGTGAGCAAGGAGGAGTTTGTGTTGGTATGGGGAGTCATTCCGTATGTGAAGTCTCTCCAGAAGCTTCGGTTATACTCTATTTTGGCTCTGATTGTTTTTTCTCTAGATATCCCATGTTATGTTTGGAGTCTTTGGTTTAAGCAAGGTTGGCCACTTGCCAACGGTGGAGTTCATCTCATGCTGTAATCTCTTTTTATTTCAATTAATATTTTTTTCCCGGTAAAAAAAAAAAAAAATTTCGGTTAAGAATGATATCAGACTTAGTAATATTTTTTAAACTCGTAAAGATTTCAAAGCTTGAAGAGTCATTTGTCTCAAATAGGACCCTATCTGCATGATAGTCAGGAGCGGATACACCTTACGCCCACGGCGTCACGTGACCCCCCCCCCCCCCCCCCCCGACCGAACTCTCTTTCTCTCTCTTGTATTTGTAATTTTAGATATTAAATAAAACACCTCTTGTGTTCTGTGTTCTTTGGGTATTTTATTTAAAATTCAAAACGGTACTATTTTTTTCACATAGCATGCGTGTTGCGCTCATAGCACAACACACATTTCATTCTCATATTTTTGACATGCGATTTAAATTTAAATTTAAGCTACATTTGATCTCAATATGTTGCAGTGTGATTTCTGAGATTCTTTTAAAGTTTATTCTAAATAAGTGACTCCCTTGTATGAATGCTCGGTTAGTATTTTATCTACCAAAATAATATTATTTTAATGCATAATTATTTTAATTATGCACAATGCACAACAAGAAATCAAGTCTGAGAAAAAGGAGGACCACCAAATCAAAGGTTCCCGACCAAATCTACCAACATCATTGCTAGGTACGTAGGTGTAAAACAAGAGAGGTTTTTAGTTACCTTGGTTTTTTTTTAACCCACCGAATGTATTTTCTTCAACCCTAGTTTATCAATTTGCAGTAAATTCTCAACCATGGACATCGGATAACATATGGATTAAAAGAAAGGGAAAAAAAGGGTTTTTGGTTGACAAAGGAAAAGTGAATTATTGTGGAAGCAATCGTACTGGTGATTGGGTTTAGGCACGAGATAGAGTCAAATCTGTCACCTTCAAAAGATTAACACAGCCTCTCAATGTGCCTTTGGTGGTGAAAGTCAAACATCAGCACAAAATTTGCCGTGATAGAATCCAAGAAACTTATTGAACAATGCGAATAACATGCTTTTAGTATGAAAGAAACTTCTCACTGGAATATCATTTTATTTGTCCGTTTTTATTATTTAAATTTATTTAAAAAATAATTTATTTTTATTTTATATGCAATATGAATTTAAACTAATTCTCTCATGTACTTGAATTTACATCATTACCTATAAAAGATTTATCAACAAAGAACCGTAGTTAATAAACGGGCCGTAAAATCCATCTTATCGATTTGATAATTTTGACAGCTAATAAACAGACTGTAAAATTCAAAGAGCACCAGTAAGGGTGCCGGGAGTTCACATTCACGTCACCTTCATGCGGATATTGATTTTGTAGCATGAGCTAAAACACAACACGTTACTCTGAACCAATGCATGTTCACTATTTTGTGCCAATTGGAATATTACGTAAGAGCATCTCAATTAATTAGTTCAAGCTATTTTGTCCAACCTAAAATTTTGTTTAACTTGTTATAATTTAAAATTTTAAAAGTATTAGCAATAATTTTCTGTTGGTGTAAAGTAATTTTGGACAATTTTTTTAATCGTCGAATCAAAATCATTTTACGTTTTCAATATTGAACGATGTCAAAATTAGCCCTGTAAAATGACTTTGTCAAATTTTAGGAAGACTCTTGTTCAACCAACAGAGCACCACTTTTGGTATTTCCTTTTTAAAAGCAAAGAAATTTTCATTATCATAAAGATAAAATATAGCATATAGAATTGGTAAAGACCTGTAAGGGGAGAGCTTTGAGAAGCGAACAAATACCATCCTAATGCTGCTACCCGAAAGAAACATCATCGACCCTAAACCTCATAAATAAAACAACAACACATACATGAGGTGGAGGAAGAGGATGGCAAGATACACATCTTCTAGACAAGAAAACCAAAAAGCAACGCTAGATACTTAGTCTTCTTCTCTTTTTATTTATTTTTTTGTACATAGAGCTAGACATGTAAAACCTGGGTTAATATATTTTCATGTATCTATGTATCAAAAGTTGTAATTTGTTCTTGCTTGTAAGATTCTTTTGTTAAATGAAGTTTGGACTTGGAACATATTTGGATATGTATTGTGAATTATGTTTATTGCTGTTCTTGACTATTTGATGAGATGCTGAGACGTCGGGAGGCAAGAAAATAGGGGAGATGCTGTCAAATTTTTTATAGAACAAACAAGTTTACTGACCAAATATGTAACTTCTCAATTTGCAATTCTTGAGTATACATCAATTTAAGCAGCACTATATGCAAATTTACAATCAGACTTCACAAGCACATGAATAAGACATTGAAAGGCAATCACTATGAATAAGATAATTGAACATCAAAATGTAGTTTCTCAAAATCAGCTGGAACAAAAACTAGAAACTAAGTAATCTATCAACTAACAATTTACGATCAACTAAATCATTTTTTTGGAACAACAAAACGAGCTAAATCATATCTAACCAAAATCACCTGCACAAATCAAGAAGAACGAGGAAAATATATAAGAGGTAATGGAATAAGAGGTAAATAGAATAAGAGGTAAAAGATTATAAAATGCTAGTCTTAGGGCTAAACTTACTCTAATCATATCCCGAATCAAATGGAGATTCAATAAGATCGTAGTTCCACATACCAATACATCCTATACTTTCCTGAGACAGCTGAAATCATAACCAATTCAAAATACAAATTATAGTAACATGAACAAAATTACAAATTGAAAAGACTCAATGTAGTACAAAAGAAGTCATACTTACAGTAACATTTTCACTCTCTTGCGTGACAATCTCGTGAAGTCCCATAGCATGAGTGTTGACTTCCACATCCTGAGAAAGAATAAAGTCAAGTACTAAATCATACAAACTAATGAACATAATTATGTAAGACATTGAAAGGCATGTCACGTGGTTGGTATACCAGTATAGTCTTTGTATTGGCGCTACTATATTTGACCCTTTTTTTTGCTTGTGTATTCTTCCTAATAATTTGCTCACCCATTGATTGCTTTCTTTTCCCTGGTGGTCGCCCTCTCCAAGATCCTTTACTTGGATAGCCCACGGTATTTGATTTATCTTGAAAACGTTCCAAACTATTTTGTACATCTCCAACCGTAGGCATGTTGGTTAGACACTCCATATCCTCATCGTATAAGTCATTCTCTTCTTTTATTTCTCGCAACCTAACCGCCATCTTATCAGTCTTGCCAATGGAATACATGGCAGTATCGGCGGCCTCATTGAACAATTTCAATAAATTGTCATAGCGAATAAATTCAAGCTTGGATTGCCAATTAACATAACTCACCTTTATTTTTGTATGACTCCTCACTAAGTTTTTCATCCATCATCGTAGAATATATTTATCGGGCACTACTTCAAGCTTCTTTTTTTACCAAACCGAGATCATATGTATGCACACCATTCCTTTACTCTTGAACAACCGACAACTACAATTAGTTTCTCTTGACTCCTCATTAAAATAAACAACGAAAGTAAAAGTTTTAAATACATTTTTTTTATTTCCAACTAGAATGTCTTGCTCAATGTGAAACTATGAGATACCATTCACTACCGCTCCAATAGTCAAATTGCACCTAATCGTTCGGCTACTTGCTCTCGGAATTGTTTGCATTTCGCAAGTGTGTATGCTTGCTGAAATTGGTCCTCAAACCTCTTATTTTTTTCGCACCTTCTTACACAAAGCATTCTCGTATTGCTCTTCAAATTCCTTCAAGCTGGTATTGGAATGGACATAGCTATCAAAGATGGCATTCATGCTCTTACTTCGTTGAGTTGTTGATATCTCCGCCAAAGAGGTATCCTTAACAAATGATGGTACCCATCGATGTCTCTCCTCGTACATTCCAGCTAACCATCATTGCTCTGTAGATCAAATTGTTTGATGAGATTTGCCCAATTTTGTTCGAACTTCTTTGGATACAAGGAATCATATACAACACTCTTCAAGGAAGCTTTAATCGCCTTATATTCTTTGTAACTCTTGAACTTGTCAGGATTTTGTTTTCATAATAGACACAAACACCAATGATGTCGTGTATTTGGAAAGACTTGACTTGTCGTATTTTGCATGGCCTTGCATTGGTCTGTGATGATGGCATTAGGGTAGGAATCGAACATGCAAGAAAGCCAAGTCTCGAACAACCATAATGAAGCTGTGTTCTCCCGTGTAACCAAACCACATCCAAACAAAATCGATTGTTCATGATGATTGACCCCTACAAATGGTGCAAAAGGCATATCAAACTTGTTAACAAGGTAAGTCGTGTCAAAGGTGATCACATCGCCAAACTCTTTGTATAACTGTCTACTGTACGCATCAGCCCAAAATACATTCACTAATTGGTCATCTTCATCAACATCCTTGGCATAAAAGAAGTCACCGTTATCTTTTTGCATTCGGAGAAACTCAAGCTTTTAAACGCCCCTCCCAAACTTTCAGTTCATCCCTGACCTCCCATGAAGGGGCAGGCTCCGCCTCAGCAAGGAGCTCCGACTCACGGTTAGGGGTGACATTGAGATCTAGAACCGAGCGTCTAGAACCCGAAGGGAGCTGCCTCCAACGGAGACTTATGTATTGCATTGGCATCCCATTCTTTGACTAGTAAACGTTTTTATTTATCTTTGTAATTCATTGCATCCTTATCTGTCCAAGTAAGATTATCAGGGCCCCCCGCCTCAATCACACACGAGGCAACGATTTGGTTCATTTTGATTCCAACAGCCGTGTTCAATTCAATTGTCCTATTCGAATGTGGTGGGAGAGTCCGGTAGCACCGAAGATATTTTACTTTTTTCGGATCCATTTTATGATTATGGTCTAGTACAATCGTATTCAACCTCCACTTCTTGTCAACTTGCAAAGAGATATTCATATGGGCTTTACAACCTGTCTTTGATGTTGGATGATTTGTAATGGGATTCAAACCCGTTGGTCTGGCATTTCCACTCCGATTACAACCATAAGTTATATACGACTTTACATTGTTACAAATCTTAGATGTTATTGTGATCGCATCGAAACCTTTTGCTTTGGCATAAGTAGTGTAACATTCTTGGGCTTCTTTTTCATAATCAAATATCATTCCAACCTTATGTTCTAATACGACCTCCAAATTTTGATTTTCCTCGAACTCCTGATGTTCTATTTCCATAATTCTACAAATTTTAATGTTCTATTTTCATACATATACATACATATATAGATATATGTAACATATATTGAGTAGTTAGAAGTGAAAGTACTACCAAGTACCAAGAATTCTAGTGGGCCTGTCGTCGGTGGTGGTGGGCTATTATCAGTGGTCTCGACCGAAAGAGAGTGAGAGATCGTACGTGGAGAGAGAGAGAGAGAGTGTGTGGATAGTATGTGGAGAGAGAGAGCATTAATGATTTTGATTTTTTCCTAGACTTTATTTTCCTTATTTCTCCCGCCCATTTTTGGTGAAAACTTGGAAGGGAAGTGAAGTGGGTGGGTCCCTTCATTTTCAGGATAAAATTCATGATGGAATTCATTATTGGTAGCAAAATTCCTTTTGGTATTCTCTTGCGAAGGTCTAACAATGGTAGCCAATGGAGAACTCTAACACACCCAATTTTTTTTATAATTTAGAATGTTCGGATCAGTTTACATGCACTTTAATTAATTGTTGAGAGACTACTATCGTGCAGGGACCCTAATTAAAATCAAGAAAAAGCCATATATGAATGACCTCTATAAAAATTGATACTATCTGAATTTTTTGAAACTATAACGTTAGAAGAGAACAATTCTTTAAATCGCAAAACATAACATGTCAGGTGTTCTGTCTCACAACAATACTATGTATAGTCATAGGTCTTCACCAAACACACTGACATGATGGTTGACAAAGAGCTCTAGCCCAAATTGTCGTGGAGGTGGACTTTAGTATCCATAGAAGAAGTTCAAGGCTCGACAACGAAAATTTAAACTTGTGGTCATAATTTTTTTTTTGTTTTTTTCTTGTCTACGCAATATAACAAATGTAAAAAAAATTAAATAAAGATTAAAAAAAAGTAAAAGAAAGTTTGGACAAACTAGGCATAAACTAACCAGAAATTAGATGAACCAATAATCAATCATTAATTCTTGAGATCTTTTTCAATCTTTACAATTGGCAACAATTATATAATGGGTGAAAAGGACGTCCACCGAGAAAATTTATTAATGAAACTGTGGCCATATGATACCAACTCTTTTCATGTGGTTCCTACAGAGTCTACGAGGCTAGTGGCAAGTACATACCAGCAATGATATATATATATATATATATATATATATATATATATATATATATATATGTGTGTGTGGGAAACGCTATATGAACTAATACTTTTTTAGACCAATATTAAACTAACGTCTAAACTTTTCGTTCTCAATTAAATTTTAATGATCCAAACCATTCAATGTATTTAAAACATATTGTTAAGGGTACCCGCTAGAAATCAGCTCAAAATATTATCGGAAAGGACTTGATCCAAAGATTGGTTCATAAAACAGTTCCTGTCAGCATTTTGAACCACTGCTTGGATCAAGCCGTTTCCGGTAATATTTTGAGCTGATTTCGTACGGGTATCCTTAAAAACGTGTTTTAAACACATTGAACGGTTCAGATGATCAAAATTTAATCGGGATTGAAGAATTTAGACGTTGGTCTAATATTGGTCTAAAAAAGTATTGGTCCCTTGAGCCTTTCCCTATATATATATATATATATATATATATATATATATATATATATATATTATATTTTTTAATCTTTCCATTTTAACATGTTTGCTTGTTTATTGTTAAGATAAAGTACGTGAACACTAACTCTTCTACAGAAATATGGACACAAATGTGTTTGGAATGCTCAATACGTGAGAGTTTATAAAATAATAAGTCTACTAAAAAATTGAGTTATACATCAAATGGTATATCATGCCTACGTAAAATATCATTTTAAATGTAAAGTGTAGAAATGGGTTCCATGAATTCTGACATGTGTTCAAGGGGTCTTGCTAACCACTGCTTGACGGGCGGTGGATAATATACACAAAATCTCAAACAAACATAAATATCAATACATATTTTATATTTACGGATATCAATACAAAATTTAAATATATCGATACACTTTTTATATATTATTAGCATTTTCCTTGTTTGAAATATAAAATGTAGAAACTAAGTTCCAAAAACCCACCAAATAAAAACTTTAATCGTGGTCATATCTTTTTAAATTTTGAACAAAAAATACTTTTCGAGAATTGGAAATGTACTTTTAGTAATTCCTATAGTTGTATTTGACAAATTCATAAACAAGATCTCAAGAAATTAATGAGATCATCTATCATAAGACATAGTATTTTAATATAATGTATTTAACAAATTCAAAAAGAAGATTTCAAGAAATTAATGATATATATCCTATTATCTCAAATAAATTAATAATATCATCTATCATATGACATGTGGTGTAATCATGCAATAGGAAAGCATTATGTATGCATACTAAATCCGAGTAAATTTTAGTACTCTTAATCTATAAATATTGATTATAGATGAGATTATACATATTTTATTTTTATAAGTGATGAAATTGGACATAAATATAAACAATGAAATTTTTCTGGGGAGAAACAATGTTCTATCGGCCCCTTATTATCTCCCCATGCATGTGGCAAATGAACTCTAAATTATAAAATAAAACAACTCGTATATATTGAAAGTCCAATATTTAAATTGTGGTATTTATTGAATTATTATCTTATTATTTTTTATCTTTATTTGAAATTTATTTGTTATTTTTTTATTTTGCAACTCAAAAAATTCAGAAAAAATTAATATGGGCCAAATAGACCCTTATCCATCCTGCATTGATATAAATGATTATGTACTTTACAATGAACTTTACAATTAAGTATTAAATAACTAAAACAACAACATATGAAAAAATCATAATAATATGATGTTCTTCTAATTGAATATATATATTCCCCTCAATAATGATTAGTCAATTTTTTCTTCCACGCCTTAATTAAGCAATTATGGTCCTAACTGTTTCCTACCCTCATTATTAAGCCCGATGGGTGTAGTTTTCGAATATTGTTTTTTAAATTTATCATATTTACTCGTACGTAGTTTGGCTCAGAGTTCTCAATCACGTATCGGCAAATGTACCTTTTTGTTACTGTTATAATAGGTATTAGTACCTATATGTTCTCGCGTACTGTTTTGAATTTATCGCTACGACGTAATGTATATATTTCAAATAACGTCATTTGTAGCTCTAAGGGATTGTCCGAGTAGAGATCGAGATAAGCAGTAAACTCGGACATTCTAAGGTCGAACATTGACAATGACATACTTTGGGCCACTGAAGGTTTTCCTATTTGTTAACATCAGGACTCCGAGGACTAACCAATAACAGGTGGAGAAATATTTTTAAAGAGAAAAAAAGAGTCGCGATTTTTTTATCACGATATGACTAAACTATAATTTTTTAAAGTAATTGAAACAACTTTTTAAATTAATTTATGTTTTGAACAAATAAAATTATTTAGAAGGAACCTATCGAAGTATACTATAATTCCGAGACACAGGGTTGAATTTTGCGTAATATTCAACGTTCACGAATTAAATAGAGTTTATGTAGCCTTTAAAAGACTATATTTGTAAATTATATAATAAATCAATTATACATTTGAGTTGACTCATGCTCACTGCCAGATCAAGCACTGTACGTCACGTGACTTTCTGAATTATATAATTGTACCCCTCGTCTGATAAAGAATCTTTCAATTACCCGAGAATTTGTACTAACGCCCTGTAAAATGTTTTAAGATCACTTATTTTAAAATTCTACCAAAAATGCCATGTTTTGAATTTCAAGTTTAATTTTTACGGGATTAGTTTATAGAAGACTTTGGTCTAACTGTAATTGGACTCCCGTTAATGAACAATATAATTAGTCTTGCAGAGATTTATTGAGGTGTGTTTTGAAGGGGTACATGTGGAGCAATTTCGATTCCCTTTTTGGAGGGACTTACGCCAACTTCGGTTAGTAGAGTTACCCTACACTTAGCCATTTTAAAATACAAATTTGTACAACTCCTAATTCGGTCCTAGCTAGTGGAACAAAAAAGACATGGATCTATATTCAATACGCTCAGTAGCAATCAATAAAAAACAAAATCAAGAAAGTAGCTTATCAAGCAATAAAGCCCCGATACAGTTATAATGTTACCGTTTTTAGAATTCATGCCATTCCTCTTTTTGCATGTAGCGCTTACTTTTATCTATGTATAATGCTCCTCATATCTTAAATCTATAACGCCGACCTGGATTCATGTCACTCACTTTGAATGAATCGAAGTCGAAGACAGATCAAGGTACCTTGCTTGCCAAGGCCATGGGCAAAGGGAGGAAGGATGGAACGTGCAAGGTAGATTGTGCACTTGTCTGTGTGAACCGTCCTTGATTTTGCTTATAACTCTTTAAGGAACCTATATCAGTTAGGTAAAGTTCCATTGCCGTATAAAAGTGAGTGTAACAAGAACTCACAGCTTCCTCTTTGTGCTAGGTAGTATGCGAAGGAAGAGCATCGTAAAGGTATTCTCCTCTATAGCGTAAGCTGGTTTAGATACTTTGAGTTATTAAAAAAGAAAAATACTTTCTGCCCAAAAATCAATAAAGTAGATAATGATAAAAACCTGGCGCATTCAATTAAGAAAGCATACTATATGAGAAATATAACGTATGTTTTTTTATCAGCAAACAAAAGATAAATTACAAAGATTAAAAGAATTATGGGCAATGATGACATCACAATAAAAATGTAAGAATTTCAACTAAGTTGATATTCAAGCTCTCGACAATCACTTGTCACCCAAAATCTTAAAAGAAAAGTTGACAAGACGAGAAAGAAAGAAACAAATCCACATTATGTAGAGACATAAAACCATTGTGACCATTATATAACACTTACATGATTACAAAATCATGAAATAACCAAAATATCACTAGTATCATTGGGTTGTAGCATCACCCACAAAAACATATAAGAACAAAAACTTATGTGTTTTTAGTTTCAAACACTTTTTGGTACAATGTGCTTACAACTTTTTTTTGGCTTAGTGATAGATTTTTTAATTTATATTGTTTTGTGTCCTCTCTATACTATTTTCTTGATTCCGTCATTACTCGTTTTCAATTCGCTAGTTTCTTTAAATAAAAAGTCAAAATGCCAAACAACAAACAATAAAAGAGTGTCCAAAATCTGAGATGAGGTCAGAATTTTTTCCCTCTTTGTAAATGAAAAATATCTTTCGGCACAACTAGGTTGACTATGGTTACGAAAAAAACAACAAAAATAAGTTAGTTTATTTGCTTATGAGGGCGATGATATATGACAACTAAAATAACAAATAAACAAATAAGATTGATCAACAAACAAAGTCAAAGTCCTATAAATAGATTATACATGAAAGAATGGTTAAATTTAATTTTTTTTAGAATCAATATGTAACATATTTACTTAAACAAATATGACTTGTTTAATATCTTTTTCGATTTTTATTTTTATTTTAGTCTTTGGTAAACATACGAAAATATTGTTCTCGAATTTATTTTAAAATTTACATATCTTCATTTTCGGAAACAGTCAAAAAGATATTTTAATTTTTGAAATTATTTTTGTACAAAAAACGATTTTTAAAAGGATATTTTTTTTAATAAGTTTCCTTTTTCGAGTGAAAATATGAAAAATTACTTGGGAAAAAAAAAAAAAAGCCAAGAAAAAAGGACATGAAGCACAGCAAAATCCACACACTAAAATCAAGGAAAAGAATGAAAATTGAAGTAGAGTCTCAAAGAGTACATCCTCCTGAAATCACGCCCTTCAATCAAAGGCAATCGAAAGCCAACTTCACATCCAACGGTAGAAGATTCATGATTGCATACTCTTCGAATGCAGACAAATATTACTCCTCCATACCCGTGTTCTTACACCGCCCTTTGCCGTCAAAGCCACAAGTCAATCCAAAATGTTGTCACTCCTCTCTCTCTCTCTCTCTCTCTCTCCCCGATTAAAAAATTAGAAAGAGAAAACCAGAATGCTATGCTGATACTGCCGTAAATCCAGAGTTTCACATCTGCCTCCCTCAGTCTCTCTCTCTCTCTCGCTCTCGCTCTCTCTCTCTCCGGTCTCGGATGTGTCCATATACACCTCCGGTTAAAGTGTTTTCGATGACCGCCGGCCAGAACTGACGATGGCGGACGACGTCGTACCGAGGACATTCCGAGCTTTAGTTGAAGGTGCAGACCGCAAATTCGCTAGGGTTCGCGACGTTCCGGCGTACGGACGGCTGGGACCAAACCACTACTTCCACAAGGTGTTCAAGGCATACATGAGGCTGTGGAAGTACCAGCAAGAAAATCGGCAAAAACTCGTTGATTCCGGCCTCCAGCGGTGGGAAATCGGCGAGATCGCTTCTCGGATCGGCCAGCTCTACTACGGCCAGTACATGAGGACCAGCGAGGCCAGGTTCTTGCTCGAATCGTACATATTCTACGAGGCAATACTGAACAGAGGCTATTTCGAGAAATCAAAGGTTGAGAAGAAGGATCGTGGGGTTAGGTTTAAGGAGTTGAGGTTTTACGCTAGATTTTTGCTGGTTTCGCTGTCGTTGAATCGGTTGGAGATGGTGAAGCTTCTCGTGGAAAGGTTTTCGGCTCTCGTTGATGACAGCATAGCCAATTTTCATGTACGTTTTCGGACTAACGAACTTAGGAACAGTTTTTTTTTTCTCTCTCTCTTTCGTTTAACACTGAAGTTTCAAGAAAGGCCAACTGAGGTGGATTATATTTAGTTTTGTGATACTCGTCCAAACTTTCAGTCTATTTTGATTGTTTGTTTGAGCTTTGGAGCAAAATTTGGATCCCTTTTTTTTCCGCTTAACACAGGATTTTAGGTTGATTTAGCTGAAGTTGTCTGGCTGCGAACTTGAGATTAGGTGCAAGTTATTGAGTTTGATGTTGCATATCTTCACTGTGGATGTGCAGTGGTCTGCTGCACTTAATTTTTGTGCTATTGGTTCTGAATTTGAGTCTAGTTTTGCCATTTCTATGAAATTCGAAGTACAATTAGGATCAATTCTTTTCCCATTTACCGCTGATTTTAGGGTTGTTCTACTAGTGAAAGATGTTTGCTTGGGATTAGGTGCAACTTCCGTTACAAAAAAAAATGAAGGATTAGATGCGACTTATTTAATTTGATGGTATTGCATATTTTTATTGTGGATAACAGTTGGACTTGGACCAATGCACAATTTTTTCATGGTATTAAATTCATCCTGGTGTTACTTGTACGAAATTTGACTGTATCTTTGAAATTTGAAACAGAACAGGAAAGGGAAGTAGGTTAGTGCTGAAAGTTGGTTGGTTAAGATTAGGTGCACCTTATTGAATCTGATGATGCCTTTTTTTAAATGAAATATGAGGTGCACTAATTTTGTTTTTTTGTTACCAGTTTTTAATTTGGGCCTAGTTCTACTTTTCTTTCAGTTTAAGAACAATTTTTACCCATTACATTGAATTTTGGAAGGTGCACCTATTGAATTTCATGATGTGCGTGTGTGTATTTTTATATGTATCGTTTATGTGTGTGTGTGATCTTATTCTTAGCTGAATTGGAGATCTCTTGGTGGATAGCTGTATGCAACATGTTTTCTTTCTGGTGGAGAAATTGATTTCCTTGGGTGCAAGTTCTTGGATTAATTACATCTTCTTGTTTAGAAGTATTAAATTGGACTATGGAAATAGGTTTAAGTGCTGCACCTTTTTACTAAGGAAGTAATGGAGGAGGAAAGCCACTATGGAACCTCCCCATAGTGGCTGAACTGTCTTTTTGACAAATTAAGAGCACAGTATGGAACTTGTCTCTGAACTGTCTTCCTCCCCACCCCAATCTTTCTTTTTGTTTGTGCTATGCATAGTTCTTCACTCTAACTTCTAACATTCAAGGTAGAGAGGCCGACTTCACTTTTTAAAGGGACGTTCTGAGAGTATTAAATGTGTGGAGAAGTTTTAGGTATACAGCCACATTTATGTCACAAAGATATCAGCAAGTGACTCTCTGTGATTCTGTTGCAAATGATGAACTGAAAATGTTATGGCTTTGAGATGAACAAGTTAAATGTACATAATGGTTGATTCAGGTTAGGAAATTGACAGAAAGGGAGTATATATTAAAGTTTGGAGGTATACTTTGGATTCTATGGCTGCTTTCTCAATCTTTTCTGAATCCGATGACTTTACCTTTTGAGTTCTAGTAATTTTATCGTATAATTGCTTACTTTGTAACATTTAGGAGAACATGATAAACACCATTGGAAGTCAGTTGACTGGTCATTGTGAACTAGATCAAGAGAATGAAGACTGAAGAATTTTATTTTCAAGAAAAAATCAAGTAGTTGTTTGTTGGGATCAATAGAAATACACCAGGTGAAAATATTTGATCTGTATTTGCCTATATGGAGACACGAGGGTACGTTTTGGTGATTAAATTTTCACTCTTGTGAGAATGCTTTACTAGCTGTGGCTTTTGGTCTTTTAAATGCTCTTGATCAAATATGTCCCCTTTGGATTTTGTCCAGAATACAGAGGGGAAGTAATATATGCTGAAGTTTAATCATTGACAGCCAAAAAATTATTTACCACCTCTTACCTCTTACGAGAGTAATCTTTAACTCTTTCTTCATCAGGAAACCAGCTTCAAAGAATGGAAGCTTGTGGTACAAGAAATTGTTCGGTTTACAAAAGCTGATACAGCATTTATTAATCTCAGGCCTTTGCGATATTGTGCTATGTTTGATTCTTTTCCCGCTTCTCTTCCATATGTGTCCCGTTTCCATGCGAAGAAGGTTCTAAAGTTTCGAGACGCATTGTTGGCAAGCTATCACCGAAACGAGGTGACTGGTTATACATTGTCAAATGAGTAGATTTTGGTTCTTGTGACTATCCAGTGTTGACATGGAAAAATTAACCGTGCAGATATTTTCTGTTCTTTTCATGCATTACCATTTAGGTCAAATTTGCAGAACTTACTTTAGACACTTATAGAATGCTACAATGTTTGGAATGGGAACCAAGCGGATCTTTCTATCAAAAGCATCCAGTTGAATCACGTGAGAATGGTGCTACTGTTGATCATTCTGCTACTTCTGGCCTAATTGACATAAATTTGGCTGCCAGCATGACTGATCCAACTCTACCTCCAAATCCACGGAAAGCTGTTCTTTACCGTCCGTCAGTTACACAATTGATAGCTGTGAGTATTCCGGCTTCGACAATGTTATAAGTTATATCTGTTGTGGTTAGACTGCTGTTTGGTTAGAGTCGTGTAGTTGCTTAGCAGTGTAGCATTGCACAAGTTAATTTAGAATCGCAGGGTTTTACTGTTGATGGTTCCCCTGCTTTCAGTTTTCCGGATTTTCTAGCTATAGGCTACAGCCTACATGATGGCTTCAGAGAGGATTGCTCTTCAGAAAATCATGCTCCACCTTGTTTTGTCCTCTTCACACACAGGACTTTTTAGCACCATGTCTTTATGCTGGACATTATGTTTCAGGTTGTCTTAGTTGTTTTCGTACATTAGTAAGGCCTATTAGTTTCTTCCTTGAGAGGTATAGTTAAGTTTTTTGTTTCATGTTTAGGAGTTACTCGTTCTTTTTGTGGCTATTAGATACTCCTGGAAAAATGCACACTAGGGGAAATGTTATGGTTCTGCCGTTCATGTTCCATTAAGAAATTTGTGGAATCATTTCCTTCACTCAACTCATGAGTTCCACAAAAGATATTTCCCGATCAATTCCAAGGGAACTGATATGAATCAATCATACTAAACGGATGTCATTTTTGGAAATATGTTTGTGAAGAAATCTTGGGTGTAGTAGTATAATCAGAAGTTCATAGACTATTAGGACAATAGTGAGTAAGCTGGAGCCACATTTTTATTCAAAAAGTGCATGGATATGATGAGAGATAACATGCAAGAAACTACATATACAGTCCTAAATCTTCAGTTCGACATTTTCATGGGAAAACCCATTTCTGATCTTTTTAAGCCTGTCAACTAACCAACCTGCCATGAGATTCGATGAGTATTTCCTTCAAAAAGTGCATGGATATGATAAGAGATAACATGCTAGGAACCGCGTATATAGTCCTAAATCTTCAATTCGACATTTTCATGGAAAACCCATTTCTGATATTTCTAAGCCTGTCAACTAACCAACCTGCCATGAGATTCGATGAGTATTTCCTTCAGAACTCGTGGAATCAATTGCACACACTTCTCCATGTTTACCAGGCTCGGTTCTCCCATGCCGCAATAAGAAGCCTTGTCAACTAGAGGGAAACCTCTACCAACTCCTTATTCCACTCGTGAGACTCTTGACTTGGGAAATCTCCCTTGGAATACTTTAATAGGTGCAGTAATGAAGTTCAAATGCAAACTTTGAAGTTCAAATTTCAGTATTTACTACACTCAAGAGGAGCTTAGAAATTTAGCAAAGGAACAATGGCTTTGGGCCTACATGATGTGTGTGTGTGTGTGTGTATTCTGGAGTAAGATCATAAATGTTGTCTAAGATTATATTAGGTTCATAGGTTTTGCATGTGTCCTGCCATAGTCATTACATTGAGTTTTGTCTTAAAAAAGGTAATCATCACATTGAGCAATACTAACAATGGATATACGCAAGTAGGAAATTTCAAGCCAAGGGAACTTGTTGTGCAGTGGCAAGAGGTGGTTGTTCTCTTGCTTTTTGCACCTTATTTTGAGTTCTTCCTACGCAACATGTTTCAAGTGCCTCCTATACACTTAACACTCATTAATCATTGTTACAGATATGTACGTGTTTAGTACTAGGGCGTGAGGGTATTTTAGTCATCATGTCTATGTACTTTCTCCCTATATATATTACTCAGATGTGCATTAGGGTCAATTAATTATTTAAGCCCTAAACACTTTTTGTCTTATCTTTACTCTCAAGTCATTATTGGTGACAGTGTGACTAATGTCACAAAATATAGGGTACAATCAACAATATCGAAAGCATTTAGAGATTCAGGAGGCTGTAGTGCACTTCCCTGCAGTGCGCGTGTAGTGCGGGCAGAAAGACGTAGTTTTGCCCGCTTTGCTTCAAAACTACATTGTTTTAACTTATCATGTGAATTGTTTTGAAAAATGCGTGGAATCAAAATGATGTCGTTTTGAGGGCAAAGCAGGCAAAACTACGTTATTTTGCTCACACTACACGCGCACTACAGGGAAATGCCTACAGCTCTCCCAAATCCAGCATTTAGGGTGCTCAATGTTCAGAAAGATGAGCAAATAACATACTTGTTACAGAATTGTTGTTTTGGATATATACACTACTTGATCCTAGATATACTAAATAAAGAACATCTGCCAAGTTTGTCTTCTCTCTGCTATGCAAGCTAGTTGTTGACTGTGTTGCTGCGATTTAACTCAATTATGCTTTCATGTATGTGTGACTATCTAATTTACATGTGTTACATTTGGTTTTTGGTATCTAGGTTATTGCCACGATTTGTGACGAGCTTCCTCTAGAGAGTGTGATCTTAGTGTACCTGTCGGCCACAGGTTACCTTCTTTCCCAATGGTAGTGTTAATACTTAGGGTCAAAAGATGAACTGATCATGCTTAAGCTTACTATCCTACATAACTCATTCTAATGATCTGTTCAGGTAAGGCTAGACATTCGAATGTTAAGCAGACGGAAGGTTCTGGAAATTTGAGGAAGTCTTCAAAGCTTAAAGTTGTTTCTCATACTTCCCATGGACAGAATAGCTCAATCTATGAAAACCATGTTGACGAGAAAGGGAAATCGGGGCCATGTTCTGAGGATTCTTTGTGTTTAGGTCCTAGCAGAGATGGAGGTAAGAACCCTTTTAAACTTATTGTATGACTAGTTATTGAGTCTGAAGGGTCCACTCAATGTAAGTCATCGTGTATCATTCTATACATCATTTCAGAAGCTTCTTGGATTTTCAGGTTCAAATAGTCTCTATCCTGGTGATTTAATTCCTTTTACGAGAAGACCTCTTTTCTTGATTGTCGATAGCGACATCAGCCATGCATTCAAGGCAGGTTTGTCAAAACTTGTACATAAATTTCTGCACTACGATGGCGTAATGATTCTAGTTAAGGTATTGGACTTGCGAACATCATGATGCCATCTAGTGGTACTCATGAAATGTCCATGTTACTATTTGATGGTTTGGGAATTATTTTCTATCTCTAGGAACTGACCAGTTAGTCCATAGGAAGTGAAGTTGCAATGATGACTCTTGAAGTCTTATGTGCCAAATTAAGAAAAGATAGTCGTTTCAATCTGTTTCCCGCATCACTATTGGGGGAAAAAACTGCACTCACTTCCACCATTTGAATTGATCACCCAATG
The DNA here is from genome assembly GCA_019985065.2 of Arctostaphylos glauca. Lineage (NCBI taxonomy): Eukaryota > Viridiplantae > Streptophyta > Magnoliopsida > Ericales > Ericaceae > Arctostaphylos > Arctostaphylos glauca. The sequence continues at coordinate 5,488,920 of JAHSPW020000008.1, forward strand.
CCAATAGACAACGAGTTCAAGTTACCACTAACCCCGTCCCAATTTGTTTGTCTATTTTTTAGTTCCCAACTTATTAAGGGAAACCAATGATTATTGTTAAAAAGCTTTAACTTTTCAAAAATTCCCTTCACTTTTGTAGCATTAAATGAGAGTGACACATTCTCCAATGCATGATTTTTAAAAATAGAGGGGGCATTAAAGGAACTTTCATAAGTCAACTTAAAATTGGAGAAATATTTTGTGACATGTAAAAGAAAATGCAAACAAACAAACTGGGACAGAGGGAATACCATTTAAGGTGTAAAACTATTCCAGGGATTTTTTCGACGGTTCTTTGAAGAATGTTGTTGAAGACGGTTCATTTTGATCTTTCTTTTTCCAGCTGAATTCAATAGGGTTCTGGTGTTTTCCTGAAAAAAAGTCATCTACCTAGGGAAGGCCTCGTTCTGTTTATTTTTAAAGTAGCAAAACTGAGGGTAGTGGTATTGTTTGCGTATGCAAAAATGGGGGATTCCTTATCAATGGGTAGAGTTTGTCAAATCTTGCATGGGGCTGCATGGGGAAGATAATTCAAAGACTAGGTTTTTGATGACTTTGATGTCAATTGTTGATTGTGAGAGCCCAGGGGCTTGCAATTGGGTGGAAGAACCTATTTATAATTTAAAATGTAGAATTTTTCTCTATTTTGTACTTGGTTCTTTGGTAAAGTTCAGCCTTCCATGATCCAGTTCTTGGGCTTTCTAGAGACTTATATGGGAAAGTTACAGGTCATTTTTTTAGCTTTCTTATAATGCATATGGTTGAACCCTCTACGTTCCAATTTTTAACTCCTACTTATCGCCACCAAGCATGTGTGCCACATGGTCTTGGGTAGAACTCAATCTCAAAAGCTAGCTGTTGAAGTGATGGTGCCCTCGTGCTTATATACTTCATATTATTTTAGTACCCAGGTGATGTGGGACTTTGCTTCACACCCTACCTAAAGCACAGTGTGCTTACTCTCTCATTCTTGGTACCTGTTGCATGCAGGCCAGAGATGCACACCCTACTCATTCTTGATACCTAGCTTTGATATCAAGTCACACAGTCTTGGACTCCTGGGTAGACGTCAACCCCAAAATTGAGGGTGCCCCTCGTGATGTGGGAGTTAGCTTCACAGCATGCTTGCACACGCATAGAAATCACCCCTTTGTTACCATTTTCCTTAATCCACCTCCTACCGAGTATAAATGATTTTTCGGATCGATTTTATTCTGCAACAGATTGTATGAGAGTTCAGTTAGACTTGCCTTGGTTTTCCTTTATAACAGCTTATTGCCCGCTTTTAAAAATCAGTTCAACATTGGCATTATCCTTGACATTAAAATGTAATGAGTATCTATCAAGTTATTATGTGTGATTTTTATTCCAGGTTTTGCATGGTTCAGAAAGGGGGGAACCGGCTGCCCTTCTTCTTTCTCCTTTAAAGCCATCATTCAAGAGCGCTGATGTAAAACAAAACGGAAGTCAGTTCACTTTGTTCTTAACTGCTCCTCTACAGGCATTCTGCCAATTGGTTGGCCTCATCTTTTCAGAGAATCATGCTGTAAGTTAATTGGAGAACTTGCTAAAGCTGATTACTATCATTCTTGTCTACATGTTCCATTGATGAGTTTCTTCCTTCAGGATGCTTGCAATGATGCTGACAACATGCTCTCAACTTCATTCTCGGAGTGGGAAGTGATACTCTGTACTTCAACCGCATTGGACATAGTTTGGGCTCAAGTTTTATCTGATCCATTTCTGCGGCGGCTAATTCTTAGGTAATTGTGTTTTTTATAATTTATTTGTCTTTGGTAATAAGTAATAACCCTTACGCTTAGCAAATTCCGCACTCCGAATTGGAAATCATTGCGTGCTGGGATTTAAATATTTTCTCCCGAATTGTTTAGCTTTCCTTGAGGAACAGACCAAGATGGTTAACAGTCACATGAGTTACAACAATTTCAAAACAAATCGGTACGGCTGGAGGAATGGAAGTTTTTTGTCATTTTTCTTATAGAAAGAGTAGTTTCTTCTGAGCATACCTATGTGAATAATATTGGCAATGTTGGTGATTTGCTTGCATTGCGGACTGGTGATTCATAAGTGGCATATTGAACTTTATGGGTACGAATATCCAAGAGTTGTCAACTTGTGTAAACAAAGATAAATCTATATGGTACTTTTTATATTATGGCATCTATAGCCAGGAATACTTCTACTGAGATAGATATGGGACCATGCTTTTGGGTTCATCCCCTAAAATTTGCTATTTTATGGATAGCAAAAAAATGACCATGGTCTCAACAGGGGCGAAGTCCGGTGGCATAACGTTCGTAACTCTGCACCTACGAATCATGAAAAACATAAAAATGGTTCTCCATTATACTTTTCTGTTGTGCTCGATTGTTAAAGATATGCTTATTTGATGTCCGCTTTGCCAGATTTATTTTCTGCCGATCAGTTCTTACTCATTTCTGCCCTCGGGAGGATAGGGATCAATATTTACCAGTTTGCCTTCCCCAACTTCCTGATTCTCTCTCTCCAAACTCTGAAGTTGTGCAATCAGCGGTCTTTCGGCTTGCAAACCATCTGGATGTTGCGGACCATTTTCAGTTAAACCACACATAGTTAGCACCATAAACGAACAAGTGAGTGTGTATGTTGATATTGCTGCTTCTTAGCACTAAAGGATTTCAGCAATAGAATAGTGCACAGATTATGATACTTCAGCAGGTGGTATGTCTCACTTCAGAATATGATAGGGTTTTTTTGCTAGCAATACGGGTTTTTTTTTTTTTCATGCTCGGTTTCTTTTGTTTGTTTCAAAGCGTACCACTGTTTCTTCAGTTCGTGTGCAGAATCCATAAAGATTGTTTGTTCTTGTGGTTAGGTCGTCTTTTATGCTGGTTTTGTAGGGGTTGCAAGTGGCCTTCTGGGTGAAGCGTTCATTGGGCTTACTGATGTACAAGCTGTAACAAATTTTACAAAATTTGTGCTAATTTGTCCATAAATTTGTAGAAGAGAACTCTGTAGCTGAATGAGGAAATTTTTTATTTTTCGTTTTGCCTTTGTTTTCTTGTTCTCTTAGCTGCATTCTTACCGAATTTTCTTTGGCAATTAAATGGAATAAATTCTGATATTTCTTATTGCTCTGCTCTTTGTACTATCAATTGGATTTGTGACCATGCATCAAGAATTTTGGGTGGGTTTCATGTTGTGGTTGATGATGTGTTTCAAAAGTGATATTTTATAGCCCAAAAAACGTCTTATTTAAGTTGGCGGATGTTGTTCATTTCTAGAACTAAGTGGTTTATCGAAAGAGCAAGACTAAAAACAAAGATCACATATATAGATTCGGAATTCACGTGGACATGTACTGAAGAGATCGGGACACAAATGTGTTCGGATATATATATATGTAATCTTTGTTTTATGAAAATGTAATTTTGCTTATCTTAGGCTTCTCGATAAATGTGACTAGCGTGGTTGTTAAACTTAAAATACACTTTTTTTTATTTTTTCTTTCCTTTTGGTCAACTAGAATTGCTTAAAAAATTGAAAGATATACCAATATAATCAGGAGAGTTTTTAGGTTATTTAGAACCTACAAATGCATGAGAGATAAAAAGACAATCTGCCATAGAAGCCAAGACATGTTTCAGAGTGGTTTGCTTCAAGTTCGGAGCTTCAGGTTAATGGCTTACGTCAGTTTACCCACGGGGTTTAGGGTTATCATGTTGAGAATCAGGAATCACATTTGCGGGGTTTAGGGTTATCATGTTGAGAATCAGGAATCACATTTGCGGGGTTTTGTCTCGATGCATAATTCACGAAGAGAAAACACTATTTAACATTAGGAGGAATTTTACATAACCAAAAACTCCTCTCTCTCTCTCTCTCTCTCTCTCTCTCTCTCTCTCTCTGACCTGTGTCGCCCACCACTCTTGTGGTCGTTCACTCATCAGAATATATATAGGAAGAGAATACAGAAAATTTCAAGAGCCATATATGCTCAAGCACGCGTGATCTTCTATGGGGTTTCTGCAGATTGTGGTGACTTGAATGGTCAAGAATGACGGCCTTCAGCTGCCTTTGCAGCCTCCCAACAATCTCTCCTTCCACACTTGGGATGGAGTTTCATTATATGTGCTAGCTAAGTTATGGGTAATCCAACTTATGTTTGAAAACTCAATAAATGTCCCAAATTTTTATTATCTATTGAGTTGATATCAAACGATTTTTAACTGGGAACCCATCACTAGTCAAACAATCAAGATATCTTGAACTTCATTTGTTTACACGAGGAATAGATGTCGAAAAAGTTGAAGCTTTATATTGAGAGTGATAAAAGGTGTAATCATCTACAAGTGTGTTTTATATCGCGCATCTTGTTTATTCATTCGTCGAACATATTGTAAAGACAATATAACATTATACTCTAATATAACTTAATAATGTGTCTAAGTGGACTCGAAGAGCTTGTGTCGTTTGTGTCAAGCACATCAAATTCAAATAAATCGAAAGAATCAAATGATTAGTTTAACTAGAGCAGAGGAGAAAAAGCAGCTCCAAGTAATGAAAAAGGAATTTTGGGAATTGAAATCTACATTTTTGGGACCTAGTAACTCTAGGGTGAGTAGCAGGTTTAGCAGATGGGGGATGGGAATTAAAGGAGGGAGGAGAGATTGGGTTAGGCACAGGATGAGAAGAAGACGTAGGAGGAGCATAAGTAGAAGATGTTTGAATAGAATCAAGAACAAATATGGGAGTGGGAGAGGAGGCAGGGACAAAAGGTGGAACCAAAGAATTTGAAGGAATTATATGAACCAAGGATTGTCCAAGCTGTGGAGATTGAGATGAACTATAAACACAAACATTATGAGATTGAATTTTGGCATCCACAAGCTTTGGGGCCATGAAGATTTGCTTGATCGTCAATTTCAAGACCTTAAGAATTAATCGGTAACAGGCAGGGCATACCCCAAACTGACTAAATACCTTGATTATCAAAAAATAGAGAGGAAGAAGTAGAAGAGGTAGAAAGTGAGAAATGAGGGCAATGTAAGTTTAGGATAGGGGAAATCATCTTCGAAAAATCTGACATGCGTAGGTATATAAATTTTTTTAGAAATCAGATCAAGACATCCATAGCATCTGGTAGCTGAGTAGTAACCAAGAAAAATACATGGCATTGATCTAGGTATTAGTTTATGGGATGAAGATGGTCATAGCCAGAGGAAGCAACGAAAACCAAAATGTTTGAGTGAAGAATAATTAGGAACAAAATTTTAGAGAGGAAGAAAGGGAACATGAAAATTAATAGAAGAAAGGGGTAGCCCATTGATAAGATAAGGATCCGTAGTGATAACTTCAAGCCAAAATTTAAGAGAAAGTTGAGCTTGTTGAAAAAGGGTAATAGCCGTCTTAACTATGTGAGCATGTTTTCTTTAAACCATGACATTTTGTTATAGGTAAAGAGACATGGTTTCACAAGGAGATACTAAAGGAGGAAAAGAAAAGAGTCAATCAGTTTATTAAAAAATTCTCCTCCATTATCAGATCTCGTTTTCTTAATAAAAAGAGAAAATTGAATTGAAAGAAATAGTCTAAATTAAGTTTTAACATCTGAAGGAACTCGTGAATTAAAATATAACAGAAAAAGCCTAAAATTATCTACTAATAAATGATAATATTTGAAACCAAAAAATAAAAGAATAGGTGAAGGACCCCATACAGTGGAAGCAGGAAGTGGAAGCCTAGAAGAAATTGATGTTGAGAAGAGATGTAGCAATATTAGAAGAAGGGGGTAGAGGTCCTCATGTCCCTGATGAAGAATCTTGTGAGCAAGCATGCTCTAAATGACATATCCACAAGCATCAAAACTAATTCCATTAGCTGAAATCATCTGGCTCTGTTGCCTCTGTATAAGATTCCTCAAACTTTATTGTTATTGGTTAGTCAAGGACCTTATGTTGTAATAATGTAATACGTCTTTTTTTGGGTTTATCTTACGTATTATCAGAACATCTATTTCCAGCACTAGGCCAACTTGACTCGTGCCATCAGAGATTGGCATTACTTTGCAGACAGCAATATAGTATACATTTTTCTATGATTCGAGTTGTTAAGTACTTTTTTAGTTCAATTATTGTGACATGTTATAACGCTTGTTAGTATTATTATCAGTCTAGGAATAAATGTATACGCTACATATTCAAATATTATGAATCATTTTGAGTACTTACAAAAATATCTGATGTTAATACTAATCATAATATTTATATATATAAATAATAATTAGAATTGTACAAGCGTGGCTTTAGGAACACATACTCTTTCGTGCATAGATCTGAACACAGATATTTTCAGAATCGTTAGATGCACTTGGAGTCCATATTGTTTCGAAGAATTCCATTGACATCTAACGATTCTGAATACATATGTACAGTATGTTTCTGAATCCGTACACGTAGAGTGTGTTGTATAATTGCCTTTCTCTAAGTTGACCAAATACTAGGAAGACACATACGACCTCCCGCCGACTCCCCAGAACAAAACAGTCCAACAACTGCAAAACATATGTCGTAGCGGTTACTTTTGATCGGTAATCAGTTGGTTAACACAACCTTTTCTATTCGACAAACAACGAGGAAAATTATAAAGTAAAAAAAAAAAACCAAGAATTTTATAGGCTACCATTAGAAGCATTACATATTTGTTAGCTAGCCTTTTGCCATACCCTTATGCTTGTCCTCTCTTTTTCACCAATATTCTATCGCCGATGTAATCCTCTCATACCCAGAATTCACATTCTCGACCGTTATTTTACCCACCATTTGCTTATCCAGCCCGTTAGATTCCACTCAACCCAACATGTTTATGCTTGCAATGTCAGAATTGCTTCTCTGTCTCGGGCCGGCAAGGTTGAAGCCGCCCGCCAGGTGTTTGATACAATGGGGGAAAGAGATGTTGTCTCGTGGAATGCCATGGTGACTGGGTACTGGCAGAACAGGTGCCTTGAAGAGTCCAAGATGTTATTTGATTTGATCCCCACGAGGAATGTGGTGTCTTGGAATTCGATGATTGCCGGTTGTGTTGAGAATGAGAGGGTAGATGAGGCATTTGAGTACTTTTGTAGCATGCCTGAAAGAAATACTTCCTCGTGGAATGCGATGATTTCTGGGTTTGTTAGGTATGGAAGGATAGAGGAAGCCGGTGGTCTCTTTGACAAAATGCCAAGGAGGAGTGTGATTTCGTACTGTGCAATGATTGATGGGTATGGTCGAAATGGTGAGATTGAGCGGGCGAGGGCTTTGTTTGATTGCATGCCTACTAAAAATGCTGTTTGTTGGACTGTGATGATTAGTGGGTATGTGGACAATGGGAGGTTTGAAGAGGCTAGGGAGTTGTTTGATCGAATGCCAGATAGGGATGTTGTTGCAACTACAGCTATGATCACGGGTTACTGTAGGGAGGGGAAGATGGAAAAGGCGAGGATCTTGTTTGATGAAATTCATTCCAAGGATTGTGTCTCTTTCAATGCAATGATAAGAGGTATATACAGGTGCTACATAACAAGTCATATCTCGTGATTCAAAGTCTTGAATAGGACTTGGCAAAGCTAATTGTGATAGATATTAAGTGGACTGTCGCATCCTTCAGGTCTGACCCAGTGTCTGTTCTGTTTGTGGTACGAGTATCGGCTTTTAAATTAGAACGGGTTATATGAGAAACAGTTCAGGGAGACTTCCCTTTCTAAAGAAACATACTTGCAGAACTAATAGTAGTAGTAGCTATACCTTTTATTTATCCTTGTTATTATGCGAAAGAAAGTGATTAGTAGGGTAAGACAAATAATATCAGGAGTACTAGGCAAGAACATGGAACGGGAACAGGTATTGGTCTAGGGCTCTACCATGTTTATGCAGGATAGCTTTGCATCTGCTTAGAACCACATAATTAATGTCAAGTGCCAAAAAAGGGGGATTGAGGACTATTTATCTGAACTTAGTCTGACCAAAGCCAAGTCATGTTTAGTTCACTTTCTTTTGGCTATTATGCCTTGAGTTTGTGTTTGTGTTTGTCTTTCACGAGATTACTTTGTGGTTTCTGATATCCAAGTGCCGTATTGCCATTTTAATGTCCTCTTTCAATTGCCAACTCATATTAGTATGGTCCATGTTTTTCAAATGTAAAATCCTTTAGCATTTTGCACTGTGACTTGAGTTTCTAAACTTGGCAGATGCACGTTTGAGTAAAATTGTATCTCAAATGACATTTATGCTTGTGTTGTAGTATTTGTCTACAAAACTGATTTCTATGGCAACTTTTTTCAGTTAAACTGAGGGAATAATGCATTTCATTTGAGTAGCTTGTGAGGCCAAGGAATTACCTACTTTGGTATTTCCCTACCGTTTACAACATTTCCACTTTTTTGATAGTTCTAATCATGGATAAATCTTTCAAATTGGTATAAAAATAGCTTTCATATCTATAGGTTATGCACAAAATGGGAATGGTGAGGAGGCACTGAAGCTATATACACAAATGCTCAGGGAGGGTATGCAACCAGACCACTTCACCCTTGTTTCACTTCTCACTGCTTGTTCTACTCTAGCATCGCTAAAAGATGGAAGACGAACACACGTGATCGTTATCAAAAGAGGGTTTGAGTCGCATCTCTCAATATGCAATGCTTTAATCACCATGTACAGCAAATGTGGTGGCATCATTGACTCTGAGTCCACCTTTTCACATCTCATGAATCCTGACCTCGTTTCATGGAACACCATCATGGCCGCTTTTGCACAGCACGGCCTCTATGAAAAGGTTGTTTCTTTTTTCGCTGATATGAAATTGAGTGGATGTGAACCAGACGGAATTACTTTCCTTAGTTTATTATCCGCTTGTGGTCATTCCGGGATGGTGAATGAGGGTATGCATTGGTTTGATTCGATGGTAAAACATTACAGATTAGTTCCTCGGCTTGAGCACTACTCATGTTTGGTTGATATACTGGGACGCGCGGGTCAGTTAGAGAAGGCTTATAACATGATCAAAGAAATGCCATTTGAAGCAGACTCGGGTATTTGGGGTGCCCTTCTTTCAGCATGTTGTGCTTATTCAAATGCAGAACTAGGGCGACTAGCTGCGGAAAAATATCTCGAATTGGATCCTCAGAATTCCGGGGCTTATGTTGTGTTGTCCAATATATATGCTGCTGCTGGAATGTGGAAAGAAGTTAAAAGAGTGAGGGGGTTGATGAAAGAGCTAGGAGTTAAAAAGAAAACTGCTTATAGTTGGATGGAGATCGGTAATAAGTTGCATTTTTTCTCGGGAGGAGATGTGTCTCATCCAAATATTGAAGAAATTCATTTGGAGCTTAAGCAAATCGGTTTGCAAATGAAGCGGATGGAGGATATTGCTGAGATTTATTTTTTGTGGAGCTGTTATGGTTGAAATATATATATCAAAGAATATACGGGCTTCGCGAACGAAGAAAAGGTGAATAGTTTCATATCTGGTTTCAATCTTGATGGTTGATTTATGTGGAGCAGAGTCTGTTTTCTTCAACTACACACACACAGAGACACACAGAGCGCACCGGCTGGAAAGGATTTTTGTTGGTGATTATTGAGTTTGTGAAGCTTGATTTGGTTTTAATGGCGAAGTAGACGTTATTCTTTCGGATTATTGGATTTGTAAAGTCGGGTTCGGTTTTAATGGCCACTTAGTTGACTATGATGGGGTTCGACATGCCAGATCAGAATGTAGGGTCTAGGGGACAACAGTCCCAAAACTTAGACAAGGATACCAGGGTAACTGATAATGTAAATTCTAGATTTTAAAGATGTACTTTGTGCGACAGTGTAGATGTATCTCGTACTGTTTTTCACTTGATACATGGTTAAAATTGGTACGAGCCGTGAATGTATTCAATGTTGGAAAACTCGCTGAGAAATAGTATCTTTGTTGCTGTTGATTGTGCTGTATAAAAATCCCCCAGATCATTATGTAGAAAAATGAGACAACTAGAGTCGTATTATTCATCCATAAGTTGGTGTGATGCGACTTTTATGCAACGAAGAAATTTGGTTGGGTGTTTGAAACTAATAGCACCGGGTAAAAGCTTCTCCAACAAATATTTCAAATATCAGTCGTCAACAAATTACAGATTTATAAAGATTTGATGCCTCGTTTGATTTGCAACGCGAAATGACGCAAGTTCCTCTAATTCGACTGTTTCCGCTTCGTTCTTCGCCCCGAATGAATCGGAGATTCGAGAATATTTTTGGTTTAGTAAGAGTCGGGAATATGTTTGAAAAAAAAATTGAGGAATAAGTAGGATTCGGAGATGAGTATCTTTGTCTCCGATCTTCGATCCCGCCCCGCCCCGTCCCACCTTGGCCAGTCTTTTCTTAACCATAAGTACGCATGATTTAATTTATTTTGTCTTGTTTTTTATGGAAATGAAAACTACTTAAAATTTTAGAATTTTTTTTTTGAAATTAAAAAATTAGTTTTTTAATTTTTAATTTTTGAATCTGCGTTTGCCGTTTGGAGATCTTTATTCCTTGTTCGGGGTGAGGGTGGAGAGTAAAAATTTTTTTTGTTAGAAACGGGGTAGGAACATGGATTGAATGTAGGTTTAGAAATTGAAGACGAGACAATAACATCCACTCCCGATTCGTTCCTTTGCTATCCCTAGTTTTGAGATTCATAGTAAGTCAGACTTTGGGTCTTGCTACTATTTTTTTCTTAATCCATCCTAATGACTTGTTTGGACGGGGTATTAATTTTGAGGATGTTAAATAAGATGAGGTGTTATAAGAGAGCATTTATTTTTTAGTTCTATATATTAGTGTCAACTAGTTTTTCATCACATTTTCTTTTGAAGGTATATTTTGGTCTTATCTTTTAAAAAATACTCAAATTACCTTAGTTTCTAATTTTTCGCACTTAACCCTTAAAGAAGGGATACGGTTCATAGTCCTTACCATAACAATTTTTACTATGATGATAAATTTGCTTACCTGATGATAAATTTGTTAGGATCGATGGTAAATTTACTGCTCTTTATAATTATAATGGTAAATTTGCTACAAATCTTTGTTACATTTGATGGTAAATTTACTATAAAATTTTACGTATAGTGTTCAACTAATATCATCGTAAAACGGATGATATTTTACCATAGAAAGCAAGAAGAAATCAGATTCTGATGAATATCTTTTGATGATTTTCCATTTTCGGTGATTCTCTCTTGATTTACTAAATATGTTTTATCATATTTGTTTTAACTTTCAAGCCTAAGTTACTGTCATGTTTTTCAATTTACCAAATTGAAAATTATATGCTTTCACTTAAATATGACAAAAAAGATAAACTTACACTAAAAAGCAATACAAATATGTCAAACCATGTAAAATTGGAATTAAAACATAACTTGAGAATCCTAATGGAATGAAAACCAACGCTACCTGGGCTCATAGGACCCTAATTTAAACATATGTATTAAATAAGAAAGTGTTTAATTGAGTTATGTAATAAGAGGGGAGAAACTATTTTAGACATATTTTGGTTGGCGACTTATATATGTGGATTACTAAATTAGAAAGGGTGTTAAGTCAAAAATAAATTATTTAATTTTATTGCCTTTATAGTGGATATTTTCATTACAAAATGATTTGTTCATACAAAATTTTATTACTAATGGATTTTGGGGCTTTACCTCACCGACTGGCGTCTTCTAGATCTATCCTAGTGTGTTAGGTAGTGTGTGTGGAGTTTTTTCTGATGGATGGATGTGATATTTAGATATTTTTTAGTTTTTTACTCTCAGAGGTTTTCAGGGGTAATTGTGGTATATTCACTATGTAATGGAGGTGATGGTGGTTTCTTGTCAACTCTATTGCTCCACTAAGGACTTTCTGTACTTGTAAAATCTATGGTTCCCTTTATATATATAATTTATCTTTTTGCTGACAAAAAAAAAGTTACATAATATATTTATACTTTATTATTTAACATGTTAATTTTAAGTGATAATATTTTGATACATTGTACTTATATTTTCAAAAGTGTGAACATAATTCAACAATTTGCAATGAAAGATTATGTTTTTAATTTAATCACGTCATTTGAAATGAAATAGTTGTATTTGTTAGTTTATTAAGGATGATCAAATCGATAAAGTGGTAGCCGTAATTTGAAATCAACTTCATTACAAAATTGGCTGGCGAATTGACTTGTATTGTACTCTCTTTTAATCAAAGAACACAAAGAACTCTCAAAGAACTCTAGAATATTAATAGGAGGAATGGTGTGAGTTGTTGGTAAAAAATTTCTATATGAAGACTGCTCAATTTATAGGATAAAAAAGAGCCAAAATATTAATTTCGTCATGAATCAAAAATTAAATTCTAAGATTTATTTTCAGAATAAATTTTTTGAAATAAATTAGAAATTAAATTCTAGTATCAAAATTAATTTCTCCAAAATCATTTTGGGTCTGGCTATTAAACTCTAAATTAAATCAACCCCATGTGTTACAATTGGATCCAAGCAAGTCCAACTTTTTGTACAATATAAAGATAAGCTATAGAGTTCAAGGACCAAACCAAGTTCAGGCCTAAGCCTAGACTCAAACCCAAGCCCATGGCCCCAATTCAACGTGGTCTAGTTCGAGCGACAATAGCAATGCGTGGGGGCATGTGTGATAATTTAGGCCGAAGCCCACATTATCTAGATCATTCCTCATTCAAAAACTTTGGTACCCCAAAAAAGTCCAAACCCTAGGCAAACTTGAGATTTATATACTCAACACAAAAATATTTTTTCGATGTGGAACTAGGTGACCTATCACTTTTCCACATACTACACATGATGCACATTTTGAGAATTAATTTTTCATTCAATCCTTAATGAATTTTGTCTATTCTTTCTAAGGCTTAAATCCATCACTTAGGAGTATACAAACCCATTGAGATCCATCTCAAGCGATCTTAAGGTATCCCTCAATTTTTAAACAAAATCATCAAAAAAAATATAGATTAAAATCTATTTTTCAGTCATTGAATCATATCAAAACTGTCAAGACCCGAAATTTTAAAAATTCAATAAAAATAAAATTAAAATTAATTTTCAAAAATTATTATTCTCATTATTTTATTTTAATTCATAATTTATATTATGCATGTTTATTGTATGGACTTTATACTTAATGTTGTTAGTTGGACTAAGCCCTTTAACTTCTTAGGTTGGACCTTCTGATGTTTAAACCCAAGCCCAACCCAGTTCAACTTAACTTTGGCCCTCAATCCAACCCATGGTCCATATGGTGTGACCTATAGATCCAAACCCATTTTGGTCTTAGATCATACTATTTTGTATCATGTTCCTTCCACACTTGATTATTTTCTCCTTTCTCATCATCATCAACCCACGTTTGGAAAATTCTTCGGATAGCAGCCCTCAAATGGCTGATATATTGTATCTCAGACTTAAGCCCCAAAACCTCCATAAACACGTAGTTTTGATCACTAAACCTCTTCCCCTTCACATGCTCTCTATAAGGAATTGTAGCACCCTCTTTCTTGTCTAATGGCTACACCTGTGAAGTTCATACTTCCACTCCAAGCTCTTGATTTTTCTTCCATGGCTGATGGTAGTAGTGAACTCTTTCTTCACCAATGGGAGATATCACCTTGGCCACCACTCTATCACAAACCACCTTCCACCCATTGTTTGAGCTCCATACCTCATTCTTCTTTATTTTCTGCAAATTTGGGGTCAGCAAAATCATCTCCTACCAATGAAAATCCATGCAAGTTTTGTCCTCAACACTCAATCTACCTCTATATAAACCTTTGGTTCCTCCTCCCTTTCTTCATTCACGAATTTCATCCATTACAAAGCTTGAGAGAAAGATTAGAATCAGAAATTTCAGGAGAGAGAGAGAGAGAGAGAGAGAGAAGATGGAACCAAATTGAAGTGCTATTTTGCTCCAATCAAGCCAATTCTTTCCCATTCGAGGTTGTATTTCCTTCATACAAGGTAATAACTCTATCCCTAATCTCAATTTGTGTCATTGATATTTCATTATAACTTTATGAAGCATTTGAAAGCAAACCTAGTTCTGAGATTTTTGGGAAAGACGACCTCCATCCAGATGAATTTTCATCTCATCCGGATGAACCTTGCCTCTGGACCATATTGTATTAATGTCTTGAAACTCATCCTGATGCTCATCACGATGACTTGTCATCCCATTCGGATGAACTTTCTCTCTAGTCATTTCATGTCATGTTATAATGTGACTCATCTGGATACACTTTCATTCCATCCGGATAAACTTGTCATCTTCCTTGTAGTTGTTCAGGATGCTACCTTTTCATCCGGATGGACTTTCCATCCATTCGGATTCACTTTCATTCCATCTAGATGAACTTGACACATCCTGATGACCATTCAGATGACTTTAATCCATCCTGATGTTTCTCTCAATAAACTTACCCTCTGATCTTTATTTTCAAGAGTCATCTCGATGCATTTTCACTTCATCTCGATGCATTCTCACTTCATCCCGATAAACTTAGCCGTCGACTTTTATTTTTCAAAAGTCATCCCGATGCATTTTCATTTCATCCCGATGAAATTAAGATCCAACCCAATATTTGTCCAACAAAACTTCACCCGAACTCACCCCTGTACTTTTTAATTTCACACCCTTATGTGTATGGTATATTTGACATTATTTATATGTTTTCATACTTTGATTTATGCTTTAATCATCCATGTTACTTATTTAAGTGTTGCAAGACTATTTCACTATCACACTTCCGTAAAGCATGAGAACATAGTCCTAGGAATTGGACTGTCGTAGTAAACATTCGATCTTATGACATGTGGTGTGATGTCGGCACCCCAATCGTTACTACGACGGGTTCTGACATGATATGCCCTTTATTCAGTGATGCTTGCACACTTCGCTTATTTTTATGAGACAATTAATGTTTTACGGGCAACGTTTGTGTTGACCTAGACCTGAGAGATATTTGATGTGAAAATTATCACGTGTGTATGCAGTCGGCGCCTCTGTTGTGAGAGACAATGGACTCTAACATGATTAGTTGTAATATTGGATAATGTGTTACGCTGTTGGTGCCTTGGTTGTGAGAAATAATGGGCCCTGACATGCTTGATGGATATTGGCTTAGGAACTATCACATGTTTATGATGTCGGCGCGTAGGTCGTTGTAACGATGGGCTCCGATGTGCTATTGGAAAATATGAACAAATTCAAAAATGATTCTCAGATTCATGTTATAATCTCAGTTATCAATTCAGTTACCTTTCTTATTTCAGCACTTGAGGAATTATGAATTAACACATGTGTCAAACTCAGAAACGAGTTTCAAAAAGTTGATTTGAACTTATTTTGCGCACATCGTACTCTGATTTATTATTGTTCATGATTAATATTCTTTCGCTTATTATTACAAAATGTTCATGACTTGTTCATACATCATTCAATTTGTGAGATAAATTGGATAGTATGTATAGGTTTTATTTATTGAACTTCATTGCTCATGGTGCACATTGACCCTGCCCCTGGCATTTCACGCCAGGTATTGAAGATGGAACAGAAGAACTCGAGCTTCTAGCCACCGACAACGTCAATTCAGAAGAAGATAAGATAGCACGTTGGTTCACTTAGACTATAGTTTAGTTCTTCGTAATTCTCTTTTCAAGATTTACTTTTTGGTTATTTTAGTAGTTTTTAATCCAAACTCGTATTTTCCCAATTATGAAAGAAAAAATTGGTCTGTTTTCAGTTATTCTCTTTTAATTAAAGTTTTTAAATCGGGACGTGACAAAAACCTAGCAAAACAGAAGTCAGAGATTTTCGGTTGAAATGGTAATTGAGCGCATGACAGAACTGGTCAATCGTCTGACCAGACTGCTTGAAAGAGTCAGTCAACCGTCCCTTGCAAATCATGATAAAGACTAGTTTGATCAAGGCAAAAAGGAACAAGTCAACATGACATTAAATTATGATCAATAAGTGTCATTTCAATGCATTTCAAGATCTTGTTAGAGATAAGATTGCATATCCAAATTCGGAAGAATCAACATCATGTGAATTATTTATAAAATTCAATGATAATCTATTTTCTTTGAAATTCAATTTTAACTAAAATATCATCAAAACATAGAAAATGCATTATTTCTAACAAAAATAGACACCCATAACCCGACTCCATGAGGAAACCTAATTACTCAAAACTAGACTCAACATTTCTCCCTGACTCTTAATAGAACATATGCCAAAAGAAACCAAGACCCTTTTAATATCCCCAATCCTTTGAACTCACACTTTAATTTCCTAATTCCACTCAAGCACCTCTTCAAATCCTACAAAAATACTACACACATATCACTTTTGCACATTACTCAAAACGACGTCATTTTGTATTGAGAAAAAACATATGTTACTTCCCTAAATCGAATTTTTTTTCAATGCAAAACGACGTCGTTTTGAGTGATGTACAAAAGTAATGTATGTGTAGCATTATTGATCCTCTATTGAATACACCTGAAGATGAAATTTTACTTTTATCGAAGCTCACCCTTTATTTGAAAATCATCCTGTAACGACCCGTATTTTCGGAGTATTTTTATTTGATATTTTAATGAATAAATAAATAAATTTTAAATTTTTAGATAAGTTGCTAATATTTTTTGTATTCAAATTGTACTCTTATATATATCTCTATATTAAATTCAAAAATTTATCCCTACTCACTAACTCTCTCTCACTCTCACGTTCCCCCTCTCCACCCACTCACTCTCTCTCCTACTCTCACGTTTCTAGCCATCCACCAACTGATTTCTCTCTCTCCTTCTATTTATTTATTTTTTTTCTCTTTTTTTCTCATTTTCTCTTCCCCTCCTGTGTGCAGTTTTCTCTCTCTCCAGGTAATACCTCTGTTTTCCTCGTTTTCCTTGTTTTGTTTGTTTTTGGGTTTCTCTGTTCTCTCTCTAGTTCCCTGTTTTGATTTTATTTTCTCTGTCCTCTCTCTTCTCTCTCACTCATTTTCCTTCTCTGTTCTCCCTTCTCTCAATTAACCCTCTCTCTCTCTCCGGCAGCGGGAAAACCCCACTGTTTTGTATTTTTTTTTGTATGATTATTTCGTTTGTTTGTTTGATTCTTCTAGATTTCTAGTCATAATATATATATATATATATTTATAGTTAACTCCGGCAGTGGACAAACCCTCCACTGTTGGTAATTTTTTTTTATATATTTATTTTGTTTGTTTGTTATTTTAGTTATAGTACTTAGCATTTTTAATTATTATATTGTTTATTAGTTATAGTACACTGTTTTTTTTATTATTTTATTTGTTATTTATTTAATGAATGATCTTGATTTCTTTTTGTATATAGTGTTGCGATAATCGGATCTCAGTGCGGTATTTGATTCGTGGGTTTCAAGTAGCGCTTTATTTCGTCGAATCAAGGTAGAAAAACTTCGGACCGAGCTCTATATATAATGTTAATTTACGAGTATTGTAGATTTTGTTTCGATGTTCGAGTAGGGGACATAAATCAATATTGTTATTGACTAAATATTAGAATAATTATGTGTATTCGGTTGCATTAATGGATCATGTTGTGAACTGGATAAATATTAGGTGTCAGGTTGGGATTGGACCTGAACTATAGGAATGTTAGATAATCCTTTTATGTGTTGATTCATTATTTAATTTAGTCTAACTGATTGATTAAAGGATTTACACTTGTTGAGACCAATTTTGTATAATAGGACCCACGAACGTTGTATGTAACTTAGATTCGATTGATGTGGATATTGTTGTATGAATTATTGCCAATTAATTTATGTTCGGTGCATATTTATTGGAATCACAAGTTGAAATTTTATTTTTGCATATTGAGTATAACGGGGAGCATTGTGCATGCATGAAAATTTAAAATTAATCAAACGGCAGGGTTAGATGATCTCATTGTTGCGATAATGAGTGATAACCATAATGATTTGGAGTTGTGGTGAATTATGAAGGGGATTGCGAGACCCTGAGATTGAAAATTTGGCTAAAGAGGATTGCGAGACTCCGAGGCTGCGATACCAATGAAGGGGATCGCGAGACCCTG
Organism: Arctostaphylos glauca; assembly: GCA_019985065.2. Taxonomy (NCBI): domain Eukaryota; kingdom Viridiplantae; phylum Streptophyta; class Magnoliopsida; order Ericales; family Ericaceae; genus Arctostaphylos; species Arctostaphylos glauca. The sequence continues at coordinate 5,507,121 of JAHSPW020000008.1, forward strand.
AGGTTGTACTTTCGATATGGGGGATTGCGAGACCCCGGTGTGGAAAAAGAAAAATAATAATAATAATAAAATAAAAGGAGACTAAATGTGAAAAAGAAATTTATGCACGACATAGTAGATTTTCTATTGGTTTAATGTTCTTTGCATACTATATAGGAGAAAGATTATGTATGTTTAATTGTAAGTTAGGAGTAAGGTTAGATTTTTTCTACTGAGTGTTAATCACTCATTTGGAGCTACTTCTTGGCCCCTGGCATTTCACGTCAGGTTTTGAGGAACAGGTTGAGGGGGAAAATGACTCAGAAGTTCAAGAGACTGAGTTGGATGAGAAGGATGTACCTGAGCCATGGCTGTACCAGTAACAGTCTGGTGGTGTAACCTAGGGTGTCCTCTCAGTTGATAAATTTTTATTTAATGAAAATTATGATGTAAGTTGTTAGTTTCAAAACTATTTAGTGAGCTAAATTGTTGATTCGATTTCTTTGCAAACAATTATTAAATATGATGAGAATTGGGTTTTTCATGTTAAATTGAAATTTTATTCCGCAGTGTGAATGATTATTATTTTATTTTAACGTACCATAAAAATATGGGTCGTTACACTTGGTATCAGAGCCCCAGGTTGAGAACCTAGAGACTTTGGGTTGAGTAGCTTAGTGGAATTGTTCGTGACCTTAATAGTTAATTAGGCTTTCGAGTGTGTTGTCACGTAACGTAATTAAATTTTCTAAAAAAAAATTATAGATATTTGAATTGATTGAGCTTTGATATTTATTTTTGTTCTCTTTTGTAGATGTCGTCAGATTCGAACAGTGTTAGTTTTGACAATTGGGGTATTTATCGCCAGCGAGGGAGAGCTATCGTTTTCCCTACCATACCTCCACCACCACTTCAGGCGTGGGCCAGATTTTGTTGGTGAAGTTTTTTAACTCCTAATCCACCGTATATATCTCTTACATTTTAAAATGTTACTCTAGCTTATTATCAAAAAAGTTATGAAATTCACGCATCTAACCTTTAAACTAGTTTTTTTCAATGTTAAACTGTTGCTTTTAAACTTCTCTTTAAGTTTCTTGGATCAAATGAATACACGAGAAGGTTTTTTTTTTTTAACTTCACTTCACTAAAATTCTCAAAAATAATTTATCTGTACTAGTTTTTTGACAAGTCAACAGAGCTTGAATTATTATTTTATACTCTAAATTTTGTATTAACCCCAATGTGTATTTTTTTTCCCTTTCTGGCATACATCTATTAGATGCTTGATGTTGTATTATCTAGTACAAATTGTTATTTTTTATTCTTTTTTCAACTTAGTGTACATTTTAAATTTTTTCTCTTTTTATTTTCTTTTCAATCCACGGGTAATATATAAATTTATGTTCACAAAGTTTTGAATGTTAATAATGGAAGGGAGGTTGTAACATATGAAAACTAAAGAAAAATTGTCAAAACCGAAATTGAAGAAGCTCTAGAAGAGGTACGCGCCGGAACATGAAGGCCCTCACCAATCGGGGATAACTATTGGCTGATTTATTTAAAAATATTTTAAAGATTCGACAGTTGTGTTTTAAATGTCCAAATCTTTCTATAGGAAATCTAACGAGGGTGATTATTTATGTCATTTGATTATGATTTAAAAATTACTCCCTTCAAATAGATATTCATATATATATATATATATATATATATATATATATATATATATATATATATATATATATATAATCTAGTTAAAAATCTTTTGATAATTTTAAAAAATATATATATGATTGCTAAGTTTTCTTATTGGGAAGATCTCATGAATTATGAAAAAAAAATTAGGTCAAGTATATTGACTCTCTCAAGGAGCATTAATATTAAATTTAAGAAAAGTACTATTTTTATTCAAATCAAATAGGATTAAAGTTTAAGAAATCACTTTCGAGCTTTGTTTACTAAATAACTAAAAAAATGTCGATTCTATGCAAACACAAATATTTTGGTTTTTTATAGTTTCAATGATGAATTAATATTTCGAGTGAACAATTAACAATAATCTTTTCTGACAAAAAATAAAAAACCCATGTAAAATACGCAGTCGTGAATCCAGTGGAATAGATTTTAATTATAACCTTTATTTTGTTTTTCACAGTCGAGTATAATGTTATTTTCTATTTATGTAAAAAAAAATTGTGAAAATAGGTTTATCTTTTAAACTAAAAAACCAGTATGACATAAACATTTTTTTAAAAATAGGAAAACAGTGAAGTGCATCGGTTTTGAGGGATTTTTTTTTTCTTACTTTGAAGAAAAATAAAAATGGTTGAAACATCAAATTAATATTTTCTTGAGACTCAAAAAATAGCAAAGAGCATTGGTTAAATTATTATTAATTTTTTACTATTAAGATAGATAAAAATGATTGATTGGAGTAATTATTCTGCAGACCTGGCAGACGAGGCATGAGGCACCATATGACGGTACTTTAGAGACACTGAATATTTTATCAAATCATTTGATAATTTTTTTAACACTAAGACTAAGATATGCTAATGCAATTTTTTAAGAGAATGAATAGAAAATACGATAAATAAACCAAGGCACGCATGTCACCCCATCGTCTGACTTGGTCATTGCATGCGTCGTACGGGATCAACGCTTGTTTGTTTTTTAGAGGGTGTTTTAATGTTTACCATATCCTTAATTAACATGGGAATAATTTTTTTCCCAAATCCAAGTTGCTTTGAAAACGAAATAATTATAGGAAATGCATTTTTTTTGTTTTTTCCAAATCCTATTCGAGGAAGTGCTTAGGGACTTTTGAGGAAACAAAACTACTCTGGCTTGGTCAACGATAAACACACCAGGAAAACGAAAACAATTGTTTCTCCAAAAGTATAATAAATTCTTTACCAAAAGTATTGAGTTCAATTCTGTTCATTCTCGATTGTGGATTCCACATCGATAATTGAAAAATCATATATTTTGTTCATATTAGTTTTTTAAGATCTCGTGAAAATTTTCAATTCATTCAAATATCAATAAAAGTACTTGACTTGAAAATCTAATTTTTTTACTTGAAAATTTTAAATTTTTAGGCTAAAAAAATTAAAAATTTAGATTAAACACTTATCGATATTTGATTGAGTTAAATTTTTTCATGATAACCTAAACAATTAATTTTAACAAAATAGACAATTGTGATCATCAAAGTGAAATATCAAAATAGGATCACGCAACTAAGAATAAATAAAATTTATTTACTTGCCAGTGAAGTAGACTCACTATGTTTTTTTTTTCCATTCTCTTTTTTCCGTCTACACAACTACTAAGCTTAAACTTGACAGGCCAAGTCCTCTGGTCATCACTCCAAGCGAAGACGTCTATGTATGTATTCCTTGAAAAAACAGATTAGATGAGAGCTCTTCGGCCTCAACTTATGTCAGCGAAGCGCTTGATGAACATGGATTCGCGGATTGTACTTGCGGCCAAGCCCATGTTCAAACGAGGACTTAGAGGTGCTCTTATACGCGGTGCACAACAAGGCGTGTTATGCGCTAAAAGATAACATTTTAGCATAGAAAATACTATTTTAAAAAGACTCTCCCCGATAAGAATCTTCGCTTTTATATCAAAATAACATTGTTTTGTTGCACAGCGCATTTGTTGGATTCATGAACCTGAATGAACCGTTGACCACATGCATCAATTTTCAAGAGATCTATCTTTCTTTATTGGACGCAGTTATGGTTCATGTTTCCCAAGTCAAACTCCGGGGTGGCACCGTCCTAATAAATTTAATTTTGGAGCCTAATTTGGTAAAGTTGTAATGTACTTCATTCCAAATTCCAAAAGAGTTGCGCCAAACTACTAAATCCAACGACCCACTCTCTCTAGAATCTCTCTCTCCACTTTTGCCGTTACGGCAGAGGGTTGCCGTATGGCGCATCTTCGTTTCTAGCTGAAAACGCGCCAACTTCAGACTCCTTCATTGCCGGAACCTACTTTCTCTCTCTCTCTCTGTTGTCTGAAGGTTTACAGTGTCTAATATTGGTCCAATTATTTCCTGATTTTCTAAATATAGAGAAGGGATATCCATAGCCAGAGAATTTTCCGAACTCATCATGTTTCGCTCCAAATCGAGGTGCCAACAATCTCTCTCTTTCTCAACCATTGACCCTCTGGTCTCTAAGCTAGTGCTATTATTAGATTCATTAATTTTCTGAACTGTCTGAGACTATTTTTCGGGTATCTAATTGTAACCATGAATCAATGTTTTTTCATGAGTTTTTGTATTGACTTGCGCTGTTTGTAGATCTGGATCTTTTGATTATCGGAAAAAGAATCGCCAATCGGTTATCTCTAGGACTCTCTCTGTCTCAAGATTTTGCAGAGGTGATCCTTTGATATCACAGATTGATGCAAATGCCCTCAAACCGGTGGAACAAAAGCTCCCCGAGTTGTCCGAGGTATATGTATATGCATATAGATACACACATAATCTCATCATTAAGTTATAGTTTGTGTTTGTGTATATAAATATTTGGGTTGAGTGGAGCTTATGAGTTGGGATTGATGCTAAGGTTTTGTGCAATTTGATGTTGTAACAACTTTTTGAATTTTTGGGCTGGGATTGATGATGGGTTTTGTACAATTTGATGTTGAATCAGATTTTTACCTTAAGGATTCAGATTGATCATGCGATGTAGAATCATCTTTCGAACTTATGGGTGGTTTTGATGATGGGATATCGCAATATGATGTAAAAACCAAATTTGAATTTATGGATGATAGATTATGTACAAATTTTGTAGAAACGACTTGCTAGAATTTCTTCAATGATGCAGCGACAAAAGAGCGAGCAGCTGGAGGAGGAGCTGAGGATCACGAAAGAGCAATTGGGAGAGGTGGAAGAAGAAAGGGATCGAGCGTTTGATGAGCTACGGGAAAAGAAAGTGTTGGCTCGCGAGGCTAATATGAAGCTAAGTGAAGAATTATCCAATTCAACGAAGGAATTGAAAATGACGGAGAGGAATATAGATTTGTTGAAACTTGAACTCGAAAAGGCCAAAGAATTTCAGGTGAAATTGGCCGAGAGAGATGTGTCCTTTGGTAGGTTGAAAGAGGAACTGAGCAACACAAAAGCCTCTGAGGCCCAAACAAAGGGATTGTTGTCCGATAGTAGGAGAAGAATTGAGGAACTCGAGGATGAATTCGAGAGACGAAAAGTATCAGAAACTAAAATGTATGCTCAATTGATTTCACAAACGAAACAATTTGAGCAAACCAAGATTCAACTCAAGGAATCCAAGCTTGAAGTTGCTTCTCTTCATGAGAAGATGGAAGTTGGAGCTTGCAATCATGAAAATGTAGATTCCTTGAAAGAAACGGTTGAAAGTCTTAGGTCCGAGCTTCAATTGGCGAAAGAAAACTTGGGTCGAGCCCAAAAGGATGAGAAAGTTGCCTTATTAAAGGCTAAGAATCTGGTTGGAGATATGAACTTACTCAAAAATGAAATGAAGTCTGCTATGGATGCAGAAGAGAAGAGCAAAAAAGCCATGGATGATCTAGCATTAGCTTTGAAAGAAGTTGCAACGGAAGCCAATCAGGCAAAGGAGAAACTTAACCTAACCGAATTGGAGCTAGAACGCGTAAAACATGAGGCAGAAGAATTGAAGGGAGCGGTGAGGGGCATTGAGGATAGGTATCGAAAGCTATTGGATGAAGAACGTAAAGAAACAGAACGGTACAAAAACACAGTTGAGAGGCTCAGATTAGAAGCAGAGGAGTCACTTTTGGCATGGAATGACAAGGAAATAGAGTTTGTCAATTGTATCAAAACAGCTGAAGAAGAGAAGGCTCTTGCACAAAAAGAGACTGTTAGAATGATTGAGTCCTTGAAAGCGGCTGGAAACACGAACAGGGTCTCGAGGGAGGAAACTTTCAAGTTGAGGGATATTCTTAAGCAGGCCTTAAACGAAGCGAGCGTTGCAAAAGAAGCTGCAAGCATCGCTCGTGAGGAAAATTCGCAACTCAAAGATTCCAACGCTGAAAAAGAGGAGACCTTGGATTTTCTCACCCGGGAAAATGAACGCCTTCGCATCAATGAAGCTGCGGCTAATGAGAGCATCAAGGCGTTGAAGCGGTTGCTTTCTGTATCATCGAAAAAGGAGTTAAAACCCGAGGAGAAGGTGCAAAATGGGAGATTCAAAACCACGAAATCAATGACCGAGGAGGGTGAAGATCGGAAGAAACATATCAAGGCCTTCAGTTTTGACCTTAGTGAGCTGAAAATCCCAAATGGGTATGAAGATGAGAATGAGGAGGCTTTACACGAGGATCCTATAAAAGCTGAGACACTTAAAGGATCAATATTTGATACTGTCGATTCGCCAAAGTCAGTGCCTCATACGCCTCGTCTCAGAAGAGTTCCTTCTTCGTTCACGGACGATGGAAGATCAATAAACTCGGAAGATTCAGATTATCTAGATTGTTCCTCTTCCTGCGACGATGAAAGGAATTCACAGAGGAAAAGTAAACAATTGTTGCGAAGAGTTAGTGATCTGCTGAAGAGGAAGAGTTCCCTCAGGAAGGAACCATCCAATATTGAACTATGAATCAAGTTCATTTTTTTTCTATTACTTAAGATCTATACTATCCGTATACTTCGATGATTTATTGAACCTGGTGCGTCTGAAAGCATCTTTTACTTAGGTGTTAGATCATTTGAGATATTGTCATTTTAGAAATATAGAACTTACTGAATATATATACATGAATAATGAGAGGCTTACACATTTGGCAGATCTTGTTTTATCTAGTCTTTTTTTCGGTCATTTACTGTGATTTTCCCATGGTTGCTTACAAGTTTTTGCCTACACTTGGTATGTGATGGAATCCCCTTTTTTTCATGGTTTTATCTTCTCTTTAAGTCTGCTGAAATATTGGTATTATAAGCTTATATGTATAGAAAATGTCTAGAGACACATCCAAGCACACGCATGCTCACATGAATTGTGAGCCCGCACACGTTTTATAACACATTTGCACACAACTTACAGGAATTGAGAGTCCCGCAGTCATGTGAGCGTGTGCGCAAATATGTGGTCTCTCAGCGTAATTGATAAGGATATTATACTGCTTTAATTGTGTTTGAAACTTTGTGATACGGTTATTCTTGAGCATTGAGAATTTTCATTTGGCGGAATAATGCTTATTTTGGATGAATCTAATCACCTTAAAAACTGTTAGGAATCAAACGAAAACGTTCAATCCTACAACGTCCCTACAGATCCTGGGAACCATGAATCATAGAACGAAACAAACAAAACAATCTTGCGTAGTAAAAAAGAAAAGAAACGAGACACAAAATATACATGGAAAATCTCAACGCGAGAAAAAATCATGAGAGCCACACTGATTTACTATGAATCGAATACATGAGTACAAATCTTCTCATAATTTCTCTTAAGATTTGTGTTTTCTCTTGTCTCTCTAGTCTCTCCCTTTATTTTCTCTCTTAGGAAACCTTTCAGAAGTAACAGCAACAATTTAACCCTAATCTTTATATAACAGTAATTAAAAAGGGCTAAAAATGCGCATCCCAAGGAAGGGGATGTCTGGACGGACTTGATCACTGTCCAGACGAAAAAAAACAATGACCTCTTCTTCCAGGAGCATTGAGACGAACGTCACTCTCGTCCGGACAAAAATTCCAAACCGCCAACATCCGAATGGAATTTCTAGTGAGCGTCAGATTCGGTTCTTCTTCATCTCCCAAAAAAAACAAGCATCAATTGGTTCCAATTTATCCTAGCAAAAAAATTGGTTCCAATTTTCTGATTCTTTAAGGACCGGTTTCGTGTGATTAGTAGTATTGCAATCTCATTGTTGCTACAAGTGTCAAAGTTCTCTTACATTCGTTTGTTGGTTGAAAAAGTTTAGGAATATAAATTGTTCGTGCATATCCGGATATAAATGTGTTCAGAATCATCGGATGCACGTGAGACTCACATGATTATAAAAGACTCCATGTGCATCCGACGATTTTAAACACATCTGTGTCTGAATATATACAAATAATTTGTATTCCTAGACTAACTATCGTTTGTTTGGAGATTTGACTTTTGTATCTTTGGAGGTTATATATTCGGAATTTGGTTAAATTTTTTATGAAATAAAATTAAGTTTCAATCACCATATGACCCCCGAATCACCATATGACCCCCGAAGCCTGAAATATATATATATATATAATAACGTCAGAGTGTGGATCACTTAACCCATGAATATTAGCATCATGAGATTACATATCTTTTGAAATTATCAGTGTAAATTATTTATCTTTTGTAGAGCTTATACGAGGTCCAATTTTAATTATGAGAATCTTTTATTTTAGAAATATTGTTTTTTTTTATGTAGTCTTGCAAAAAAATGAGTTGAGTCGAACATCGATAAGTATCTATTCAAATAACACTTAATTTAATTTAAAATTTTAGTTCAAATTTTTAGACTGAAAATTGAATTCCTGGATCAAGCACTTAAAATATTCAATTGAGTTATTTTTTTCAATTGGCTTTCTTGCTGTACAACTTTGGACTACAAAGAGTAGTTTTTGTGATCTCAGACAGTCTAAAACTATTTTCAAGTGTTTAGATTTATTTAAAAAATGTTTCCAAAAAGATAATACTATTTTCAGGAATATTCTTTAACAAACTGGATCATTAATTGTCAAGATGGACGATCGAGATTGGACTACTTCTTGCAATTCGCATGTAAGTTGTTAGGTCTATTAATAGAATAAACCAATGTTATTTGTTTCGTAATGTATCGGCCGGTACATCGTAATGGTACTAAATTATTGGCATACCGTCCCAACCACCTTACAACTTACAAGACTGTTCCAATTGTTAAAGATCATTAATCGAATATTACTAAGTGCTTGCTTAAATAATACTTGCTTTTAATTTAAAATTTTAGCTCAATATTTTAGATTAAGAACTGAATTCCCGAATCAAGCACTTACATATATTCAACTGAGTTATTCTTTTTGAATTATCTTGAAAACCTATGGGCCGGACAAAAGAATTTGCTTTTCTACTATCTAACTTTATACTACAGAGAGCAGTTCTTGTAATCTCATGTCGTACAAAATATTTTTAAGGATTCAAATTTATTAAAAAAAGTTCCCAAAAAATGTCTTTAATAATTTGAACTATATATTAATTGCTGAGATTGACTGTTGAGATTAAACTATTTTCTACGATTTTGCGCATGAATTGGAAAAAAACAAAAACAAATTCGTCAATAGAATATCTAGTTTTAATCATCAAAGTAAAAATCATTGTGGGCTCTACTCAAGGTGACTAATTTTCACTAGGGGCGTGTTTGTCAGCAATGAAAGAAGAGTCTATTGTTTATCACTCCGGATATGGTTATTCAGCTTGTCATATCCGGAGTTTGTTTACTTTTTTAGACCCCAAATATAATATCTGGAATATTAATTTATTTTCTTGGAGAAAATAAAATTTTATCACCTCTGTCCCTCTTCATATCTTATCTCCTTCTATATCCGTTTTCTATTTATGCAAATGACCTTAAAATTTCTTATCCCCTCCAATAAAATTTCTAAAATTTTGGCCATTATTGACCTCAACAAATGAGCTTTTTCCATTAATTTGAGCTATATATTAATTATTGAGATTGACGGTCGAGATTAAACTATTTTCTATGATTTTGCGCATGAATTGGAAAGAAAAAATGAATTTGTCAATAGAATAAGTAGTTTTAATCATCAAAGTAAAAATCACTGTGGGCTGTACACAAGGTGACTAATTTTCACTAGGTACATGTTTGTTAACTATCAAAGAAGAGTTCATTGTTTATCACTCCGGATATGACTATTCGGTTTGTCATATCCAGAGTTTGTTTACTTCTTTGAACCCCAAATATAATATTCGGGATATTAATTTATCTGCTTGGAAGAAATAAAATTTTATAACCTCTCTCCCCATTCGTATCTTATCCCATTCTATATCTATCTTCTATTTACGTAAATGACCTTAAAATTTCTAAAATTTCTTATCCCCTTCTACAAAATTTCTAAAATTTTGTCCATTTTATTGACCTTAACAAACGAGCTTGGGGTGTTTGGGAGCCTATTTTTTAACTTTTCATTTTCGGCCTTTTGAATTATAGACATATGAGTTTTGAATTTGAAAAGAGTGTTTTGGAGAAATGTATAGAATGTATTTTGCAGAAGTAGTAGATTTTGGGAAAAGAATGATGAAAATGCGTTATAAATTATTTTTTATCAATTTGCCCTTGATCAAAATGAAGACTTGTAATTTGAGAATATTTTGTAAAACGGACCTGTTCATTTTTTAAAAAACTTGTTTTAGAAAATATTATTTAATTTTCTTATGTTTTTTTTTAAAGAGATGAAATTCTCCCATAGTTAATAAGAATTATGGAAAATGAGATTGATCAAGAAAAAAATTAAAAAGATGGTCAAAAAAATACAATTATAAATATTACACAATTTGAAAACATATTATACATATTAAAAATATTACACAATAAGAGCAGATAACAGAATCTCTAGCCCTTAAAGGAGTAGATTGAGGGGAATGAGTTTTTTACTTAAATTTTGAGTAAATAAAAGAGTACTATTGCCTTTGAAAAAGGATGAATGCGAAGGAGAAAGAAACCAATCAAAATATTCTACACCGAAAAGCAATTGCCAGCTAGCTTGTTGGTTTCTTGTGAGGCCAATCTTCATAAATTTCATCGTAAATGTGAAATACTTATACAAAGTCAATACCCAACCAAAGGGCCACTACCGTACCAATCAAAAAGACGGTTGTATGAGGAAACAATTGCCCAAGGCCAAGGGTAATCTGGGAAGAGATATTTGCACTTCTTGAAAAATAGAAAACGAGAATTCAAAAAACACCTAAAGAGTAAAGACCCGTTTTTTATTTTTTGCTCCCAACATAAAAAATCGAGAACTTGTTTTCCAAAATGGGTTATGGTAATATGGCGCCCAAACACCAAAAAATCAAAAATCAAAATGTAAAATCATAAAAATGAAGCTCCCAAACAGGCTCTTAGCTCTTATAGTATGATCAGAAACTTGAAAGGGAAAACATTAATTGAGCACTGTGGGTCCCATAACCTTTTTCAAAATAATAATTACGCCAAACGAAAATGGATTGCTAAACGTCTTGTTGGGTAAAACTTTCTACGGCCAACTCAAATTATCAGCCTAACTTAGATACAGGGGCAGCAGGGGAATTAGGATTCCAACGTTGAGATTTTTTTTTTCTTTTTCCATAAAAAGAGGGGGTTAACTGTAATTTAAGGGGTTAACTATAATTATCGTCCAGTGCTCTCCATCAAATCACCATCATCTTTAGAACCTCCACCACAAACCCTAGCCTCTTCTCTCCTCCTATTCGTTGAATCCGAACTGCCATTACTACCGCTGCCATTTTTCTCATCCTCGAAGTGTTCATTGATCGCAGCATCATTGAAATTTTGTGAGATTGTATAAATAACAAATGGTTACATGTAATTTTTATTAGAATATTTTTTTATGTAAGATCTATTTAGCCTGTAATAATTATTTAATTATTATCCGATTATTTTTTTGTCTTTATTTGGAAAAATTAATTTTTTTGTTTTGTATTAATTTTTTTATGGTTATTAGCTCCTCTTGATTTTAGAAACATATAAAATGATGTCCAAAAACTAAAAAAAAATCAGAAAACACAAAAAATAATATATTTTGTCGATGATTTCAGATTTTATGTTTAATTCTTATAGAAAAATTAATATATTTTGTCGATGCATTGAATTGGAGTACGGATAATCTAAATTCGTGTACATATGAATAAGAAGATTACTCTACAAATTAAATTTCTTGTCTTAATTAAAGTTCATAAGACTTTAACTTAGTTGATATTTGTGACTTGTCACAACTATGCAATTTGTTGGAGGTTTGCAATAAAATTTAAAAAACCAAGAATTTAGTGACACACACTTGCTTAGATGGAGACCACACAAATATAATTTTTATGAAAAATATGTGTCACTAGTCGTCTGGATTTAGTGTAATTTTTTTTATTTTTTTATTTTTATACAATTTTTTTTTCCTTGTTGATTTTGTGCTAATTTTTTTATAAATTATTAGTTCGCCTCAACGATAGATATTGAAAAATTAAAAATATATAAATTTTTCTTTTAAAAATTCAAAACGCACCGAAATAATAATAAAATGTCTTTATTGAAATTTTGTCTTTGAGTTATTTTTCAGCTGATGGTAAGATGGAGGAGGGTGGTGCGGGGTGGCGTGAGGAGGTGGATAATTTGAGGAGATGAAAACAAAATTAATTTAATACAAACTAAATAGTAAAATACTATTTATTTAGTTGAATCAAATTATAATTATTAAACATAATTGAAATAAAAAAACTAATTTAATTAGTAATGAAAAGAAAAAAAAGGGCACCTATAATGTGTTGAGATTTTGGTGTATGAATGTGAAATTAGGGAGTGAGAGAAGAAGGGAATAAGTGGGTGGGTGGGTGGGTGGGTGGGTGGGTGTCTATGTATATATATATAAGAATAGGGGAGGGGTAAAATGGGATTTTTTTTAAAATTAGTACGCCAACGACTTCAAACAGCTCACAGACGGAATTAAAGGGGAGAGGTGGAAAAACTTATTAAAGTTTTAAAAGTAAGAGAGGACAGTAATATTGTCAGAAGTTAGGGAGAGGACAGTAATTTTGTTAGAAACTTAAGAGGAGGTATGTGAAATTAACTTCTTTTTATTAATTTTTACAAATTTACACTTAGGTCCAAAAAAAATTTAAATTTTTGGAAGGATTTGGACCTCTCAATCTCCTTGTAATTCCGTCTCTGCTCAGATACATAAATTGCCAAAAACCATAAATTAAACTTTAGAATGTTCAAGAGAGTCTTTCCAAAAACTAAAAATTCAGAATTAGATGAAAATTCTCTCAAATTTTATCTCAACTTGATCTCAATTCAATCGGATAACTTGGTTATCAAAAAAGAGTCTTTACAAAAACTGAAGATTCGGATTCTCCCACTAAAAAAAAAAGAGAGCAGGAGAAAGACAAGATGCATTAAATTCTAAAAAGACCCCCACACTCACCACCAGGTACCTGTCTTTTAATATTTTTTGACGTTTATCGTTTAGATTGCAGCTTGACTTCATATGTCTACTTGTTGTGTTGCAAGAGAAGGACCCCACCCCATCATATTGCCCCATTTCCCCCGCCACTATTCACCGCCCTCCACCCCCCATTCCATGACAATGAAATCTATGACCACACGCATTCTTTGAATAATTCATAGTGTTCGGATCATCAATTCACATACAGTTTAAAATCTAAAAAATATATATTTCACCGTTTATTCACGGGAGCTTCATTCATGATCAGATCAAAGTCTCATACATAAATAGATTTCGCTGCATGGATTTGATGGAGGAAGGAATGATGGATAGCCGGTGACAGAAATAAAAAACGGCAAACACTCATCGTTTACGGTATGGACTATCGAGGTATGAATTGGAGTAAAAAGTTGCACGGTTATTTACAATACTGCGTGTACCTTTCATAAAATGTGAGGAGACTAAAAAATTATTGACAAAACGCGTATTTATTGACATCCTATTAAGTCCGTCAATAGGAATGAAACACTCAATGAAAATCACAAGGAGTCTAAACGATGTTTTCAAGCTTTTAAGGCAGTTCATTAACTACTAGAAATTAAGTTGATGTATGCAGAATGTAAAGCGATGACGTTTCACATGCATGAGTGGTTATTCCAACTGTCATGCACACCCATGTATAAGACAAAGGAAGACGAGGAGACGTGAACTGTGTGGTTGCAGAAAAAGAAAGAGGGAGAATATGACCGAGTGATGTGATCATGGTTTGGTCCTACACTGAATGAGAAGTTACAATGGAAGAATAAAGCGGGAAATTGCAAGAAAGAAAAGTGACAAGTACTGGATGGTCTGCAAATATGAACAATGATGGAACAAAAGAGGAGGACAAATCCCCCCACAATATTTACTTTTTTCGTATATGTCTTTCCTTTCTCCTATGTACTCAATATAGTCGTGTCAATAGTTGTAGCAGTAAGTGTAGTTATATTCGTAGTTTTACTTAGTTTAGCTACAGTTTCTAACAATAAGAATAGTTTGTAATCTTAGTTCGAAGTAAGCTGGATCATTTGTGCCTGTCGAATGTAAGTTTGTTTTTAAATTCATTCAAAATCAATTCATTAATTTTACTTTCCTTGTAATTGTTCATTTTTTGTTTCTTGATTTTGAACCTCAACGTGTGAACACTTAAGAAAAAGCCCTCTTAATTAATGTAAGAGAACAGATAACACAAATGCCCAGTGATTATTGGTTTAACTTTCATATTAAAAGTTCTATGAAAAGAATAATTACAAATCTTTTCTGACACACCCGCACATAAATTTAGCCATAGAGAATATTTGTGCAAACAGTATCATACTTTATTATTTAGTTACAAAAATACTCTTCTATTAAATAATCTTTATTTTCTCATGTGTTTAAATAGAAGAGTATTTTAATAATTTTGTATAATAGAGACAAATAAAAAAAAGGGGCGTGTAAAAATTATTTCCTTATTTTCGCCTATATATTGTGTTATATTCATGACCAAACTAAGAGGTTAATTTGGCCATTTTACATTACCACTTTGAAACATCTACTTAGCCTATGGTTATTATTAAATTATTAGATTATATTGTCTAAGTAGAATTTAATCTAATTAAATGTGTTTGGACTAAATTATTTTTAATCTGTTTTGACCGAGATTTTGTTTGATTTGTGAGGTTTAATAACTGGAATGCCCTCTGTAACACTAACTCCTCCGAAATTGATCATTGGGGGTAGTTTAGTCTTTTTCTCTCCCAACAAACTCAGCCCACGTAGCCTTCAACCATTCTTACCCGGTTGCGTATTCAGGAATAAGTTAACCCAAATGGACTTGGAACAATAACTAAATAAAAAAGACAATAATAATCATTGGCCGAATGGAACCAAAATGTTACCATACTCCTAAAATGCTAAATAATTATACAAATTAATGGATCGTAATGAAAATTTAGCACGCCGAAATCAAATTCGTGAAAACTCATTAGTGTTGAACTCACATTACCAACTAATTATGTTTTAGTATTAACTTTACATAATTTGACGAAATTGACATTACTTTTGAGTTATAGGTTTACTGTTTTGCCCTTTTTAGTGATACACATGTAATTCTTAAATTTTTAAAAATTAATTCTATTCATTATTAGGCTTGAAATTAGGATGATTAAATCTTTGAAATTATGAAGTAAATTTTCTGTTGAAGTCAACTAATAAGTTACACACGAATTATGAAGAAAATTTTCGACTGAAATCCACCAATTATGAAGAAAAATTAGGCACGGTTTTTACAGCAAAATTGAAAATCAATCGTTTCTCCATTAATAATAACTTCACGATAAATTTAGATTGTAAAAAAATATAATGATGATAAATTTTGACAATATATGATAATTTTGAAAGAGAAGATGATAAATTTGCTGAACAAAATTTACCATGATGATTTAAGGTCACCTAAATTTACTATGTTAGTTATATTATGACATAATATATTACTATAATGGTAAATTTAAATTGTAAAAAATATGACGACGGTACACTTTGATAGTATATGATAAATTTTATGGTTTTTGTTTTCTTGTTCCATCCTCTGGCCTATAAATAGCTTAGGTTTAGGTAGAGAAAAAATAATGAGAGCAAAGAGAGAGAACAACGGTGAGTGGGTTGAGTAGTGGGTGCTTCTCCTTCAGGAGAGAGCAGATCTCCTCCTCCGATGTGTTCTCGTGAGATTCTGATGAGGTAGAGAGAAAGATGTTGTGAGGTGAGGAAAAAATCAGAGGGTGATAGAGAGATGGTGAGAGAGTTGAATTTTCTTGTATAAATTCCTCCAATATTTTGTATAAATATTGTGATTCTCTTCGTGAATGTACCAATTGAGGAGCCGCATAAATTTCATGTGTGTCTATTTGTGTGTGTGCCCGGTTTGGCCTGACTTAAATATTTGATTATTGTTTCGTCCTTATTTGAAATTTTTTTGTATTTTTGTATTTTTCATCATTGGTTCGTCTCGACGAGAACTTTCAGAAAATTTATAAATCATGGACCAAATTTGAAAAAAATTCAGAAAAGACGAAAATAATCCAAAAACATGATTTTTTGTGCTTATTCGTCGTCTTTAGTTACTTTTTTTTTTAACTTTTGGACATAACTTTTTACTTTTTAGATTCGTCTCATCGAGACGGACCAATAATCCACAAAAAATTGAGACAAACACAACAAATATGAAAAAAAATTGAACAGAGACAAATAATCAAGTTAAGGCAAATAGAGCCTTAAATCTCTTAAATCTAATGCTGATTGATTTGTGCTCGTTGTCGATTTTGTCAATTTATCCTCGGTCCTTCATTCTCGTAAAGCCAATAGTGTTCTAAAAATCATATTGGATTATGTCTTTTGAAGTATTGAAACTGATTGTACCTTCTTATGATTTTCAGAATACGGTCTCCAAAATTCTTTAGTTTTGGATTTTTTGAATGCGTACCTCAATTCAAGGACGGAGTAGGAGTATCATGTGCATGCCCTAGGAGATTCCACGTCGGACGAAAGTTGTTTGGTTCCTACCTTTAAATTCTAGCCTCTAGATCCACGCCACGTGTCCACCTCTATTTGTCTCCCCCATCTATCTCTCTGTTCCGAATAACAGCAGAGTTTTGAGCTTGCAAGTGAATGACCTGGACAGTCCACTTGCCTAATCAGGACTCTCTACTGGGTTACAGCTATTCTTACAGCTATTCTGTTGAAAGGAAAGGAATGGACTGCTCAAAACACTGATACGAGAGAGAGAGTGGGAGAGAGAAGAATTTTGTCTATATAATATTGGGTTTATTGCTCTGTAAATTGAAGCAGTGGAAAAATGGAAAGGTATGAGATTGAAAGAGATATAGGGTGTGGGAATTTCGGAGTGGCTAAGCTTGCAAGAGACAAGTGGACCGGCGAGCTTTACGCCGTCAAGTTTATTGAGAGAGGCGACAAGGTCTGCTTCATCTCTCTCTCTCTCTCTCTCTCTCTCTCTCTGTGTATGTGATCGTTATGACTATATATAGATATACGTACGCATGCGCAAATACATGGCCTGCTATGGTCAATATCTGGGTTTGTTTGAATTCAATCTGGGTTTTCTTTTGTATCTTGGATTGATTCGGAGTTTTTTTAATTTGGCAATGTTTGACAGATTGATGAGCATGTGCAAAGGGAGATAATGAACCACAAATCCTTGAAGCACCCCAACATAATTAGATTCAAGGAGGTATACATATAATTCAAACATTTCTAGCCATCATAATTCTACGCACCCCATGAATTTGAACGATGTCTATGTTTTGATGAATTCTATCACAATTAATGATAAATTTATACTAAATTAATTATCCTTTTAGACGTTGAAACGACTAAGCAGGTGTTTTTTAGTATTTCATCAGTCAAAATTAAGGTTTTTTTCTGGAAAAGTTGAAAATTTGCTAAATAATTTATATAGTAGGGGAGATTAGTGCATTTATTACAACTTTAGGGGAGATTTCTACAGTTGTGAAAAATCTCAGGGAAGATGGGTGCATTTTACCCTTTTTCTAAGGTGAAGCTAGTCAAGCTACTAGTGGCATGTTGGGGTTTCAATATATTAAATATTTTGTATTTATGGATATGTGATTAAAACTGCATTTTCAATCCAACAATTAAAAGAACAACGCTACGGACACAGACATTATGGACACAGATCCGGACACAGATCGTTGGATGCACGTGGGGTCCTTAAATTATCAAGGATCCCACATGCATCCGACGGATCCGGACACACTGTGTACACAGACTTTCTCCAATTAAAAAGGTCCAAAAGTATATCTTGGTTCACATCATTCCAATAGGCAAAATTTGATGGTGTTAGAAGCTAATTTTGGATAAAATTAATATTCGTTAAAGACAGTCGATATTGTTTAATATTTGGTAATTTTATATTAAACTTTTTTTTGGATTTTCTTGTTCGTCTAAGAATCAAAAAAATATGAAAATATAAATTAAAATTAAAAAAGTTTAGATTAGACCATGCTAAACGCACAAAAAATAAAAAGGATCCGAATCCGTTCTTTTTCTCTCTCCTTTGAGATCCTTTTTCACTTGAGTATGCTCAATTATTTCGTGGCACTGGGCGTAACTGAACTATCTACAATGGGAGAGCTAATGTACAAAAAATATGCTTTAATAAAAGAATATATTCTCGCATCACTTTTTTTTTTTTTAGAAAGCTCGAGAAAAGGTATTTTGGCCGAAGCCAAAAATTAGATACTCATCTTCAATTTGGAGTTAAATTGTTCTTGTTCACTTTTTGAGCTTTACTCTTTTTTCTTACCTTTTAAAAAGAAGTTTAATCCAGATTTCATTCTATTTGGGGTACATTTTTATTTTCCTACCCCCTAATCGCTAAAAACTTTAGGCATATTTGAACTGTGATAATTACTAGATTATTGCTTGATTATTTTTTGTCCTCATTTGAAATGTTTTTATAATTTTTTGTTTTGTATCAATTTTTAATAGTTATTGGTTCGTCTCAGATTTTAGAAAAATATAAAATTATGTACAAAAACTAAAAAAAATTTAGAAAATACCAAAAATAAGTCCAATTAGTAAAAAAAATAGCTTTTGAACATA
Organism: Arctostaphylos glauca; assembly: GCA_019985065.2. Taxonomy (NCBI): domain Eukaryota; kingdom Viridiplantae; phylum Streptophyta; class Magnoliopsida; order Ericales; family Ericaceae; genus Arctostaphylos; species Arctostaphylos glauca. The sequence continues at coordinate 5,525,962 of JAHSPW020000008.1, forward strand.
ATTTTATATTTTTTAGATTCCTTCTGTTGAGACAAACCAATAAATTATAAAAAAATAACGCAAAAATAACAAAAAAAAATTAATTAGCCTAATAGAGCCTTAAAATTTGTAGAAGAACCACAAATTTTATAATTGATCATACAATTTGTACATTGCCTCAGGGTCGGAGTTAGAATTTAGATTTGAGCGTGACGTTGTTCAATAAATGCTTAATTGCATTGTCATATGTTGTACGTGTAACTGTTTAGAGAATGTCATGTACGTAGTTAAACTCTCTTTGTGGTAATTTATTGAGATATTTTTTTATGATCTAAATCCTTGATTTTTTTAAGTCGTACTTTTTACATCATTTAAAAAATAAATCAATTTTTTCAGATGCCTATAAGCACTTAATTAAACTATAATATTATGATAATACACCTAGATTAATAACTACAACTACCTATCCTTATTACTGTTTCCAAAATTGATAATACTATATCACGAAACATATAAAAATGGGTCACAAACTATTTAAATTTTAACACAAATTGACTTGCAGGCATGGCGTGTGCCCGCAGTTGTCCTTCAAGAATTAAAACTCAAACACTTAAACACCCAATAACAGAAAAACAAAAATAATTTACGTGGTTTTCCAATTTCGGATATATCCACAACTTTCAATCTCACATATTGTTAATTTTCTACTTTAGTTCACAATGATTTTTTCCTTTAGAAATTAGAGCAATTTATAAATGAAGGAAACCAACAGAAAATCTTGAATGGTTATAGAAATAAAGATGCTTAATTAGAAGGGAATCCATTTGGTTTGATGCAGGTACTGCTAACACCTACTCATCTAGCCATACTCATGGAATACGCAGCTGGAGGTGAACTTTTCGATAGAATTTGCACTGCCGGTAGATTCAGTGAGGATGAGGTAATACTTATGTTACAAATACTCGGGGACTGATATCGTATATTGGTACATGTCTAAGTATTGAATTTATTTAATTTCTATTTCGAAGATACTAAGATACCGATATGTCACAATAATTTTAAGTTCTTCATATATATTATTTATTTTCTAGATTAATTAATCGGTGTTTACTAGTTGTCATAAGCCTTATCGTGCATATTATTGGCGTCTGCAAATTATGCTTGCTAAGTCATTATAGGATTCATTTGGTCTGTGATTATTATCAGACTATTAAGTTATGTTGTCTCAAGTAAAACTTAATGTAGCCTCGTTTGCCTAGGTCTAAGGTTGTGCCTAGTTTGCATCCATTGGTAGGATATTCTACAACACAATATTGTTTTGGAACAGCATTTGGTTCTTTTGATTGCAAAGTTGTGGTTGAGCTTTGGAGAATGTTATTTGTTATCTCCATTTTGTGGTTTGTGATTGTTGTTGTATGTTTCCTCAATCGTTCATTTGTTTCAGGCCAGATTTTTCTTTCAACAACTGATTTCGGGGGTCAGTTATTGTCACTCGATGGTAAATAATCGTAGAAACCCTATTTTATCATTTTGTGGTGAAAATAATTTGATTGTAGGCCTTTCACCGTCAAGGGTACGTAATTTGGGACATCATTTTGGTGCAGCAAATTTGCCATAGGGATCTTAAGCTGGAAAATACACTCTTAGATGGAAGCTCAACACCGCGTCTCAAAATATGTGATTTCGGCTACTCCAAGGTAATCAGATTCTGCAATACTAAGTTTAAACCTTAAATTCTGTTAAAAACAATGAGTATTATTTTATGTTTTGTAGTTTTCTGTATAATTTTTCATCAATTTCTTTTATATTTTCTCATTTATTCCAGCGAAAGGAATTTAAAAAGTATAAAAATGTAGACCAAAATTGAAAATGTCGCTAAAAATGCTTAAAATAATAGAAAATATTATTTTTGTCCTTTTGTGAAATTGGAACTTTTGGTTGAACTTTTGTGTATTTTAAATTCCTTTCGTCAAGATGAATGATTAATCTAAAAAATTTCACTCAAATTTGATAAAAATTCAAAAATTTTTTTATAAAAAAACAGTGACATTAACATTGAAAAATATAGGATATAGTGTGTTTTTTCTTTACCAGCTTTCTCTCTCAATCCTCTCTCCTCTCTTTCCACAGTCTTCTGTATTGCATTCCCAACCCAAATCGACAGTAGGAACACCGGCCTATATTGCTCCAGAGGTCTTATCAAGAAAACAATACGACGGGAAGGTAAAATTTATCTTGCTCTCTTATTTCTTTGTACACTTTGGGGCCTATTTTGTCACACATTTGTATCTATAACCAATATGTCTATACCATTTGAGATGAACAGATTGCAGATGTTTGGTCTTGTGGTGTTACATTATATGTGATGCTGGTTGGTGCTTATCCCTTTGAAGATCCCGATGATCCCAGAAATTTCAAGAAGACAATTACTGTGAGTTTTGAATATCAGAATCTAATAGGTCTGATAATAACTTTGATCATTTTTTGATATAAATCATAACTTTTGAATGACAGAGGATACTTAGTGTGCAATACTCGATTCCTGACTACGTTCGAGTTTCTATGGATTGTCGACATCTCCTTTCTCGGATATTCGTTGCCAATCCCGAAAAGGTTTGATAATCCTAAATCTGAACATGCATAATATTCCTTCAAACAGTAATGCTATACAAACAAGTCGGAATGTCTATATGAAAAGCTATCAAGATAGAACTTAATGACAAAAATGTCGCCGTATTATATTATGCTGTATCACATCGAGATGTCGATTCGTTTGAAATAGAATTTGCTACAAAAGCCAGCTAACGAATTGGTTCGGCCAAATGTGAAGCAAACGAAAGTAGCCAGAACGTCAATGGATTTGGGCCATAAGACGACATTGGACCGAATCATGGTATTGTAGATTGGCCCATAAACAGAGCCAATTAGGGGATATACACGGTTGAGTGTCCGGTCGGATCAGGCGTCCAGCCCAACAACGGATCCGAACCAGGTGACTCATGCATGTCAGGCTAACATCACTTTAGACGCATACATGCCACTGACGTCATTGTGGCACGAGCCCGACACGAGTTGACTTGGGACTCAAGCTTGTATAGACTATAAGAAGAACAGTACACAACCCTAAGAAAATACGCCTATATTAAAAACATTAATACTTTCCTCCTCGCACATCTAGTGTCTAACTTCTGACTTTGAACGTCGAAGTATATATCCTCCTACTAGTATAGGCCGGATGACATTAGCGTGTTAAGTAGACCCGCAGGAGGAGAAAGAAAGAATTGAAAGAACCAGTTCGATCAGACTTGAGGATCAATTGACCCTTGCCCCACAAACAAATCAGAATGAACATAAAATATATGCAAAAACCATCAAGATATATATAATTCATTGACAAAAATTTCATAGCCGCATCATTCTGGTATAAGATTATTGATAAAAATTTATTCTGGCAGAGAATAACCATTCCAGAGATTAAGAAGCACCCGTGGTTCCAAAAGAGCTTGCAGATAGAATTTATAGAAGGAGAAGAAGCTAGCTTGCAAAGGAACGATGCAGATCACAAACCCACCTCTCAAAGCATGGAAGAAGTTTTGGGTATAATACAAGAGGCTCGGAAAGTTACAGAGGCGGCGAAAGGAGGAGGGCATTTCGTTGGAGGCAACATGGATCTTGATGATACAGATCTTGATGATGATATAGATGATGATGATATTGAGACCAGCGGAGATTTTGTCTGCGCAATGTGAGACTACTCAGGTCTCAGGGGGGACCTTCTCTTATATATGGAAACTTACAGTTGCTTGATAATGCAATTGATGACGAAGCCAATCTTTTGCATTTCTATGTCAACCCCATCACCAGTAATATTTGTCTGTGTGAGAAAGAAAGATTTCAGAATGTATTAAGGATCATTCTGCACTATAATGTTATTATATTTTCCCGCTTTTATGAAAGTCGAAGAAGAAAAATGTTACAATCCCATAATTTCAATCAAGAAACTTTATTCGGATTATATTATATATGGAAGGTTATGATTCACTCTTTGCATTTTATTTATTTTTGGGTGTGTGATTCGGAAATGCATTAAGGATCAAAGGCAGATTTATATGAAGGCAAAGACCCCTCAATTGGAAACAACCCCAAGCAATGTATATATATAATATATAATATAATATAATATAATATAATATATAATATATTTTTTGAAATTTTGATAATTTGTCTAGCTAGTCTTTACACGGTAATAAAAAACAAACTCTTTAGTCTTTACACCGAAAAAAAAAAAAAAAAAGTACTTTGGATAAAGTAAAGACATAAATACTAAAAAATAAAATTTTTTCACACTTGAGCTCTACACAGAAAAGACATAAAGACATCAGGACTAAAGTAAAGAAAAGATACTCCCTCAATCTTGCAACATCTTATTTTTGCTTCAAATCTTCAATAATGGAAGAAAGCAACTCCAAAACAATAGGATTTTTAAGGTATAAAAATTATCCCAAATATTTTACCTAAAGTGTAAAAATGGTATCAAGTATTTTAACCAAATAAAAAATAAATATTTTTACTATGCAGATTGTGTACAAAATTATATTGTATATGAATCAAAGTTAATTGATGATGTAAATAGTACTTTTCAGGTCTATAATTAAAGATATAAAAAATATTTACTGGTAAAATTTTATATTTATCTTTTAATTGATAAGGTTCAAGTGGTTTCGAAAGAGATATGGGCCAAGTGGGAAGAGATATAGGACAAGTGGTTTGGCAAGAAAATATGGTTGCATATGGATGTTTAGGAATATACACTTAGATTTTGGATACATGTGAAAGTAATGATGATTCACGAAGAATTATCCTGTTTGGTTAGTGCCTAACACAATCAGTTGAAAGAACTGGATCAATTAAACAAAAATTTTTATTAGGCTGAAAAACAAATTGGGCCGTAAAAAAAATGGGTTAATGAAAATGGGTTTGGGCTAATTGGACTATCAAAATATTTAAAGGTTAAACTTGGGTTCAATATGCATTTATAAATTATATATGAAATCATGCAACCCAATTAAAATTCATATATCCAACATTTTTATTATTCATCCTATCAAAAAAATACAAATATTTTTATTTATTAAAAAAATATAGCTAAATCATGCACAAATTAATTTAAAAAAATTATTTTTCTTGATTTAATTTTTTTTTGTTTTGGGTTATCACAGTTCAGCTCGATATCAAAACATGTTTTAATCCGAATCTAATGAAATTCTCGAGAGATAAAAAGATCAAAGATTGTACCTTTTTTTTTCTTATTGATTTATGTTTCTTTAGACAAGTTAGGAATTTTTGTGCTTTGGTCAAAAAGATTTGTTCGAAAATGTGATAAAAAACAGGTGATCCTCCTTTCAGTGAGGTGAACTCTACTAAACTCCGGTGGAAGGATGGCTATGGCTTCCGAAACCAAGGAGCAGCCGATTTCCACCATTGTCATTGTCGTTGGTACTTTACTCTTTCTCTATTTTTCTGCAGCGCAAATTATGTATAACTGTACGAATCTAGGAGTTGAAATGTCTGTATATTGACCCATTTTGGTCTTCAATTTCCAGCTATGCAGAGTGAAGCGCTTCCTCTTGTGAACAAGCTCCAGCTTAAGGAGGACCTCCATTCCGTGTGAGTTTCTTCTTTCACAATCTGATTGTTATTTTCTTTCCAATTAGAGTTTACATTACTTGACCCATCTTAGTTTTTGCTATTTAGTTTTCATTGGTGTGTTTCTTTTTGCCTTGTTGGGATCGTCGGAACACACCCCAAATGTTATGTAATCACACAGAAATGAAAAAATAATCCACGACTATTTTCCTAAGATGGGGCCTTCTTTTTTCCACTTTGAATTGCAAGTTATACTTCTCTTAAAAGTAATGTATATGATAATGGTAAGATTAATAAGTCCATTATGTTTTCTTTTTTGAAGTTGGTCTTTCTTTCTCTCTCTTTTTTCCCTTCCTTTTTTAGTTGATTTACTTCACAGTTCACAGTTTGTCCCTTTTCGGGCTTTTATTTTTTACTTTGGTTGTTTTTGTATGTATATGTTGCTTCTGGTTTTGATCTGTTAACACATAAATGCAGTTTCCGAAAAGGGGTTCCTTGGGTTCGGTATCATGGTACTTACAAAGACTTGGATATTAATGTAATCTGGCCTGGAAAAGATACAGTTTTTGGTGGGTATTGTCTTCGAATGGATTTTCTTTAATTTCGTTGAAATGATTGATAATGTGGTTTGGCAATTGCCTATGCGTTTATTCATGCCACTTCTAAGTAAATTAAGTGTTTTTTTTCTGAAGAAAATTGATCTCCTTAACTAGGAGTGCCTTCTTTACTGTTGGTCTTGACTCGTTATGCTTAGTTCAAGTCGAGTTTCTTTGCCTTCTCTTGCTGGAAGATTGCTCAGACATGGGCAAGTAGAAGTGCTCGAGGGTGGCTGATGCATTCCATGGCTCAAATGTAACTCAGTGTTTGTTTTTTTCTTTTCTGATCAAATGTAAATAACTCATAACCAACCAGAAATAGTCTAGATAAATCTAAACCCATACCCTGCCCTAGAGGGCCAGAAGCCGGAACTTTTAGCTAGCCACCAAGCTCTCTAGTCAACAAGCTCTTTTCCTTTCACCTATCCAATTCAAATATTAATTCTTGATTCAATTTGGATTCAGCATATAAAACCTCGTTCAGAGTAGTCATCTTATCACAGCAGTTATTTTATCTAATAGTCATTTTTTGTGGAGGTCACATTTATTCCAACGGTCATGTTTTTAGATGGCTATTTTTCTTTTAGAAGCCTAAGACATACTTCTGGAAATAAAGATAAGTGGAAAATTTTGTTAGCTATTGATGGCAGAAACGATTGTACACTATTCATTTGGAGAAGTTTGTTCCCTTTACTCATGTTAAAACTTATAGGATAGACAAATTTGAAGTGAAGGTATAACAAAATGCGCAGACATTGTGCCACCCTTTTAGTCAATAAGCACAGAAAAGGGAACAATTTTGTCCAACTTCGCAATAATCTTGAGGACAGGAAAACAAGTTCGTCTATTACAGGCGGCAAACATATTGACCTTTAATACCTATTGCTACCGATAATCACCAGAAAAGCTAAGCAATTAGGTTGCCACTAATTCTCGCACAGTTGATTACATATTTATTTGTATGAAACAACATACAGTTTTCAATCTTTTCCATGAATTTCATGATCTCTAGTTAGGTAGTGGGGTGCTTTTACTGATGCATGTGTTTCATGTGGTTAGTTCTTCCTGCATTGCATGTTACCATGCCTTTTAACTTCTTTCAGGAGTTGATAGTGTTGGAACAATTTCTGCATCTCTCGTGACCTATGCCTCCATCCAAGCATTACGACCAGACCTTATCATAAATGCTGGCACTGCTGGTGGCTTTAGGGTATATTTCCTTATTCTTTTCATTAGTTTTGAATTGTAGTCACATTTGGAGATGCAATGCTGGGGAGAGTGAATGTGTTAGAGTTGTAGATTTGAGATTGAGGAGCACACAGCCCGGTGTGGTATCTAAGCTAAGGTTGCATTGGATGGTGAAAATCAAGGTGATCTCTAATTGCCCTAAGAAACTGCACAAGTCTAGCCTTTTCTCCGTCATTCACATAGCTATCGAGCCATTTGCAACTCAGAAGGATTCATAAGCATTAACTTATTCCAATTTGTAGTCACTAGTCATTTGATTGTGAAATTCATGAATCGGCTCACTTCTGTGTTGCTGAATCGCCATACAAACTCACACATCCCATGCCTTCTCTGTTCTATCATACTTAGAGAAGTTGATACCAACACCCGATTCTGCAGAGTTGTTAAAACATGTCTCTGTGCATTTTCCTTGAACCTGTCATAAGCCCACTTCCCTTTACCGAGTATAAGTTCGTCTTCAAATTGGATGAATAAGAATAGTTATATTGCCATTAAATCGGATCTTGATTGCTTGCAATTTTACACAACCATGGTGAAAGCCTGAAACAATAGGAGTTTCTGGCATTGACCAGATCTATTGGACTAAGTAAAAGATTCCATTTTGGGTCAGGTCGAAGCATTGACCTTGGTTTTGTGTTGGGTCAGTTCAAATGGTGCTTGTGACAGAGTCAAATTGGTCAGATGGTGACGAAGGCGAAGGGGTTGCGAAGTGGTTGATTGTGAGTCAAGGTTTTTGCAACGAATCGAGAAGAAGGGGAGAGAACGATCTTTTGTAGTGTAACACAGACAGAAAGAGCTTTCTGGTAGGTTGATGTGCGCGCGAGAGGGGGAAGAGGGAGAGAGGGGGGGGGGGGGGGGGGGTTACAGATGATGGCTTATTCCAACGGACAACAATGAGCTTTTCGCCAAACAACAGGTACTCTGATACATGTTAATGGGGCATAAATCTCTCCCTACTTGCATTAAGGTCAAAAGCCTGACTTCAAAGGTTGTTTAGAAAAATAATATGGAATCCTAATTAGTCGGACAAAACTATCCTTGGAGTAAAATAGAAATAAGTAGAGTACGAAACTATGCACCACTTGTATGTAAGCTGAAGCAGCCCGTTAACGGCATTCTCATGCTTTCTATATGTGTTGATCATGCACCCCTCATGAACCAACCACCAGCCAGTATACCCAGGGGTCAACTTTCCCATATGAGCATTTAGAACATGTATTAGTCCACTGAATAGTGAAAGGGTCACCACTACTAAAGATCTCCCCCCCAGTCTTAGATAGCTCGTCTGAGGGTTCGCCGCGGTTCATTGCTTTCCTTACACACTAGGCTATCCTTCTCCGAAAGCTCCGTGGTATGTCGATGGTTTTTAACCGTAGGCATCTTACCAGGAAATTGGTGGGCTCATCATGAATTAGGTCAAGGCATACCCAAAAGGGGGTGTTGGTTAAAAAACAATCATTTTGTTTTGTTTCTTGCTCTCCATTAGCATGGCTTGAAGGAAAGGCATTTGGCTTTCCTACTGACTGAATCACTTGAATCAGTTGAAGGAGATTTCTACAAGAAGAGTTGTGACTCAGCGTCGGGGCGGGCAAGGGTTCATGACGAGGGGGCATGAAATGTAACCAAACAAACAAAAGTAAGCCAACCATGCATTCCTAAACCGTAAAGGGAACTACCCTATAAAGTAAAGAGCCCCGCCTAAAGGATCAGACCCAGAGCTGAGAACAAGATCGAAAGCGCAACTTCTCATTCGAAGCATGAAAGTGATCAAGTCATTTAGAGATAGCCACCGTATTTTGATGGCTAATAGTGTTATTTCTCTTACTCTGACAAATACTTTGGTCTTGTAGTAAGTTTCTAAAGAAGTAAAGATTACCAGTAACAAGGATTTCTCTCTCTCTCTCTCTCTCTCTCTCTCTCTCTCTCTCTCTCTCTCTCTCTCTCTCTCTCTCTCTCTTGCGCGCGCGCGCACACGTACGCACACACGCGCATTCTTTGATTTGGACCCTTGTTGTGTCGGGTAAGACAAATGCGTCTTTGAAAGAAGCGACTGAAAAGCTAAAACTCCCCTTAGCCTGAAGTTCTAATAATGGTCCTGGTAAATGCACCTCTTATGTAGTTGCATTTACTTCATTTGTTTTGTGAAAGTTCACTGCAAAAATAAACGACTTTGTATTGCTGAATTTATAAAACTGCAGTTCCAATACTGTAAATTCGTATGGATGTTTTCAGGCCAAAGGAGCTAGCGTAGGTGATACTTTTCTTGTGTCGCACGTTGCCTTCCGCGATAGAAGGATACCTATTCCAGTGAGTGTTCTTTAATGTTTCAATTTTATAATTGTCAAGTTTATTAAGAAAAGCTACTCAGTCAATGGGTTTCTAGGAGATAGCATCAAAGATGATAGGGTTTAGGGCATTCAATGCGTATTTATAGGCTTTTCGCAGATCGGTAGCTCGCTCGATCGGCCTTTTGAACAAATCTGGATTTGCTGCAAAGCCTCAAGAAACTGCCTGCAGAAGTGCGAACCTTGATAGAGTGACTTTGAGCTTGCTTGAGCGGTCTCCAGCTCTTTGCCATATTTCTCCATTCTGCAGAGTTCTGAACAGCCGCTCCGAATCTTGATTCTTCAACCGATAATCTTGGACTTCCTAAACAAACTAATTAAGGATTTCAATTACATAGAAACGTCACGGATTTGCCAATAACAATTTTGGAACTTACACTAACAAAGCTTCAAACCAGAAGTATGATGTATCCAAAATGTTCAATTAAAGCTTCTTCTGTGATGCTTTTAGTAGCATTGTGTGCTCAATCGTCTTCTCCCTCATTTTCTCTGCAGGTTTTTGATTTGTATGGAATTGGTTTACGACAAGCTTTCTCAACACCCAATCTCTTGAGGACCCTTAACCTAAAGGTGATTGTTGTTCGTTAAAGGTTGGATAACAATTTTCACGTCAACCCATGCTTTTACATTATTCAAATGTGTTTGAATGATTTTGAGCAAATGTGGCACTATCAAATTTGCACTAAACATCACATGTGGTTCTGTTACCCTGAACAGCCTCCAAGTTCCATGGCCCACTTTTAAGTCCTGCTTTCGACAGCTTAGGCTAACCTTTTCTTGTTGGTGAAATTGCCTGATGTAGGCACCAAAAGGGAGCAGAAACCAGTGTTGTGCAGAAACCTTTATAGAGCGAGTACACTTTAAAAGCTATGTTTTATTCATGGGCTTTATATTTTTTCCGCATTCTTTTTTCTATTTTTTTTTTTTTTTTTTGAAGTTTTTGGGTTCTTAGAACTTTTTATTTTGTTTTACTTTTCATGGGATTTTATGCTACTGCCAGGAAAAACCATAGAAAGCTGTGCCAAACTTGACAACCCTTCAGGAATACAGAATTCTGACAAACACACTACAAAAGAATCTAAACTGAGAGGGAAAGAATCCCTTATGCAAAAGCAAGGGACATGAGACATTTTCCTTTCAGCACAATAAGGAATTCTCTTCATTCTCAAGCGATCTCTTGTTCCTTCTCCTACATTTGGAAAAAACATATCAAAGGCTAGTTTCCAACTTAGTCTTCCTGCATTCGTCTTTTAGGCACCTGCTTGGCCATGATTTAAGAAGCTCTGTAATCGTACGGGGCATCACCCACGTAACACCAAAGAGAGATACAAGTTATGACTATGTTTCCACCTAGGAAAGGTTATGACCCGTTCAGTTGCCTGAGACTGCCTGATTCAACCAGGGCAGTCCAACAGCCTGATCAAGTCTAGTGTTTAAAACGAATGTTTGCAAGTAGAATTTGGTGGTTGAAAGCGGTCTGTTGATTGGTTTTCCAGGCATAGGTAGATGACCCTTCCAACATCAATTTTTTCAGTAGATGCTCTACTTAGAGTTGAAGCATACATACACTTTCAATGTGTAGCTTTTTAAGTTTTCTCATATTGGCAGTGAGCAAAATAGACGCCAGTGTTGTTTGCAGAGTAAACGACTCTACAGTCTATTTATAATTCCCTTTACGCGTTCTTGATTACGTGTTCTTGATTGGTATTCACTAGTCAGGGTGCCGGTCCATCTCAGCACGATTCAAGAGACATGGGCACAAATGTTTGTTTGCAATGAATTGCAGCCAACTGAAAACTCTAAGAAAAGGAAACAATTGTATGTATGTTAGTAATTGTAGACAAATAGTGCAAGACACCACAATTGCTTCTCTTATAAACTCATCTGTGCCTTTTCAGTGGCCATTGATTATAGGCTTATAGCTAGTAGCCTAAGTCATTACTCAAGCCTAGGTAGCTTGTGTAGTGTTATCCGTGGTCATAATGTAGCATATTTTAAGAATCTTGCATCTGGAAAATTAAGTCAACTGTCTATCACGTTGGCGTGGTCACACGAGAAAGATTGCTAAACTCTGTTAGTACAGTTGCCCTGGGATTTTTCAGTCCTTAGAGCTATTGAGCATGGAGAGTTTGGAAGTTATGCCGTAGTCATTTAATGATAGATTTCACAACCTTTTTCTCTTTAAGAGATTCGGAGTCCCAACTCGCAGTTCAATGTCACGCTTTTTTGCATGGATGAGCTTGTGGAAAGATTCTTACAAGCATAAGGTTATTAGTAAAAAGGAAATTAAAAATTATCCTTGGGTCTTGGTGTTGTATGGGCTAAAGGCTGATGAAGTTACTTGACCATCTTTTTTTCCCCTTCAACTATTTAAGAAGCATGTTGCTCAATGTTTTAGCATACGGAGCTTAATGTTTGTATTCTTTTAGCCTGTCTTAATGATTTGTATTATAGAATGAAACTTGATATTTGTTACTCGCTTCTTCATGGAACCTTGTTTCTGTGACGACCCAACCCGAATTTTCAATTAAGCAGTAGAGAAATAATACATAAGTAACGACCCGTTTTTTTACAAGTGTGAGTTTCATCTATACTCTGTGCTTTGCTCAGGTTGGCAAATTGTCTACCACTGACTCTTTCGAGGCCCCAGAGGATAAGGCATCAATTGTTGCAAATGACGCAACACTTGAAGATATGGAGGTAACCAATCTATTCTGTCTGCTTTCAGTTATTTAAAAATAGAGTTTTTGTTTTCTTTTTAATCTCTATGGAGGTAACCAATCTATTTTGTCTGCTTTCAATTACTTAAAAATAGAGTTTTCTTTTTCTTTTTAATCTCTACTCTGTTTCTTAATCCAGCTATCTGTAGTGTGCTGTTTTTTATGTTTTTGTTTCAACCATGCATTTTTTGTTCTTATACTGGAAAGATTGGGTACGGATTAAGGAATTTCACACCCGGCAAATCTTTCACTCTACCTCCTCTTATTAAGACAATGGACTGCTCTTGCAAATTATGACCTTCACCTGAATGTAAGCAAAGATATCATGTCAATTGCTCAACCGTACTTTGGCTATAGGCTATTGGATGAGAATATTACTGGGACCACTCTATTCCAGTATTGATTGACTGGCCGATACTCTTCCACCTTGGTGCATTCCTCTCTAACTTGGTATTTTCTTCTATCGGAGAAGACTGGCTACCTACAGTAAGTTGAGAGAATAGCATAAGCTGAGCAGCCATAGCGGAGGAGGCAGCAAAGGAAGCCGTCCGCTTAGTCACTAGACTTCAGTAAACTCCGTCGCTGTGTAGTCAACTTTTTTCATGACTTTGAGTACAAGATTTTTGGATCAAGAAACTGGCAAACCAATACGCCGGGTTGATATTCTTTCTATTTTTTGAAGAAGGTAGGTACGAATTAAGTAACTGGTAGCGACATTGAATTAAAGGATTTTCAGTAAAGGGTTAGATGAGATATGGAGAAAGAAGAATAAAGACAGTTTCTCAGAAGAGGGTTAGGACTTCAATCGTAGTCCATTCACCACAACATCAATTTACAAAGTAAAAATATGTCCTCAATCTGATATAAAGCAAACAAAACTAACAAATAAGAATACCACTCTAGCATTCCCCCACGGGCTAAAGCGTAGAGATCAAACATGCCAAGCTTGATGAATAATCCCTGTAAGGGAGGACGAGCTAATGATGTCATCGTGAGAATATCACCGAGCTAATCATCTGATGTACAAGGAGTGACAATTTGTTTCCTCGGTTACAATTGTCAAATAAATCAACAATTCATTTTAATATCTTTGTATGCTCATGAAAACCAGGGTTGTTAGTAGCTTGATTGCCAAAATCCCAATGCAGCAATAAAACGTGCAGTAACATTATACTTCTTTCTTTGCACGTAAGAAGATTGCCATTTGCCGCCAACAAAAGTAGAGTAACTAGACGTTGGAGTACTTTGGAGCTATAAAAAGGTGGACGAGCTCATTTGTGTGATGTAGCGTGAGGGAAAGAAAGAAGCTCTGAGTGAAGTGAGAGCTTGGGAGAGCAAGTGTGAGGGAGAGTACACTTGTGAGTGAAAGCCTTGTGTAGTTTCTACATCGTATTCTTTGTATACTAAAGAGTTTCCTTGTTCAAACTCTCTTATCTTTGAGCGAGTGAATGTGTGTCACTTGCGTGGTTGGGTTAGTTAGTTTGCTTCATAGGAATATTGACTTGGACAATTGAGAAGATATTCGCCTAGGTGTTGCACGGAGCACAAGTACTGAAACCTTGTGCCATGACACTTAGCTCGCCCATCCCTTAACTGTAGAACTCGTGAGAATACCAATCTGGTGTGAGTTTCAGCCATGAAAATATATCACTCCACATTAAACTACAAGTAGTGCGTAACATGCATCCCAGAGCCTGCTGTGTGGGTGCCTTGTGTACAAGTTATGCCGTGTGTCCCTTTGGAGTTTCTATCAAACATCTTCTAGCGTACTCTCAAGGCCATAAAATTAAAGGCGCGAATATGATTTGATACACTAGTTGTTAATGTTGTCTTTTTTATTTTTTCGGGTTTCTTTGCGCTTGTGCATTTGAGTAAGTGGATTCATGTATACGTTTTTTTTGGGGGTAGCAGGGAGCAGCTATTGCCTATGTAACAGATCTTTTGAAAGTCCCTACAATATTTATTAAAGCTGTAACCAATATTGTGGATGGCGACGAACCAACTATTGAAGAATATAGACAGAATTTGACAGCAGTGACTGGTGTTCTTGGCCTAGCAGTCACAGAAGTTGTTGATTTCATCAATGGGAAGTCCCTCTCACAACTTTGATGTGTTCTATGTGCTCCTTCTCTTCCTATGTATCCGATAAGTTGTTGATGAACATGGTTTGATTTGGATCTTATTTCTCTTCTCATATGAAATGATAAAACCTAATCCTTCCTTTGAGCTTATTTTGTTTTGTTTATTTATTAGAAAGGCAATGCTAGCTTTGTATGCAGTGAGAAAGTCTGATGCCTTCGCTTCATTGCAAAGAAAGATAGGAACAATGTCTGTTCAGAGAGTAAGAAACATCTACAGGGTGAAATTGATTCGAGCAATTTATTTCGTAAACCTTAGTGTGCAAATGGTGGATGAAAAAAACCAGTATGAAGAGCAATTGATGGTCCTATTTAGAAAAAAGATCTTTCGTTAAAATAGATACTAGTTCATTGATGAATTTACCAAACCAAACCAAACCAAACCAAATTGAGCTTTATGTCCCAAATCAATTGGGGTCGGCTACATGAATCTTTTTCTTCCAAAGAGTTATGTCAAGTGCTGCTTGCTCACTTAGCCCTAGTAGACTTAAATCTTTGCGCACTACCGCATCTAATGTCAATTTGGGTCTTCCCCACCCCGAAGCATTGCTATGCAAAGCTATCCTATCCGCTCTCTTAACTATTGCATCCGTAGGTCTACGATAGACATGCCCAAACTACCTAAGCCTATTTTCCCTCAACTTCTCGTCTATAGGTGTTACGCCTACCATCTCGCGGACTGTTTCATTTCTAATCCTATCTCGTCTAGTCTTACCACACATTCACCTCAATATTCTCATTTCCGCTACACTCATCTTGGTCACCTGTTGTTTCTTCATAGGCCAGCATTCTGTCCCGTAAAGCATCGCTGGTCTTATAGCAGTTCTATAGAATTTTCCCTTCAACTTTGTGGGTACCCTCTTGTCGCACAATACGCCAGTAGCACTTCTCCACTTGAGCCACCCCACTTGGATCCTATGGGTCACATCATCCGTAATCTCTCCATCTTGACTAATAATAGAGCCTAAATACTTAAAACGGTCACTCTTTGGTATCTCCTGGTCTTGAATCATCACTTTTTCTTCGTACGCACTTTTGGTATCACTAAACTTGCAAACCATATACTCAGTTTTACTCCTACTTATCCGAAAGCCCTTAGACTCTAGTGCATCCCGCCAAATTTTTAATTTAGTATTAACACCGCTAGCAGTATCATCGACAAGGACGATATCATCTGCAAACAACATACACTATGGAATATCCTCTTGAATCTGACTAGTCAATTCATCCATAACTAAAGCGAAAAGGTAAGGGCTCAAGGCTGACCCTTGGTGCAATCCTACTGTGATGGGAAATTCACTCGTCTCCCCTGCTGGTGATCTAATGGCAGTGACAGCACCTTCATACATGTCTCGAACAACATCGATATACCCTTTGGTTACTCCCTTTCTCTCCAGAACCCCCCATATAATGTCTTTGGGCACCCTATCATAAGCTTTTTCTAGGTCTATGAAGACCATATGAAGATCCTTCTTCAATGACCTGTGTTTCTCTATCACTCTTCTTAGTAGGTAAATAGCTTCCATGGTCGATCTCCCAGGCATGAACCCAAATTGTTTCTCCGACACCATAGTCTCCATCCTCAAACGATGCTCCATATATTGATGAATTTAATTTTATTTATTTGCATATATTGAGACTTACAAAATCAACAATCCGAATCGTCAAAAAGAACCGTGATAAATCTTGTTTTGTGTCATATGACAGACCATGACTTACAGAGAGCATATATAAGAAGATCTTCTACAAAAAGGAAATAGAAAGACAGGAAAAACAGAGAGAGAAAATTCAAATGCGCAAAATCAAATATTCGACAATCTTATTAGCATGCTTCATGGATTCTCCGTTATAAACATATAGAACATGTGAAGAATATAATTTGAAAACTTAGAAATGGACAACTCATTTGTTTCTTGCTGAGGATTGATTATATTGAGAATCAGATTTCAAGAATCTCGCGAGACTCTGAGATCTAAGCCTAAACATATGAAGCATTCTTCCCTTGTGGTTAACCTCAAGGCTTTGGAGGCTAAAACCAAATCAGCTTATCAGCTTAGTCTGGCTCTCGTTGACTTTGGACTTTCCTCTCTTGTTGACCACAACAAGTCTCTTCAATCAAATTTTTTGTTACCGACCTTGACAAACCTCCCTGATCAAATCTTACCTTCCATGTTTTCATCATATCAACTTGCATAGGGCGTGTTTGTTAGCGGTCAAAGAATGGTCCATTATTTATCACCTCATGTATAGTTATCTGAGTTGTCATATCCAGAATTTATTTACTTCTTTAGATCCCGGATATGATATTCGTGGTACTATTTATCTGCTTGGAGGGGAATAAAATTGTTACACGCCTCTTTCTATCCATATCTTATTCCATTCTATATTTTTCTTCTATTTACACAAATATTATTATTAATTATGAGAATGTCATCCACCAACTCATATCTATTATATATCTTTAAAAAATACTCAAACAAATCTTTTTTGTTTATTGTTTACGCATCTATAATAAATCACTTATTCTACTATATTCTTCTCTTACTATATATATCCACTATATTCTTTTAAAAATTTGATCGCTAACAAACGAGCCGTTATGTACGATGATGTAGCATCAACTTTTTGTTGCATGTTTTGCAGCATTCAATTGAGGTAAGAGTTAAAACATCATTCGTAATCTTTTAAATTGTTGTCTACGAGGAGACAATAAAATCCAGAAAATTCGCCATGCAAAAGTTGTGGCATCTTTTTTGTCTCTCGTAGGTCTATGTAATCTTGGCTTTAGCAGGGAAAAGCTACTCGATTTAATAAATGATTCATTGCACAAATTGATTTACAGCTTGTTCTCACTAAAAAA
This sequence comes from Arctostaphylos glauca, assembly GCA_019985065.2. Classification (NCBI taxonomy): domain Eukaryota; kingdom Viridiplantae; phylum Streptophyta; class Magnoliopsida; order Ericales; family Ericaceae; genus Arctostaphylos; species Arctostaphylos glauca. The sequence continues at coordinate 5,543,494 of JAHSPW020000008.1, forward strand.
TTTCATATTATTGGTAATATAGGTTAAAAGCATAAAAGATGTGCAAAACCTAAAAAAAAAATCACTAAAGACAAACCATAAATAAAAATGGATCATATTTTAGAATTATTTTTGTTTTTTTATTTTTTTCAAATTTAGTTTATAATTTTTAATTATTCTGAAACATTTTGTTGAGACGAACTAATAATCAACAAAAACTTAATATTCATCTAAAAGCGAGTTATTTGTTTTTATTTGTTGATTTTTTTCAAAAAAAATTAATATTCATTTAAAAACATCAATAAACACATTTATAGAATAAAAAACTAATGTATGGAATTTTCATACATTAATGTGAGGTGAGGAGGAAGAGAGGTTTTGTGTGCATTGACAGGACAAATTAATAGTGTTATTATAGACATTTGAGAGGTATTTTCAAAATTTATAAAATTATCTCTGATGAAATCAGCGAATTTCATCCAAAACTAATAGAAGTTAGGTTGAAGGGGTTAACGATCAAATAGTTTCAAAAAGTAAAGAATGGTCAGTGCGTTTTTTAAAACCTCAGGGGAGGTCTCTGCATTTGTTAGTAATTTTAGGGGAGGTCAGTGCATTTTACCCTATTTTAAGAGATTTTAAACTTTATTTTATTAATCAACACAAAAAAAAAAAAAATATATATATATATATATATATATATATATATATATATATATATAAATCACATATCCATTACCATAATTTAACAACACTTTCTATTTGGCCAAAAAATTTTTTTTGGCTTATTTTTTGTCTTTATTCAAATTTTTTTTGTATTTGTTATTTTTATGTCATTTTTTCGTGGATTATTGGTTCGTATCGACGAAAGGAATCTAAAAAGTATAAAATTATGTCTAAAAGTTAAAAAAAAGTCACTAAAGACGAAAATAAGCCAACACGGACGCTGTTTTTGACTTATTTTTTGTCTTTTCTGAACTTTTTTCAAATTTAGCCGATGATTGATAACTTTTCTGAAAGCTCTTGTCGAGACGAACCAACAATCATCAAAAAAATTGATGAAAAACAAAAAATTAAAAAAAAATTTCAAATAAGGACAAAAAACTAAACAGTGAATAATCCAATAATAACCACAGGCCAAATGGACCTTATCAAAATATTTTAAACTCACTGTTAATCCTGAAATAATTTTTTTAAGTAAATGGTAAATTATTAGTATTTTTTTAGGAACAAAATTCGAAAAATACGACTGAAAAGGGTTCGAATGAATGGTGTCGATCACTTTTTTCTCCGAAGTTGGGTGTACTATAAATGTGATGAATATGAATATTTTTGAATATTTTAAGAGATTTTTAACTTTATTTTATCAATCAACCAAAAAAAATAATAATAACAAAATATAAATTAACAAATACCTTACCATATTTGAATAACTATTTATCAAAATATTCCGAGCTCATAATTATTCTTGAAATAATTTTTTGAGTAAACAGTAAATTTTTAGTATTTTTTTTAGAATAAAATTATAAAAGCACGATCAAAAAGAGTTCGAATGAGCGATGTCGATTATTTTTTTTCTCCAAAATTGAGGGAGAAGGGGATTAGGAGAGGTAAAATCAACAAAAGTCATCCCCTCCACCTTCGGATAACTTTTGGGGGCCAAAGGCTGCTGGAAAAAAAAATCAAAGAGAAGGGCTCTCGTCCAGGAAAAGAAATCAAGGGTGAAAAGTTAAAAATGGAGGGTTTAATGTTTTCAAATTGTGTCAAAATCGAGGGACCCACCTCTACCAAGGGGCTATAAGTTTTGAATGGGTCTTTTTCCTCATCCAAATAGGCCCTAAGAAGCTTTAAGGAATAAATCCAAAGTCAATTTGGGGGCCAGAGCGGCACTGAGCTTTTGAGAGCCCTAGGCGAAATTTAAAAAAGGACCATTTATATTTTCTAAACATAAAAAGAAATTATAAAGACTAAAACTAAAACTAATATTCTAATTAGATTAATTGGGCCTTTCTTTGGTTGTTAGCTTGGAACCCCAAAATAATACTCTTAAAGAAAAATGAGCTTAAAAAATTGGGTTTTTTTTTATCTCTACTCAGTTCAATGCTAAATTTTAGTGGGAGACTCTAAATTTTGGGGGCTTTGGATAAGTATGACTAGTCTTTTTGAGTCAAGGATGGCTGCAAGAGCAGCCCTTGCAAAACACATGGGAAATAAATAACAATCACTCATTTTCACTGGTGTAGACGATGCTCTTGATAATTCATGTGATTGTGAATCGACCACTCTAGCCTTGCTTTTTTACTATGCTAGGTATTCTGCAAGTAATCTTATCTTTATCATCAAGCGATATACACCAATCACCGGAGTGCCTACACCCCCTGTCGGGATGACCATAATCATCCACTCCCTTATCGAAGTGCCCTCACTTACTGTCAAAGTGCTCATTCCAAGTAAGTTTTGCCATACGCATTAGAAATTTTTTTAGAAAAGAATGGTGGGAGTCACAATGGTCTCACTTAAAATCTCTCTCTTTCAACGGACAGAATTTTCTGATTGTTTGTAAGAGTTACTTCACCTACAACATAGTACTCTTCTATATGTGCCCCTCATTGCTTGAACGCTTACACCCCCACACTGGGAATCAAGATATCGTGCAAGGATTATTTTCTTGCCAACTGTAAAGCAACCTCTGACTTCATATATGCATCATTTCAGAGGTGTTACTGTTAGTGATTAACATTTCAGCAAATAAGACTTTCTTCCTAGTTGATGTGGTCATTGATGTTGTACAACTCTTCAAACTCGGCCTTTTCTCATTGCCCTGAGCTTCCTTCTGAACTTTCTTGCGACATGATCTACTAACTACTTGTGTTTTTCAATTTCTTTTGCTAGAAAAAGGTAGCATTTCAGAACTTATTCCTTGCATATAGAAAACTTATTTCGATACAGATTAAATGTATGCATATTGTGTAGATCCGGTAAAGGATGTTGATCAATGTGTAGTCCTTCAGAATTGCAACTCTAAGTATACCAAATCGTAATTTTGATGCAAGGATATAAAGGATGCTTAATTTATGTGTAGCATCTCAAAACCTATTCCTTCCGCATAGAAAACTTATTTCTCTATATAGATGTTGATTGATTTGCTTAGAAAAAGAATTTTTGTGTATTTATCTACGTAATTAGATTGATGATGTGATATGAAGATGTCATTATGTTGAGATTGATTTGTGATCTACCACCCCCGAATAAAGCAGGTGACCTAGATCTAAATTTGATGTTGACAGTTATACACATCAACATGTTGTTGGATATATCATATGTTGCATTTGAGTTATTTAGTTCATCATTTCATGAGTATGAAACTGGAACCTAATGAAACGATGTGGTTAGCTGATCTCATTATGTTGATATTGAGAAATAATCAGAAATAATCATTGATGTGGTAATGGGGGTAAAGGGTATTTAGTTACATGCATAAGCCGTGTCAGTGCATTTGAGTCGTGTCCTGACCCATACTTGAGACATGGTGTATGAGAGCCTAACGAATGGAAAACATTGAGCACTAATAATCGTTGTTTAAAATGATGATAAAGATTGGGTTGGAAATGTTTGTGAGCCATGTCAATGTCTATGAACTGTGCAGTGTATGTGAGTTGTGTTAGTACCTGGGTCCTATCCTTACAAGGACCGCCTGGGAGCTTAATGTACTGGAGCACCGTGTATGAGAGCTTGGTGTATGCGAGCATCAAACAAGTTATAATAAGAAGAAATCGAATTCAATGAGAAAAGACTATATTCTGGTCTTGAATTTACTTTATTACTTTTGGATATCCTGAACAATCGAGGAATTAGGAGTTTTATTGTAATTTTTAGAATGTCAGGGACTTGATCTATTTTTGAACTTGAGAATTTAAAGTGTATATATAATTAAATTTCTAACCCTAATGTGTTATTATGGAAATAATCCTAACTAAGCGTTTAATCGAGTGCCTCCCGTTCTTCTCTCAAGTGTTAGATCGATTATAAGCATCCATCTTTCGAATTCTCGGAGAAAACAAAGAATGAACATCAATCCAGACATCGAGAGCTTTGAATTTAAGCTTGGGGTTGGTTGTGTTTGCGGACGATAAGAGAAATCACAAGTTTGCTCGGGTTAAAAATTCTTCCTATCAAGATAGAATTACTTGTTAAACTTTAGTTAAAATCGTTTAATTCGCCGTAATATTATATTTGATTGAATATTAATGATATATGTGATCTTCGTTACATAATAATTAGGATTTTGTTTGAATCCTATTGCATTCTGCATTTTTCATGCAAAAACACGTTCTACTGATAAAAGTGAATTTTATATCGATAGAAATGGTTTTGTCAAAAAATTTTAAAATTATTTTGAATCGGTAGAAAGAATTTTAAACCAGTAGAAACTATTTTAACAAAATATTCCAGTAATTTTTTGAGCCGGTTGAAGTGGCCTTACAATGGTAGAACCTCTTTTGAAAATGTATTCCCGAATCATTTTCTAACGGTAAAAGAATATTTTCAACCAGAAAACCTCAACCGATTCACAATATTTCTAAAAAGACTTAATTTTTTTAAACTTGAATCTTTAATAAACTTTTTCTATACTTCTGCTCATATTTTTTTTATTTTTTAAATTTATCATATTAAGACTAACCAATAATTTTGTAAAACTCGACATAAACATAATAAATACAGAAAAAATTAAATAAAAGTAAAAAGCTACTAAAAATATAGTTAGATCAAATTGGAAGTAATTCGCATATACATATATTTTAGTGTATCACACCAACAAGCCAACAAAGTCAATTTTCGATTTCCCTCAATCCCTCCAACAATATGTCGAGCGGCCGGCGATTAACCACCCTACAGTTCATCCTGATCTCCCCAGGCCGGCCCGACTGCAAATCCCCCATCTTAATCATCCCCTCAACAAAAGCCTTAAAAAATTCACTCTGATTAAGACTAAAATCTCTCACATACTCTCTGGTTTCCTCATCAGTAAACAGGGTCTGATCAGAATTTAAAAATCCTCTCCCTAAAACCAAATCCTTAAAATACCGATTATCAAATACCTCCGGAGTTGAATCCAAATCCCCAGTCACATTCTCGTCTCCACCAAGGGGACAGAGTTTGTTCAGCTTTTGCCTGTATATCGGGTCAATGGTCGGGTCGGGACGGCCCGTGCCGGATTGGTTGTAGAGACGAAAGACGATGGAGAAGCATCGGCCTTGGCCTATGGAGTGGGACCCAGAAAGGGCAACAAGGTCTTTTACTGAGAGGTTGAATTTGGTGAAGAGGGATTTAAGGGCGGTGGCGTTGGCTCTTGGGCTTGGCATGATGTCGTTTGAGTCTTCTTGGTTTGCCGTTAGGCTATCTTTCCTCCCTAATTTTACTTCCCAATTTGGCCCTCCACTCTGAAATTGATACCAAAAATTCATAAATAAATTTAAAGTCTAATACCAAAATCTTGTATCATTAAATAAAGTGATTTTGTAATTTATATTTTTTGTTCTAGTACAAAAAATTTATATTATATCCGTCACTAATATTTATTATATTCTTCAAAAAGTGACAAGTATTAATAACAAATTATTACTCCCTCCGTCCCATTTTGTTTGCATGTTTTCACTATTCCAGACCTCTCAAAAAATGATCTATATTTTTTAATTTATAACTTATTTTATACTCAATATGGATCTTGTTTGATAGATCTCGATTAATTCTATTAGACAATATTTTTATAATCATTTAAAATATTATTAATTACTCAATTTAGCTAATGTTTTAAAACGCACGCTTGCCGAAATTAGGCAAACAAAATGGGACAGAGGGAGTAATAAGAATGAAAGGAATAGCCACCAATAATGTTAAGACTATGCTGAATCCTAAAGAGAACAAACTTTATTTATCGTTTGCCGTATGGGATCACTTTGAGATTCCACGTTGATAATCAGAATTGTCTATTCTATTCAAATCAATCTTTTGGGATCCGACACAAATTTCAAATCAATCAAATATTGGTAGATATTTGACCTAAAAATTTAATTATCTACTTCAAAATTTTCAATTTTTCAGGTTTAAAAAAAAAAAAATTTTTAGGTCAAACACGTACCGATATTAGCTTGAGTTGAATTTTTTGTCATAACTTATCAAATTAATATGAACAAAGTAGAACATTTTGATTATCAACATAAAATTTTAGAATGGTCTTTTCCAACTGAGGATGAACAAAATTGAACTCAAATATAAGTGTGCAAAAAGAAAAAATATTTAAAAATATTTGTATAAGAAAACAAGGTTTGCGTGGTTCCCCACGTCTAAAGCTACTGCTATTGCAACTGTTCTGAGGTGGTTTCACATTGCAAAGTATAATGCTAGAATAAATTTGGGAGAATCCCATTAAGCTCCTCACGAGAGAGAGAGAGAGAGAGAGAGAGAGAGAATGAATGTAATTATCACCGCTGACTAATTTGAGAGAATACTATACTGGTAGAATAAATTTGAGCGGTATTTTGTGGTAAATTAACGAGCCAGAATCAGAGAATCTGGTGATCACACAAAAAATGCTCGAATCACTTTAAGCGAATAAAAAAGGTGTAGAATTTGATTAAGAGAGAGCAAAATGCTAAACGATGTTGTTGAGGTGAGAAAAAAAAAAAAATCAGTTCCCCAAAATCAGTGTCTTCCCGCTTCCCGTTCCCTTCCCCCCAGCAAATCAGTCGTGCACGCACTCCCCCCCCCCCCCAAAAAAAAAAAAAAATCCCGACCTCCACTACCGACTGCCACCACCACCATCTATTGAATTTAGAACCTAATTTTCCAATTAGGGTTCAAAATTTGTCCTAAATTTTTGAATTAGGATTCTTGAAATTGGAACCCTAGCCTTTCAATTAGGGTTCGAAATAGACAGATTAGAACAGAGAGAGGTTCCGACCTTGGTGGAGGGGTCTTCGAAACGTGTGGGGTATGGAGGTAGTGGTGGACTGATTTAAGGGGTAATAGGGAAGATGATTTGGGCGCGGGGTGGAGATGTCTTGGAAGTCTGCGTATGGACATCATGGTGGTGGTGGTGGTGGTTTTTTTATTTTTATTTTTTCCATTTTTTCGAAACGACGTCGTTTTGAGGTGATCTTCAAAGTTGATGTGTGTTACTTGGGGGATAAATTCTGTAGTGTTAAAATCACTTCTGACCAATATATAGGGGCAAAGTCAGGACTCATAACCAGAAAATCTGGTGATCACACGCTCGTGTCCAGTAGCATGGCCCCAACGCAAGTTTTATGCGAATTTGCCTTCATCATAACAGCTCATACAAGGATCAAGGTGATAATTCTCGCCCCCTTTCCTCCCATGAAAATTTGAAGAGAGAGAGGGAGAGAGGGAGAGGGAGACCATGGAAGTAAAATTGATTGAACTTACCAAGACAACGGCATCTCTAGCGGCCATGACTATTACATCTGCACAGGAAACAATTCCAGGACAGATTTGCTCCAACGCATCTTTCGCTTCATCAATTACCTCAAATGATCTAAGCGAGTTTATATTCGACAGAGCTAATTTTTCCCCAAGCATGTTTGGCGTATCATCCAGCAACAACGAAGCATCACACCCCTGTATCACCACCATTCAGTCAAATCATCAAACGCTATGTCTTCAATTCGAAATAAAACCAATAAACGATAAAAAGATTTAAAATATACGGGTTTTACATTAACGAAGCAATCATGGAATTGCAATCGCATAACCGAAGCCCCGCTTCGGGCTTCTCTAGCCATGGAAGCCTTGATTACGCTGCGGACTATGATTTCAGCCTCCGGGCATGTTCTTGCGTAGAAACCCCGCTGGAGCGGCGCCGACGCGGCGGCCGAGATGGGTATGATGCTGAGGAAGAGGAGGAGGAGAGGAAGGGACATTTTTTTTTTCAGTGGCCAGTGGGTTCTGTTCTTGTGATGTAAATGGTCTAATGTTTGTGGTTTTGTGGCCGAGCAAAACTACACAAATTATATATACAAATTTAGATACATATGTGTTTAGAATTATTTATTACATTTGTATTATTTTAAAAAAAATTATGTGCATCGGAACATTCTAAACATATTTAAGGGCCGATTGAATGAAAGATTATTTTCAGAGCGATAAGTTATTGAGTGGACAAGATAAGAGGGATATTATTTTTGAAGAATTGATCCATATTGATTTGATATTTATAAAAGGGATAAAAAAGTAGATGTTGGATGATGTATTAAAAAATGAGATAAAATAATATTTGGTTTAAATGGAGAATAAAATATGAGATAATGTTGTTTTGTAATTCTAATAAAGAAGGCGGTGTATTATTTTTGGCAAGGGATAACTTTTAGATAGGGACGAGGGTGTTGTTTCCGATCTACCAAACAATTGTGTATATATAAAATAAATTATAACAAATAAAACTAATCTATTGGCAACTTGTTTAAGTTAGGCAGAATATAAATTAAAAAAATAGTAGGATTAGAACACTTACAATTTTAATTGTCGAAATGAATAAAGTCACGAAGAACTAGTTATGGCCGAGTCCAGTTTTTGCACTGTCTCCTTCAGACGATATTCGCCCTTGCCCGTTGCTTGCGATTACTGGACGCTCGTCTCCCAGAATACAATGGCTAACGCACATAAAAGAAGCATGACAATTTGAGTACACAACAGACTATAAAATGTTTTAAACTTTCTGGAATGAAAAGAATTGGACAAAATGACAGGAAGACTTCAAAATTTTGAGTAAGTAACACTGAAGGAAGGATTCTGAATTTGTAAGAGTAGAGTGCCTTTTTGGAGCAGCTGAACTGGTGCAAAATTGCACCAATTGGACCATTGATTGCGTCCGCTTAAACTGAACCGACCGAACGCGACTGTTCACTTTGAATTGAACCGAATCGACGGACCGAATGAGTCTGGTCGAGTCCGAACCAGCCCACTGCATTTAGGAATTTAAAATTAATTTTAAGTAAAGTAAATTATTTAAATGAATTTGGCCTAAAAAAGTTATAGAAAGAGGCCCAAGCCCATGGCCCACGAACCTGAGACTGAGCCGGACCGAATGGGCAGGCGGGCGAGCAGCACGTGTGTGGTAAATGGACACGAAGCCCACTTACCCTAGGTCCTCCTCCATAGACAAAACTTTGATACCCCTTGAAACCCCAAACTCTTGACCAAAGTTAGAATTTATATATCAATTAGGATTCTTCTAAGTTTTCTATGTGATGAGACTCAAGTTCAATCTCTTAAACTCAACTGAATCTTTATGGAGTTAAATTGTATTCATTCTATTAATGGTTTAGTCAAACAAATTACATCAATGTAATATTTAATTGAATGTGAACAACTTTCACTTTAAGACCTACATTAAATAAAGTATGGAACCCACTTAATTTTTACTTCAAACATTACAAAAAATTATTTTCTCACTAAACCATTTTACAACAGGTGTCCAAAAATAATACCCCTCTATCCCTCTAAAAAAAATTATTTTTTAAGAAGTGAAATATTATCTCATGTATTTTTATCCTTTTAAACTATGTTAAATATATCACACCAATCCTTATACCCCTTGAAAAATTACCCCCTTTTTGTTTATAACTTTATACCCCATCGGCCGTTATGTCCACAACTCTTTATAATCTGAGGAGACTTTCTCTTTCTGGGCCAGTGGTTTTGCAGTGGATATTATCTTCGGAACTTTGGATGCATGTGTACTAGTTGGGTAGGGATGAGTACATAAAGAGATTCCCTTTTGCATTTGTGTCACGAAATTGGGACCATATTCTGGAGTATGTGCAGCGAGATGTTTGTGTATTAAAATAATATTATTTTAATATATATTTGAATATTATTTGATTTTTTAAATAATATTTTGTGTGACAAAATAATATTATTTTGATTTTTTTATTGTGTTAATGCACGATTTGTTGTGCACAAAGTACCCAAGTCCTTGTGTCAGCAGAGTACGGGGTCTTGTTATGACATTGGGAAGCAACTTGGGCCAATAATGAAGATGATCACTATCACTTGAGACTCGTCAGTCAAAAGAGATTGAGAGCTGCTACTCGTCTCTCCAAGCCGACAAAATATGGGGGCCCCACGGTCTATTTTACCAAAAACTCCTTACCTTACTTTTATTTGAGAGCTGTTGCTGCCCGCTTGCCCCCATTCTCTCCTCCCCAATTTTTTTTCCTTATTTTACAAGTGTGGTATCAAAATAAATTTCGTATTGTGAAAGTTTTTAATTTAAAAAATATAAAAAAATTATTATTGATTAAAAATAATATTTAAAAATCAATCGTGAGCTCAATTTTTTTAAATGTTTAAGTGTTCCATGGTACTTCAATTTTTTAATTTGTTTTTCACCATTTTTTTCGTCTGAACATAAGGACGAAAAATATAGAGTGTGTTCGGTTGAGTATTTTTGAAATAATTTTTGAAAAAAAACTCTGAAATATTGTTTGTTATAAGTGTTTCAAAAAACATTAGGAGTTAAATTTTTTCAGCATTTTCAAAGTGTGTCTCTCTCTCTCTTCTTTTATAGAGAGATGAAATTGTTTGAGAAAAAAACAAAAATATTTAGAAATTTTTTTCTAGAAACTTGTTTAGAAAAAAATTTCTCAAACAAGTAAATGAACACAACCTAAGTGTCCAGTGATACAAAAACAGAAGCGAAAAATATTTAAAATATCATTTGTAATTGTCATAAATATATTACGTGATGTGTTATTTTTTTTATATTCCACTCCAATAATTAGTTCTTCAAAGTTATATTTAACAAAATAGATAAATTAAACAAATGTTACATTCTCCCCACTTGAAAAATTATTCTTATTAGCTAACTATCTAAACTTGAATAGTTGTAGTTAGTTATAATGTTCTGTGAGTTACAAAGAAAAATAGATGTTAAGAAATAAAAAAATAAAATAACAATTAATTTTGGTCTTTTTATATATTTTTGCAATTCGTTCTATCGAAGAAATGAAGAAATATAAAAATAAATAACAAAAAGTAAAAAGTGAATAGCATCAAAATAATAGCCACTATTTTTAAAAATAATTATTCAGCTCAATTAATTCACACTTATTATCATTGAAAAATAAAATTTGAATAAAGTGAGTTTTAATTCCCTACTTCTCACAATTTTGCAATTGGGAGGAATTAGTTATTTAGTGTTTCACACTCTATTTTTTTTACCAAAAAAAAAAAATTTAATGATGCATATTTCCAAAGATCAACCTTACTTTTTTAAGCAAAGAAAATTTACTACTTGAACTACATTATAAATTGATTAAATTACTTCATGTTCACTACGTGAACTTATTTGATAAGTAAATTAGAATATAAAAGTCTAACAAGTATCTAATTTGCGAAAAAAATACATAATAAACTGTGTACATCACAAAAAATACATAATAAACTATGAATTAATTAAAATTAAATTAAAATTTTAACTTTACCTTAATGAATAAATTCTAAGGGCTAAATGCAGCACCTAATTTTATGTGTTCTCCCAAAACAAATAAAAAATTAGTGTGAAGCTAAAAAATTTATTAGTTAAAAAAATTTAAAATTTTAATGTGAGCTAATTGATAAATTTTAACAATAATTGTGACCTCAAATTTTATGAGTTCTTACAAACAAAATAAAGAATTAGTGTGAAAATAAAGAATTCAATTAGTTATTTTTTCTTAAAAAAGTAATATTATTATTGAAACTTTATTTTTAGTTATACATTTTTATTAAAATCAATATAAAATAGTAAAAGGTTGAAGAGTGGCATTTTTGTAATTTATATGTGAAAAGGTAATGACATTTTTACAATTTGGGGAGAAAGGAAAGGGAGAGTGGTATATTTGTAATCACATAAAAAAAGCTGGATAGTTGTTGGGGAGGGGTGTAGCTTTTGTCCGCTGGAGGGTTGGGTTTCAGTAGCAATTTACTATTTTTAAATTTTATGTATGTATCAATTATGTACTCCACAATAAATTTGATAAATGAACTTATTTCTAATTGGTTTCTTGTTTATATAAAATAATGTCTACATCAATTTATGAATATCTCAATTATTAGTAAAATTTTAAAATTTATGAAAATAGGCCATTTAAGATTGTCTACGCAACATGAGAACTTTAAAAAAATAATTAACTTTCTATGCCAAAAACTTTTTTTAAAAAATCAAATTGAAAGATGTCATTAATATTTAATAAGTTGCATTTTTTTTTGAGTTTTCTTTTTTGAAAAGATGTATTCTTTTTAACTTCTTGTTTTCCATACTTAACAATTTTTTTCGAATATTATAAAATTGTACTAGTTGGTTTTTAAGTTGAAAAGCTGACATAGTTAATTAGGTTTTCAGACTAAAAAAAGTTATAAAATTCTGACATAGTTAGGCCCCGTTTGGCCTAACTTTACTTTTTGGATTATTTTTTTGTCTTTATTCAAAAAAAATTTTGCATTTATTGTTTTAACCTCAATATTTTGTGGGTTATTGGTCCATCTTGATAGAAAGAATCTAAAAAGTATAAAATTATGTCCAAAAATTAAAAAAATATTACTAAAGATGACGAATAAGCTCAAATAATTCCTGTTTTTAGATTATTTTTGTCTTTTCTGAATTTTTTTCAAATTTGGTCCATTATTTATAACTTTCCTGAAAGCTCTCGTCGAGATGAACTAATTATAATCCACAAAAAATTAACGAAAGACAAAAAATTTCAAAAAAAATTCACATAAGGACGAAAAAATAATCCAATAATCAAGTCAGTCCAAACACCGCCTAATCAGGTTTTCAGACTAAATATTTCCGTGAATCTTCGTTTCTCATTCATCAATATCCCTGAGGGCAAACGTACATAGTGAGAAGTGGGATTAGTTCAGATATTTTGATAAATTTATCTCACAATACGAATGTCTTGCCCACAAATAGTATATTGTGTTCTACAAAGTTATACCTATTATAGATAATTGACATCGATACTTATAAATGTTGGAAATTCGAAGGGGTTTCCAAGGGGTTAAATGAACGGGACACCGGAGGGTCTCTAGGCAACCGGAAAGTCTCGGGAGTTTCACATCCCAAGAGTCTCAATAATCACGTCATTCAAGGTCCTTCTGTTTCAGAACCCCAAAGGTCTCCAAATGTCTTTATATATCGCTTAAGGTTGGTAGATGATGGGTCCCCGAAATTCTGTCAGAAAGAGAGAGTCAGGCACGAGGAAGTTCAACAGGCGAACGAGGTTAGGTGTGACCTAGTTCGTGGAGCCGTTTTACCCTGGGAGACGACGCCGGAGCTATCCTCCAAACACCCACGGTGAGGCGGCGATTTAGTCTTAAGGGAACTGTGTTCAACACAGGACTCGGTTCGGTAACTATAGATCGTACTGTTTTATTTTCGTATTGTATATCAGTTTGGTAACTCTGTTTTTTTTTGTAATTCATTTACCATAATCTAAAGATGTATGTTTTCCTTGATCCTTGCTATAAATCTGTCACGATATATTTACAACAATAAATTCTAAATCCTATCGACTTCACAGGTACAGAGTGTTGGATTTATGATTTGTTATCTTAACTACCACGTAAAAGAAAAGGCTTTGCCTTTTTTTTTTTTTTTAATAAAAAAAAAAGATGCAAGTATAATTTGATATATACTTAAAGTAGCCATATATCATCAAAACCTGAAATCGAGAGCCTATTACTCTAATGCTATTACAAGCATACGATTCGTAATATGTCTTTTGATTCGATATTTTTTAAAATCAAATTAACGTGCATCTTTATATCTATTTTATATTTAAATAAATCTTACGATCCAATATATTTAATTAGAGCTAAAAATAGATACGTATCTTATATTAAATATATCTTATGTTTAAATAAATATTCTTGTGATACCCATACCATTCATGATGTAATACGTGATACTTTTTTCTCGATAGAAAGTGTTATAGAATTGAGGATAGGAGATTTTGTGCCTTCAAATTTCTTTTAATATATGTAATTCGTCATTGTATTTCCATACCAAAAATATCTAATAAAACAGGTTAATTATTGCTACTTAAATAGTTGCAAATATCCTAGTATCGTTTTCAGGGTAAGACTATCTTCCCGTAGCATAAATTGTCTTACCAGTACGACTTCTAGCTATGTAACCCAGGGGCGGACCTAAAGAGGGGGGCGGGGTGTCACGTGACACCCCCGACCCCCGTGCTCCACTAATTTTTTATTTTTTATTTTTAGGTTTTAATAGTAAATTAAAGTTTACCACGTAGCACTGTGACATGTACATATCTTTTTTGCTGTGCCAAACTCTCTCAAATCTAGTTAATTAAATTTTGAAACATATATTTTTTAGTTATTAAATACAAATCTTATTCTTAGTTGTTCATTTATTTCGATGGGGACACCCTCAAATTCGAATCCTGGGCCGCCACTGATGTAACCAATTGTGTAATAGCATGACGGGTATTATATAGTATAATCTATTTGATCAAATGGTTATCACAAATCAAATAAAAATTATTAACTTAACTGTGCTTGAAATCTAAAATACATCCCAACTAAACGCTTTGCAATGTTTAAAAGCAATAATATTAAAATTCTTCATCGAGTGTGTCCTGACCACCATCATATATTTATGGCTTCTTTAACTAGTTTCGAGTCCCAATCTCCTCCTCTTCGCTTTGAACTCATTCCCGAAGTTCTCAAATTCATCGTCTTAGCTTTATAATCGGCACAATTTATCTACAAATCGTAAAACACCAAATAAGCACAAAACTCCGAGCAACGCGTGTAGCTTAGGAGTATGAATGTACATTTATGCACCTATCACTATTCACTAATAAGTTATGTATTTTATGTGGATTAACTATATTTTTTTAATTATAATTATTCTAGATAACGCATCACAACATAAAATATAAAAAACGAATATCCACGGTGACAACCTTGGATAAGTACTAAAACAACCATTAAACTTTCTGAAATGAAAATGAAAATCTTGTTGAAAGCTGTTAGGAATTCTTGAACGAACAACGTTCAATTTCATAACGCCTCTTACGTATTTTAAGAATAATAAATCACCAAACAAAAAACAAAATAATCACACTTGCTTAATAAAAACAGAAACAAAATATGAACTGCCTTGACGTTCGGACTGGATTCTCAAAAATTGATTTTTTCGGATGTTCTTTTCTGCCAACAAAACTACTATTATAGACCCGGGTGCGGACTATGCACTACACACAGCAAGGTACATTGTTTGTCAAAACGATGTCGTTTTAGCTCAAAAAAATTATCCGAAAAATTTGAACAATTTCCAAACAATTTTGTATGAGCCAAAACAATATCATTTGACGCGCAGCACATTCTGCTGTGCACAAAACCACACACTATCATATGCATGATGCCATGATCATGCAAGCAAGTGGGCCCGCATGATTGACTATTAAGCACCACGCCAACCAACATCAGAGAATGGAACATTACAAGTGGCCATTACATTTCTGTAAAAGTTTTCTATTGATATAACTTTACTCTTTTCTATATTCCTCCAAATAATTTCTTCAAATCTCATATCAATGGAAGACACATTATACTCTCCTTTTACTTGGTAGAAGATAAAATTCAAAGATCATATATTTTTTTTATAGTTGAGATATTTGGTCAATTTCAAATATGTCTAATTTATTACCAATTAATTTATTGAGTTCTGAAGTTAACGAACAGACAAATCTCTATTGACCCCAAGCAAGTAGTTTGCGTGAGATTCGAATATGTTAGAAACTAGGGATGACATTTTGCTCCGATACGACGGATATTCGAACTGTAACCGATTTTTTTTTTCGGAAACATAACTAAATTTTTTTTCATGGATATAGCTATGGAGGAGGCAAGTCAATATTTGATCGGATACGGTTATTGTTAAATATTCAAAAATAACCGAATGGATATTCGAACCAGACCGAATTCGAAACCGAACCGAACAGTATATATATAATTAAAATTAAAACTAGAACTCCTAATATATATTATAATATCATAAAATGCCAATTTTTGTGAAGCAGCAGTAGTACCCAAATATCAGAGTACCCACTACCCATCCTTAATTTTATGCCTTAAGACTTCTCTTACATCTTTTTCTTATTTGGCTACAATCGTCGTTTTGATCGGTATAGTAGTGGCCCTTTGGTTGGGTACTGGCACAACATTATCTAGAAAGGTTTTTCTTTTTTGTTTTTTTCTAAAAAAGAAAAGAGCAGATACAAGATTCTAGTTATTCGAAACAACAAATCATGAAAAAATTAAAAGAAAATGAAAAATAACTTTTTTTCTTAGAATATATAGCAAAAGGTGGGGTGTTGGAGTTGTCCAATCACCTATTGCGCCTCAATATTCCCGTGTCAATAACTAGAATGAAAAAAAAAAAAAAAGGAAATGTCAACGCATCTGAAAAAAAAAAAAACAATTAATCTCTATCAATACACCCGCTAAAGACCCAAACCATAGAGGACTTAGTACTGGTGCCACACAGAGATATGTTTTTAAATCTCGTATTAAAAATCCTCCTCCTTTATTTTTCTTTTATTAACAAAAGAATAGTATACAATGTCAAAAGATAATTACGCAAATACTTAACGATAAAGATAAATTATTTTTGATTAAGCGATGCTAATAAAATAAAAATTGTATTATAAATTTCTTGGAGTCCGATTAAATAAGATAACAAAGGCAGCTTAACTATCACGTAGGTGAGTAAAAATGTTTATATAAGACAACGTACTTTCTGGGTCAAGTAGATCCACATTTATGTAATTAAAAAACAGTGTTTTTTTGGAATATGCCTTTATTTCTTGATTCCTCTTCGACTATAGGGAAGACTTTGAATTTGAGAAATATTAGTAGAGGTTTGATCTGGAGTGTGATTGGAGATAGGATGTATTTTTTTCCAATGAATATTCAAAGTAGTCACCGGAGAGATAACGAGCAGAGTCAGGGGCTTGTTGTGCCTACTGGCATCATCTCGAGCTCAGAAATATAGTTCGAATCGTTCATCGCGTAGATCTTAACATGTAGAGTGCTCTATCTAGTGAAAAATTAACTCAATTAGGTATCAGTAACTTATTTAACAAATTACTTTTTTGGATTTAATTTTTTTACATTAATAGTGAATACCTAATTTTTAGACAATTTTCGGACTTAATTTTTTCAACATTGATAATGGAGGTTTAATATTTTTGATACCGATAATAACCTTGTACGAATGTGATTCATTAACTAAGTTATTGATATCAGACTGACTTGATTTTTTACGGTTACTCTTCACATCGAACTCTATGGGAAGAATAATTTATACCATATTTTTAAACAGAACGATATCCGTGGAAGGACACAGCCTATGCTGCTGTGTCTTGGACACATTAGGCCTCCCGGTCCTAATGAAGCATACCTTGTGAATTTAGATCTTTAATAATGTGCCAAGGCCTCGTTTGATAAACTGCTTCAAAATCATGGGATTCGTAGAGTGGTGGGATTAGGATAGGATTCGTAATACCAAGTGATTATTAATACCACGTCTGAAATAATAACCATGTTTGTTTAAGACTCGGGATTGGACTATTAATCCATGGAAAGTGTTTGTTTTTAAGAGGAAGGATGGGACTAAAAATCATAATTTTCAATTTTGTCCTTCATATTTTTTTTTAAATCTTTTGATTGATAACTTATATAGGTTGGTCATTTACACTAATTTTCGTTATGACTTATTATTTTTGGTATACCACTTTAGTTTAGTGTGCAACAAGTGTAACACTTTTCAAAAAGTTAATATTTTGGCCAATCATATACTACTAAAAGACGAAAAATAACAAATTGAATCAACAAACCTAAAAAGTTTGATGAAAAAATAACAAATAAATTTTTTTTTAATAAAAACAGTATTTATTTAGATTGATCTAAATTATCCTTAATATTAATAATCATGTCAAAATCAACCACAAAAACTCAATAAGCTTTTTGTCTTTTTTTTTTTTTCTACTTATGTTAATCCCCAATAAACCAAAAAAATTCAAAATCAACTACAAAAATTATGTTTATTTTTCTTAGAATTGTACAAAGAATATATCACGGGAATATTTTGGTAATATTACAAGAGGGACAAAGGAGAGGCTTACCAATACCATGTTCCACTTGGTATTCCCAATCCCCCCTAGTGAGGGGTTTGAAAAGGTGTTGTGCTAATAATCCCATCACATTTGGACAAACCAAACACTCTCTTAGCAATCCCATGGGTTTCATAGTCCCATCCCATGGTCTAATATGTTTATCAAACAGGGCCAAGAGAATTATTATCTGCAAATGGAAACCGGAAGAATGGAACATATTCGCGGAGATCTATGCTAAAAATTTAAAATATTGTGAATAAAATTGAGACACCGGAGGATTTAACGAAACAACCTGAAAGTCTCAACCGTTACAAATAATTTATGCATGCATTGATGTCCATCAATTACTATGTTCATTGATGTCTCTGTTAATGCATCTCACTACAACAAAAGGTAGAATTCCCAGCGTTTGTTAAACCTAATAAAAGTCTAGAAAACGACGAGAAAAAGCTTTTCCTGCGTTTTTACCACTATTTTCGACGGTTTTGGAAAATGATGCCAATACTCCTGTCGAGAAAACTTACCGGCGTTTATAAACGTCGCTAATATTTACCATGCGATATGGAGAGAGAGGGACGGAAATCCTTTAGCTGGCGCTGACTGAAACTGAGAGAAATAGAACTCTAGGGCAACCATACTTCTTTGTATCAAATTTCTTCTATAATTTTAAAAATAAGAAAAAAAACGTCCTTTGACTATAAAATTAAAAGAGACTTTTCAGGCGCTTTTTAATTAAAAACAATGGACCAATGCTTTGAAACAAGACTCTTCAGGCACTTTTTAATGAAAAATGTCCTTTCACTAAAAATTAAAAACGTCCGGTCATTTTTTTAATTATTATCAGGATTTTAAAAAAATACGGGGAATTAAGTGTGGAGAATGTTCATTTTTGTTGTAGTGTCTATTGATATTCTTGGTGGTTTTAGAGCCCAAAAGTGTGTATAAATAGTCAGTCACATACATGAGTTCAAAATCGAAGAATTTTCGTGTCCACAACATATCCATGTATTTTTTGTTCTTAGAAGAGAGACAAACAAACATAATTAATTCGACAGACGATCGATTGGTTAATGTTCTTTTGGTCGAGTGAATCGCTTTACCTTCGGAGACAGACACCGGTGCGATCCTCCAACACTCACAGTGAGGTGACAAATTTGTTTTAAAGGACTGTACAAATCTATAAGACTCTATTTGGTATTAAATACCTTCTGTATTTTATTTCCCAGATCAATTATGTGTTGAAATTCTATTTGGTCTTATTTGCAAATACAGTAATAGAAATATTTTCTAAAATAGAATTTGATTAACTATTTACATATTTTTCCTATAATTTATATTTTCTCGAATGAGATGCGATTAACTGTTCGCTTAATTTTTCCATACAATTTAAACATTGTTTCTTATGTGTTCCAAAAAAAAAAAAAAAAAACAATAATATTCAGAAGGAAACTGAGAGTGAGTTCACGCGGATGGCAATTTCATGTTTAAAAAGTTATTAAAAAATTGCAGTGGGTGGCCTATGGAAAATGACTTGCATCTTTCCCAGTCAAAAGTCACTGCCATGGAATGTGAAACTTATTTTTGTCTTTGCACTTTATTGGGGAGAAATGGACGGATCAGGGGTTTTGCTTTGCATTGTGCACAGTAGGACATTTTGTACATTAAAATAATATTATTTTGATATGCAAAACACTGTCCGAACAGTTGGACGCTGACTAAACAATTTTTAATTAGTATTTTATGCGTCAAAACGACGTCATTTTGAGGCGCAACACGGATTACTGTGCACAATGCACAACAAACTCCCCAATTCCAAAATGGACTGTAGACTTGTTGGATATATGAGAATGACACTTGACAATGAAAGGATCGAATTTTGAGCTATTAAACGAGAGCCAGAGCCAAATGAGTTGAGCGTTGAATTATTCAAGATTAATTTATAAAATTTTAGTAAGTTTATAAAAATATTCAAACTTTATTAATTTATATCAGGAGGCGAGTTATGATTGTACACGTCATAAATTTAATTAACGATTCATATAGCGGCGTGTGCAAGCTATTCAAAGTTCATTACGAGCTTCAAAAGAATTCAAGTTGTATTTGTTTAACTTGAAAAATTCTAGATTGTCAATGTTATTTGATTTATTATGTTTTGATCTCTTCCAATAAATAATCAGCATTCAAAATAAGTGACCTAAGCACAAATGAAAAGTACTCAATAGATGATAGACCACCAGATGTACATGAAAAAATTCTAAATGCATAAAAAAAAAAAAAACTAGGGGAATGGATGAACACATTATACTCAATGTGTAGTAACTAGAAATCTTACTCTACAATTTGAATCTGTAAAATCATAGTAATATCTACTTATTCGAATTCTGATTCACCACACCCAGTGCTTGACCACCTTTGGTTGAATCCACAAGCCTTTTGTTTTCCTCTAGAAATCTACCGAAGGACTTTGTGTTGCCTAGTTTCTCTCCCTAGAGGCTTTCCGCAAATCTTAGTAAATCTCCAAGAATAATTAAACAAACACTCTCAAATGTCGCTATAGATGTTTATAAATAGTTTTTGCACAAGGAAGAGAGAGTAGTAGTACTGGACTAGATCAAAATATAAAGATCACACATGATTATAACTTCTGGTAGCCAGTCCAATTTGATTGATTGATCGGATTTAAGTCAATAGATATCGCTCAAAATCCGCTTGATCCATTTCAAATTCGATCAATTGATTTTAAATTCAATCAATCGGATTTCCTAACAGCTAAAATAATTTTCACTATTTTTGTCTTAGCTTGAAAAACTGTTTTAACTTAGTAAACGTTTGAATTGAGAAATTTAAGTTTCCCACATACCTGCAGTCATTTGCATTTGCTTTTCAACCCGAGCTAAATTACCTCAATCGGATAGCCGAGTAAAAAGACATGATCTAAATACCAAGAGTTGTTCTATTGTGACTACTCTATTGTTGGGATGAAGTTTAAATATGTTTCTTGATGGCTTGGATCATAAAACTACTAGTTTACCTCACTCAAACACTCAATACATGTGTAAAATGATCTTTTTCACACAGCCCCTTCATAAACTCTCTAACAAGATACAGAAAATAAATTATAACTCGATAACTAAGATACAAAAGTAGTGTGTTTTGTTAATAGAATTAACAACACGAGGAAATTTTACTTTTTAGAACTTACATAACTAACTAATCTCGAATGATCTTTTAACGAGCAGATATAAACTTAAACTCGAGAATGAGTCTCGTGTGGAACTTGTATTTGAGCATAGGCATAAGTAGCTAACATGGGGACTCAATAAATCTAATGTCAAATCTAATGTCAAGTATGGTATTAACTCCGTGGATAATGCGGCAATCAAAACAAAAGGAAAGCAATATAAGAATATGTAGTGGGTCTGGCCAGTACCGGGTATGATTGTAGCCTATATAAGGCCTAGTCATTTGGCAAGCCCAATGTGTCGAACCAAAGCTCAATGCGACTCACGTCACCTAGCACAAATAGCGAGCATGCGCCATGTGGGCTGTGCCAAGTCAGGACTCGATAGAGAGACCCGAATGACGTGTCCCAGCCTGTTTTCACATAGCTTCAAGGTGGCTCAGCCCTGGCACGTACCATCTGACATGGCATTTTGATACGTCATGCATAACGTCAGGGTAGCAACAGTTATTTCTGATGTCGTGAGGGAACATGCTCCGCATATATTGGCTTGGCGCCCAAACTTGATTTGTGTAATAAAAAAGAACTTCTGACGAAAAGTATGATGCATACTATCTTCTTTGCATGTACTATTCTTAGGTTATCTTTTTAGTTCACGGACTAACTTAAGCATCAGAGTATTTTCCATCTGATACCGATGGGAGCTTGTCTCCTCGTCTCCCTGAACTTTCCTTACATCCAAATTCTCTAATCTCTCTCCGATACAAAATTACATCTTTGACCGACAATAACTGCCAGACCGCCGTTGCACGCGAGAAAGATGATAAAGACCCACAACACATCGCTAGTGGATCATGAGACCCTATTATGTGTCCTAATGTGAGCACCATGGACTCTCATCCTTGGGCCTTCATTGAGCATTTTAAGGTTAGGACCAACGAAAAGAACCATCTTTTTCCACAATCTATGAGAAGGTTACGAAGTTGCAGGTAGAGTCCACTCACAGAGCTCAAGCAGAGGATCTCGTTCGGGCGGGCATGGTAGTCACTGATACAAGACATCATCCCCCGAACGATGACGTCATGACAAGAGGATTTCTACCAAGGACATGTTGAGTGAACTTGGCAACACCAGACACTTCATTCCTGGTTTTGATACACAACATTTCTTAATAGAATGGACTCGCACACTGACTCTGCTCACACAAAAAATAATACACAAAACACCGATCAAGTATCGTGCAACAAAAGTTTAAAATTTATGTATTCAGAAAGGTGTCACAAAAGACAAGCCCACGAGTATTTACAAAGACAAAGAAAAAATTGTACACTATTTAAAAGAATCAAGTCCAAACTATATCCTCTCAACTATGGGCTAGAGTCAGCAGTAGATGACCGCTCGACAAAAGAATATTGTTGAGGTGTTAATCAAGTCAAATTTACTTTTAAAACAAAAATCCTCCTAAATGTGAAAAATCAGTATAGCGGAGAGTTTGGAGTATTAATCCATGGGGAACAATAAAGGATGAAGAAGAGAGTTACAATTGTTCTTTTGTTTAGAAAAGAATTAATCTAAGAATTGCAATTAGCTAACAAAGAAAGATGATCAAATTAACAAGAGGCACGGTTTTTTATCGAAAAAAAAAAAAAAACAAGAGGCACGGTTCACAGATTCTATTCAACCTAGACTCCAATTAATAATATCATCTCATTTTATAATTCAATTAAGCCTCAAGCTGAAGGTTCTTGATCGAAAAATATTTCCATGGAAGCAATTTTAATATCGGAAGATGTGTTACGTATTGATTTTAGTTCAAGAATAATTGGGCAAAACTAAGGAGAACATGGACCAAAGCATTCTATGTACTAAAATTCAAAGGTAACAGGTAATCAAATGTTCAATACTCTTTGGTTGGTTTGAAAACATGAACATAAATCAATTTATCACAAACAGTAAAAATTATTGAGAATATATTAATCAAACTAGATTATCGAATGAATTTTATTCTTGGACCTTGCCTGTAAAGTTGAGCATAACATATTTATTGGAAAACTCAAGAAATAATGAAAGACATGATGAATGAATTGACTTATAAAAACGCGAATCTTGAATTTATTTAATAAATACGTCTGAATCTTGCAATTCAATGATGAACAAATCTTACTAGAAATACAGAAATAAAGAAAATAGAACTAGAACTCGAAAATTAAATTTACTGAGCGATGGAAATTGAATGCTAGAACAAAGCAATTGAAATCCTAATATATGCTGAAGAAATACTCTGAAAAAGACTCCCTAAAGATACATTTGTGTCCCTTTAAAGGAAGTCAATGAGAACCCTAAACCAATTAGGAAACTATGTAAAAGTTTAGGAAACAAAACAATTAAACGACTACTCTAACCGATTACAAGATAATTCTGACTCGTGAGGGCTCTTCATTCTTCACTGGCTTTGCCTTCCTTTGATCGGTCAGGATTACTCACTGTCCTGATTTTCTTTTCCTAATTGACTAGTTAAAGTGATGATCTAACCGGTCAAATTCACACTGGAGCTTTTGGGTTACCATTCTTGACCGGTCACACAGACTTTCTGACGGGTTACACTACAGTAGGGTTCTTCACTACTATCACCCTGCCAGGGCTAATAATCAAACAAGCTCTAAGGATAATTACTTAAAAATCTAATATCTAGAGTTTTAATTAAACTATACATAATACATAAATATAATAAGATGTGTCATGTGAGCCACACTTAATGAATATAAAACTAACAGGTGCACTATAAAATTTTATTCACGGCATGGTTGATGCCGCAGCCGAAGAGTAGTTCGAGTTGACTGGCCGGCTATTGACCACCCTACAATTCCTCCTGATCTCCCCGGGTCGGCCCGACTGCAAATCCCCCATCTTAATCATCCCCTCAACAAATGCCTTAAAAAATTTACTCCGATTAAGACTAAAATCTCTCACATACTCTCTGGTTTCCTCGTCAGTAAACAGAGTCTGATCAGAATTTAAAAATCCTCTCCCTAAAACCAAATCCTTAAAATACCGATTATCAAATATCTCCGGAGTTGCATCCAAATCCCCAGTCACATTCCCGTCTCCACCAAGGGGACAAAGCTTGTTCAGCTTTCGCCTGTATTTCGGGTAAATGGTCGGGTCGGGACGGCCCGTGCCGGATTGGTTGTAGAGACGAAAGACGATGGAGAAGCACCGGGCTTGGCCTATAGAGTGGGACCCAGAAAGGGCAACGAGGTCTTTTGTGGAGAGGTTGAATTTGGTGAAGAGGGATTTAAGGGCTGTGGCATTGGCTCTTGGGCTTGGCATGATGTTGTTTGAGTCTTCTTGGTTTGCTGTTAGGCTGTCTTTCCTCCCTAACTTCACTTCCCAATTGGGTCCTCCGCTCTGAAATTGATACCAGAAAATCATATCAGCTCATACAAAGATCATGGCGATTTGTAGAGAGAGAGAGAGAGAGTCATGGAAGTAAAATTGGTAGTCACTTGGGGAGGAATAATTTCATTTCCCCTACAAAGGCTCTACGTGAAGGTCAAATGGATTAAGCTTACCAGCATAACGGCATCTCTAGCGGCCATGGCTATTACATCTGCACAAGAAACAATTCCAGGACAGATTTGCTCCAACGCATCTTTTGCTTCATCAATTACTTCAAATGATCTAAGCGAGTTTATATTCGACAGAGCTAATTTTTCACCAAGCATGTTTGGCGTATCATCCAGCAACAATGAAGCATCACAGCCCTGTATCACCACCATTCAGTCAAATCATCAAACCCTATGTCTTCAATTCGAAATAAAACCAATAAACGATAAAATGTTTTTTAAAATATACGGGTTTTACATTAACGAAGCAATCATGGAATTGCAATCGCATAACAGAAGCCCCGCTTCGGGCTTCTCTAGCCATGGCCACCTTCATTGCGCTGCGGACTATGATTTCAGCCTCCGGGCATGTTCTTGAGTAAAAACCCATTTGAAGCGCCGGCGATGCGGCGACGGAGATGGGTATGATGCTGAGGAAGAGGAAGAGAAGGGACATTTTTAGTGGCCAGTGGGTTCTGTTGCTGTGACGCAAATGGTCAAATGTTTGTGTTTTTGTGTCCCAGCAAGACCATACATATAGAGTTTATTCAGCCTGTATATTGCACAGAGTAAGATTTATTTAGCGCAATTCGTTTAGACTAAATTATTTATTGTGTATTTTAATCGAATTTAATACAAAATTTTGTTCGATTTCGTAGAATAAATAATAGAATTACTCCTCAAAATAATAGAATTACTCCTCAACATAGCTCTAGTTAGAACAAATTAGTCAAAATGAAAGCCAATAAACCAATAATCGAGGGTTATTGCGTCTTTTATTTTTATTGTGTACTTCTGCTACGTGTTATAAATTAAAGCTCAAAATTCTATTTTACCTAGAACAATTTAGTCCAAATGAATGTAAATTTTTAAGAATAAAGTATCTAATAAGCCAATAATTTCGTTTAGCTAAATAAAAATGTGTTCAGAATTATTAAATACATACAGAATTTATGTTATTTTAAAAAATAGTTAAAACGTGCATCGAACAATTTTAAACACGTTTATCCGATGCAATATATTCACACACACAGACTTTATCTTTGTGGGCCAGTGGTCTTCTAGTGGGTATTATTTTTTCTTCAAAACTTTGGATGCATGTGTACTAGTTGGGTAGGGATGAGTACATAAAAGAGATTCTCTCACTTATGCCAGCAGATCATGGGGTTTTGTTATGATATTGGGAAGCAACTTGGGCCAATAATGACGATGACTATGACTCAAAACTCATGAGTCAAAAGAGATTAAATTAAATATTAAATAATTACTTTTATATCTCTGCCATTTTAGGTCGAAATTTTGATTTGGTCCTTCTAATTTTAATTTGAACACTAAGTCTTTTGCACTTTGATATTTGGTTCAATATGATCCATCTGTTAGAGTCAATCAGTTTTTCTAATAGAAAATACACATATTCGTTGCACATGACCATGTCTAGGGGGTAATTGTGGTATTTTACATCCTCTTTTTATTTAACTTCTTAAAAATCATATATTCTTTTTCTCTCTCTCTCATTCAAAAAAAATTAACCATCCCAAACCCCATTATATATATATATATATATATATATATATATATATATATATATATGTGTGTGTGTGTGTGTGTATATGTATACACAACTTTCTCTTCTCTTGTTATTTTAGGAAATTTTTCTTTCTTGTCTTCTAGCTCTTCTAGTTACACACATAAATATACATATATACCTAATTTTTTGTAGGTTAGGAAAACATTCTCCAATTGAAACCTATCTCCCCGCTAGAAAAATAAATTTTTCCCTATCTCCCCGCTAGGAAAATCAATTTTTCCATTTCAAAAAAATATAAAAAATAAGTCAAAAGATGATTTGTGCCCCCACGATCTTCTGTTACATTAATTTTTTTTGTAATTTTTTATTTATTATTGGTTCGGCTGGATAAGAAATTTCAAAAAGAAAAAATTATGTCCAAAAGTTTTTTAAAAAATAAAAAATATGTAAAATAAGTCAAAACATGATTTGTTTGAGCTTAATTTTTTATCTTTAATAAAAAAAATTTGTTATCTTATGTTTGGTTTGAAATGGGCAAGTGGTCGTTTGGACAAAAAAAAATTTAAATAAAAAATTAAGGCAAAAAGCTTTAAAAAATTTAAAAAAAGATAAAAATAATATTAGAACGTCTGTCTATTTTGTATTATTTTTATTTTTAAATTTTAAATAATTAAATTAAAATTTTTTACTTTTTAAAACTTTCTTGTCGAGACGAATCACTAATTTCTAAAAAAAATTAACATAAATAAAAAAGTATAAAAATTTCTCATAAAAATAAAAATAATCTAAAAAAATTAGACCAAATACACAGTATAGTCTAACTAGTGACAAAGTTAGTGAAAATTCACATGTACATGGGGTAAGTTGTGGCAAATAGCATTTGGGGAACTCACAGTATTACTTTGCAAATGGAGGCGATAGTATGTTTTCTTCTTTTATATGAAAGTGTTTATTGAGGAATGCGACAAAATTTTTTTCCCTAAAACGTTTGTTATTTGATATAAGAATATATTTTTGAAATAGTGTGTTGAAAGGACTTCCACCTCTAGTTTCCATTGAGATGGATTAATTTCATTACTAGTCATTCACTTTGAATTTTTGACCGAGAGTCCCCCCCAAAAAAAAAGAGATATAGTGCGTTAAAGAAGTGAATATTAAATTTAAAAATTTAACAACCAAAAATATGTGAAATATTTAAGAGCTATTGTCTTAAATTTGCAAATGTAATGTACAAATTATTTTTTAAAATATTCAGTATTATTTAATATTTTATAAATTTTTGCATAATTTTTTTATTTTTTAATTTGACTTATTAGACAAAAAAAATGGAAAATGAAGAATATCATGATCAAAAATTAAAAAAAATCATTAAAGATGAAAAATAATTAAAAAGACCATTTTGGCTTTTTTTATTTTTTCTAAATTTTGTTAAAACTTTGGAACATAATTTTTATATTTTTATATTTCTTTTATAGAGACGAACATATAAAGTACAAAAAATTAATGGAAAAATAAAAATATAGATAATGATGTTAACAAAAATCTACAAAAATAGTATACCTAAAAAAAGACATGGCTAATAAATAAATTTTTTTGATTAAATATATTTAAACGTAAATTACAATGACTTTAAATTTTATTTGTA
This sequence comes from Arctostaphylos glauca, assembly GCA_019985065.2. Lineage (NCBI taxonomy): Eukaryota > Viridiplantae > Streptophyta > Magnoliopsida > Ericales > Ericaceae > Arctostaphylos > Arctostaphylos glauca. Next base: position 5,571,638 of record JAHSPW020000008.1, read on the forward strand.
ATTGCATTTCAATATATAGGAAAATAGATTTCATTAATATTAATAGGTAAATTTGGATTAATTTTTTATGAGAGAGAGTAAGAGAGAGAGAGAGAGAGAGGGAGGGAGAGGGAGAGTGTGTTTGAAATTTTTGAAGTTAAAAAAAGGAGGACGTAAAATACCATAATACGCTCACATCTACACATGACCATCTTTTGTTAGCCAATTTGGATAGAATCAAACGGCTGGGTGACATTGAAATCAATGTCGAAGTATAAGGTGCTTAGTGTTTAAATTGAAATCAGAATAACCAAATTGAAATTCGACCTACAATTGAAGGGATATAAATGTAATTAATGTATCAATTATGTACTCCACAATAAGTTCGGTTGATAAAATTATTTATAATATGTTTTTGTTTATATAAATAGATGTCTGGATTAGATCAATTTATAAATATCTTGATTGAAATAAAATTTTGAAATTTATGACTAGATTCAAGGACCAAAACCATAAAAGTCCCGAATAAACTCGGATTAGAAAACATTTTCCACCATCAATAGCAATCTACCCATTCAAGAATTCAAACAGGTCGCTCAAGCAGTCTCGAGCTCGCTCAAGCGGTCTCGCAATATATAAAGTTGAATTAAAACGAATAAAATTCAAACTATTAATATTTTTTATTATTAATTAGAAATTAATTAAAATTCGTGGGTAATGACATATGGCTTCTTCAACTAGCTCCGAGTCCCATCTCCTCCTCGTTGCTTTGGACTCATTCCCAACCTTCTCAAATTCATTGTCTTAGCTCTAGAAATGGTAGTGAAATGACAAATGAGCATGAAACTTCGAATATATTAATTATATATTTTATAATTTTACTATCAGTAATGAAAATCAGTCTGAAAAACAACCCGAACACTTTTAAAGGTTAAATTATTCATGTGGCCTTTAAAGGTGTTCGGAATACTTTGAGGTTGATTTTCATTGTTAATAGCAAAATTGTATATTTTATGCATACACACACTAATATATATATATATATATATATTATTCACTAATAAATTTTGTATCTTATGTTGATTAACTATAAGTTTTAAATCATATTTACTCTAGATAACACATCTCAACATAAAATATAAATAACGAATATCCATTGTGACAACCTTGGATATGTACTAAAACAACCATTAACCCTTTGTGAAATGAAAACAAAACCTTGTTGAAATCCACTATCATATGTATGATCATGGATTGCTTTTTGTGATCTAATTCTGCAAACAAGTCGGCCCACATGGTTGAATATTAAGCACCACACCAACCAACATCAGAGAATGGAAAAAATTACAAGTGGCATTACATAATTTCTGTAAAAGTTTTCTATTGATTTAACTTTTCTCCTTTCTATGTTCAAATAATTTCTTCAAATCTCATATCAATGGAAGACAGGTCCTATTCTACTTTTACTTTATAGAAGATAAGATTCAAAGATCATTTTTTTTATATATATAATAAAGATATCCGGCCAATTTTGAGTATGCCTAATCTATTGCCGACTAGACTCTGAAGTTAACGACCAAATAAACCTATAGTGATCCTAAGTAAGTGCTTCTAATGAGATTTGAAGACTAACAATTAGTCGCCAAACCCCTTTATTTTGTTACCCATATAGAGCGGAATATCAATTATTAAGGTTGAGATAAGTCCTTTTGTTATGCATTGCGCTAACACCATCAACGATCAAGCATATATACAAACTTTGAGGCATGTTTGTTTGACGGATAGTAATAATAAAGTTATTAGGATCAAACCCAAGTCATCTCATAAAGACTTACGCGTATATTAGTTGAAACTTAATTTTATTTCTTTACATCCGTACCGAACCTACGCGCCAAAAGGTCAACTGACACACTCCAATTATTTCAGCTTACTTTTGACAAGTTTCATTGGAAATCGAAGTATATAGTTGTCAATGATGCGCGTGCAGTATACTATTGGGTGGTTATTAAAGTTTACTTTCACTAATTATATGAGAAAATAGATGATTTAATTTACTATTACAATGAAAACAAATATGCCCCAAGTGTATGAAAGAGGATGCTAGCTCCCAAAAGTACTTTTTGTCTTAACTCGATTATTTTTAAGCACGTTTTGTCTCTATTTAAAAAAATTCATTTGTTGTTTAGGTCTCAAATTTTTTAAGGTTATTGGTCTGTCTCGAGGAAAGGAATTTAAAAAGTTTAAAAAATTATGTGTAAAAGTTTTAAAAAGTCACTAAAAACGATAAATAAGCACAGAAATATCCTATTTTTAGATTATTTTGGTCTTTATTGAATTTTTTTTAATTTAGCCCATTATTGATAACTTTTCAGAAACCTCTCATCGAGACGAACAAATAATTCACAAAAAGTTGACAAGGACAAAAAAATTTCACATAAGGACAAAAAAATAATCGAGTCAGGTCAAACCCAACGGGAACTTTTTGTTAGGCCTGCCAACCGGTTTTTGTCCGTGGAGCTTTGTCCTTTGGTGTCTTCAGATTTAAAGCAATCAAAATAGCCCAATGGCCATTTTCTTTCTTTTGTTCAGGGTACAATATTGAGACTTAATTCTTGGATATTTTGGAGAACAAGTGTCTTCAATCTTATGATCAGTAACAGTTAATACCAAACTTTGATGTCGACCCAATCCTATATTTACAAGTATAAACCAAAAAAATCATGGTTTGGGGTTACCTGCTGTGTGGGATTTGAACCAAAATTACATAATTTTAGTGCATAAAATACTCCACACCTCTTTGGTCTTAATTCTTTGACAAATCTTTTTTGTCTAAATTAGCTGTTTTGACTGAAAAAAAAGAAAAGAAGAGAAGAGAACTTCACAAACTCTACTACCAAAATTTATTTTGAAAATTTTGAGTCCACGGTTAATCCCGGAAGCACGACTGAAAGGGGAATATTCGAATGAACGGTGTCAGTCACCTTTTTTTTTTATATCCAAAATAGGGCGGTAGTAGAGTTTGTAAAATTATTTCTCTTTGTTTGGACAAAACAATTAGTTTGGACAACTTTTTTTGATGCAAAACAAGGAACTAAGACAAAAAGATGTGAAATATTTCATGCCCCAAAATTGTGGCATGGATTGTTCTGAAGGCTGCACCGCAGGTTCCCGGTCCACCCATCTCATTTAAACAAGATATGAATAATACTTATGGAATATATTAACTAATTAAAAAGTTATGCTAAGAACACAGATGTGTCTGGAACTATTGGATGCACGTAGAGCTCTCAATAATTTGTAAACCATAAGTGCATCAAACGGTTCTAGATACATTTATGTCTAGAATATTTGTGTTCTTAAATTTTTTAAATATTTAATGATGGGCAAATTATTTTAATTAAGCAATGCTAATAAAAAAATAAATTGTACTATAAACTTCTTGGAGTTCGATTAAATAAGATAACAAAGGCAGATTAACTATAACGTAGGTGAGTAAAAATGTTTATAGAAGACAACAAACTTTCTGGGTCAAGTAGATCCAAATTTATGTAATTAAAAAACAGTGTTTTTTTTTTGGAATATGCCTTTACTTATTGATTCTTCTTGGACTATAGGGAAGACTTCGAATTTGAGAGTAGACTTTTGATCTGTAATTAATGTGATTGGAGATAGGATGTCTTTCTTTTTTCAATGAATATTTAGATAAAAGAGAAACTTTAAGTACTTATCCCCGTGTAATAGTGAAAATGGAGATATGTTGTCACTCGAAAGATAATTCAACGATGAAAATAGAGATAAGTTGTCACTGAAGACTGGAGAGATAACAAAATGGAATTGGGAGGCTTGTTGTGCCTACGGGCATCATTCCTAGCCTGAAAATATAATCCGAATCGTTCATATGGTAGATCTCGACGCATAGAGTATCTCGATGAAAAATCAACACGATTAGATATCAGGAACCTAGTTAACGAATTTAACTTAATTTTTTTAACATTGATAACGAAGACTTACTTTTCGGACTATTTTCAGACATAATCTTTTTGACATTTATATTTGATAAATGGATGTATTAATGTAATTTGTTAACTAGGTTACCAATTTTCGATCAATTTAGTTTTTTAAAGAGTCACTCTTGCCGTGGAGCTCATCGAAAGGTATCTGCAGATCGAGCAATTGGCGTTTGCCCTTGTCACTTTGACCCGACAACTCAGGCCATATTTTGGTGGCGATAGCATCGTGGTGCTCACTAATCAACCACGGAAGCAAGTTCTGCAGAAGCCCAAGACCTTTAAACAACTGGTAAAATGGTCGGTCGAGCTCAAAGAGTTTGATATCAGGTATGAGCCGAAGAGAACCATCAAGGGATAAGTGGTGGAAGATTTCCTTGCGGAGGTGATGGGAAGAGTTGAAGAAGGAGCAGCAGAGTCATAAGGTGCAGAACTAGTTGTTCAGATGATGGTCGCAGTCAATGCCAAGCAACTTTGGGTTATCAATATGGATGGATTAACAACCGAGCGGGCCAGCGGTGCAAGAGTAGTACTGACTTCTCCAAAGGGGGACACACTCGAATACGCCATTCGGCTCTAGTTCAGGGCAACCAATAAGGAGACGGAGTATGAGGCGCCCTTAACAAGCCCAAGGCTATGCCAAGGCATGGAGTCAAGGTAGGTTAGACTGTGCAACAACTCATAGTTGGTAGTCTCCCAGACCAATGGAGAAGCTGAGGTCTAGGATGGCAAAAGGCAGAAGTATAACGAAGTGATAGACCGAGCAACGAAACCCTTCGAGTTGGTGTAGATTGTACGGATATCCAGAGAACAAAACGGTCGAGTGGATGCACTGGCTCGGCTAGCCAGTGTGTCAAGAAGGGTTCCTAGCCCAGGTGCCCCTCTCAGTACTTGCTCAAACCAAGCATCAACCCCCAAGATGAGGTAAATACAACCAAATAAGTCACCGAGGTTACCAACACAACATTCAACCATTTGGACTTGTCAGCTTTGAGTGCATTAATAAACTGCTCTGCCCCTGTTGGAAGAAAAGGAGCATTAAGCAGAGCAAATTGAACGAGATCCCCCTATATTACATGCAATCGGATGGGAGAAGAAGACAAAATCTCTTTGAGACTGAACTCCCACCCATTGCCCATTGTGAAGAAAAAATGATCTTTTCAACCCTTGTTAAAAGAAGGTATCCCGGAAATGATGTTGCGCCGTTCTCGCAATTGGAAGTACCACCATCCGACATTCCCATTTTGCCTCCTTAGGATATTAGCAGTACATGAAGCTAGTGATAGATAGGTCGGGGAAACCTTTATAGGCTCACCTCTATAAAACCAGCATTGAAAAGATTATCCTCTGGGATTCGGCATCAACTAACCTAGAGACAACCCTAGAAAGTAGAATAACTTCAAAATGAAGTCAGAGAATGGGAGGCGTATCCACACTGAAGGGTATGTTCATACAAACACACCTCCCATCCATGGCAAACACACGGTTGATCACCAAGGCCAAGGGCCTGAAGACGAATAATGGTAGGAATCCCATAGGTACCTTGAATAACACTTAGATCAACGTTTGTCAAGACAAAGACAATGTTGCTAAAAGTCTTAGTCTCAATCACTGAGGCAAGAGTAATAGCCCTAGCCAAAGCCATGGCAATTGAATAGTCATTTATTATAGAGCCCTCAAAAGATCCCTTCGAATCTATTTCTACTTGGAGTCTCCTAGTCTCGAAAGTACAAATAAGCTTAACAATATATGCAAAATCAAAAATCTAGGTGGACATGTGAAGGAAGGAACGTCAAGTCTCTATACTTGTTATTAGTGGGAGGGAAGCCCGTAGAGGATTTTAGAGATCCAACGAAGAGGAGTAAAGTCAAGATACAAGGTATACCTCTGGAAATGTCTTATGTTGAGGGACTTGTGAACCAAACTCTAGGGTGACTCAATCAAAAACAAGAGAGAGAGGAAGTGTACCCAAAAAACAAAGGAAGCGGGAAGCAAAATTTGATCGAACTCGAACTAAAAAGAATGCAGTAATGGTGCAAGAGATTGAGAAAAAGTCTGGAAAAATAGGCATCTTTTGAAAATGGAAGGGAAGGGTATTTGAAATCACACCAAGTGGGAACATAGCATCGATCCTAACCAAACGAAAGGACGGACATTTGATTTAAAGTGACCAATTTTTGGGAAAAGTGATTTGTTGCTTTTAGCTTACTCTCAAATTGGTCGCTCGGATTTCAACGCTATGAAATAGATTTCAAATTGCTAGCTAGCACTTGGTCACTCGAGCCACATGCTACTCAACAAAGAAGAGCCATTCTTGGAATCGCTTAGTGGGATCTTGCAAACGGATCTTGAGAGTGTTCCGCATCCTTGACATAAAGCCCGCAATAAACGAAGCATTACTCTCAAAAGAAAATGAGGGGCATGACCAGCGATTATCAGGTTCCAAAATATCATCCATCATTCACTCTGTAAAAGGGACCGATGAAGCATGGCCAAGGTACATTTTCTTGCCATTGTCCAAGTACTTGTGTATGTTCTTACTTTCCTATACTACTGATCTAACTTGATCACCGAAAGGTCTACAGCCGAAAAGTATCCTGGTATTTGGACTTTAGTGCCAAATAGATCTTGCAGCTGCCACATTGAATACATGGCCTTGAAGATGAAGTAATGGCCATAAATTTTGCAATTATGGAATTTGTAGCTGCTACTTCAGTCTCAAGATTGCTACTTCAATCTCGCGATTGCCACTTCGATTCCGCGGTCAATCCCAAACTGCGACTTGTATATGGTTTGAATAGTGAAAAGCTAGTTAAGTCTAATATCTAAACAAAAGTAATTTGGCTCAAGTTTATTTACATACGTATATGATCATTGAAGATGTCAACAGAGTAAGTTATTTAAGTAAAATATTTGCGTGTTCCTCAGTATAAACCATATCAAGAGTTTTCTATCATTGAAAAGCATTAGTAATAGTCGCTTCTGATGTGTTTATTGAGATCTTCAATAGTTTCGAAATCCTATAAATCGGCCTTTGTAACAATTTAATTATTGGGACCGTGCGAGACAGGAATTAAACATTGATAAATTCAAACTGGGATGTCTATAATGAACCCCCCCCCCCCCCCCTCCATACTTGGTCCTTATATATACCTATAAATGATATGTTACGACCTCAATCCAGAATAACAATGAGGATCCAAATTATTCATTAAGTAGATCCTATTGAATAGATTGTGCACAAAAATCAATAACATACATATCAAAAAGATGTCAGCAAGTTGCATTTCATTTTTTAAACCAGTCTTTAGTGTCTTCTATAATAGAATTCTAGGTTTTCACGTCTATTGGTACCCTATAAAGTTTTTTTTTTTTTTTTTTTTGCAAACATGTACTTTATTTGCGGAAAAGGAGGAAAGAATCTTTCCATATTATGTGCAATCATAAGTATATATTCTTGCTGATTTTGTGGTGATTTGTTGCCTATCTTGCTGCTACCGTTTTGGTACTTCTTACTGTCAATAATTTTCTTCTTATCCACCATTAAGGCATTTGCTTCAGAGTTTATAAAAATAGATTTGTGTTCAGTGTTCATAGCTCTCCTCCTGGTTTCTTCCTGTTGAATGCTAGCACAGAAACTTGAGAGACAGGGGACTTTGGGTCCATCAAAATTTGGCTTCGAAGGTTTTCAAAATCAGGCTTTATGTGGGCCAATAATTGAAAGACTTTGTCTTGCTCAACCCTTTTCTGCAATGTCTTCATATCAGTTGAAGGAGCGCGATATAAACCAAGTTCAGCCCACATAGTCTTCAATTCATCCAAGTACTTAGCAAAAGACTGATAAATACGAGCAGTGTTGTGTTGGTGACCATAAAGATCCCATACAGATTTTCAAAGTTCTTTATTAGTTTCAGAGAAAGTAAATATCTCAGTAATTTTAGGTTCCATAGAGTTAAGGAGCAAAGACATAACATACCGATCCTGAGATTTTCAGTCACCATATTTGGAATCATCAGCCTTTGGAGCCACTATTGTTCCATCAACATTCCCTAACAATGATTTTCCACCTGGCCTTTAGACCATGAAACATAGTTCAATCAATTAGGAGGGACTGAAGAAAGCCTTGTAGAAGGATTAAAATCAAATTCTCCACCCATTGATTAATTGCAATGAACTTTGAAATCGATTTTAAGTCCCGAAATAGTGTTCAATATAGCCCAAAAGTCAATTAGCTGGATATGGACGATACGAATCCAAAGCCACCAATCTTGCTCAATTCTGATATTTGGATTGAAAGATAATCAACTTTGAATGAATAATGTGCAGCAACATAAAATACATGAATACATAACCGAGTTTACCTTTTTCTACTCTGATACCATAAAGAAGACAAAGAAGAAATAGTGTTTACGTGGTTTAGTCTTTTGTGACCTAATACACGAGAGAAGGAAGGAGAAATCTGTAACACAACACCCTATGTATAAATACAAACACTTGTGACTATTGAGGGAAATAATCTCAAAATGGTAGCAGTAAGATAGGCAACAAATTACCACAAAATCAGCAAGAATTTATGCTTATGATTACACATAATATGGAAACATCATTTCCTCCTTTTTCACCAATATACTTGTTTGTGGAGTGCACAAATGAATGATTCAGATAATCATAGTTGGCCCACGAAATGGAGGGATGAGGTACAAAGAAGAGGACATCATAAAAGAGGAGTTTTTCAAGAATGATTTTTCACTAAAATGACCTGTTGAAGCTCACACTAATTGGTTTAGCACTTTCATTTATGACCTTCCACAAATTAGCATTTAGCCTCCACCTTGGGAGCACCGCTAATACTTTTCTTGTAGATGCTTCAAGTTCAAAGGAATCACCTGCGCCAGTTGGGCAGTAGTAGTTATCTAATGCAATAGTAGAACGTTTAATGCTAGTTCTTCCAACATGCAATGCAGGACTTAGTTTCCCTTATATTTAGATATTGTGATGAAAAACTTCAAGTGAACCAATCAAAACGGATTTGTCATTCAATCCTGCATGATTCATTTTCTTCTGAGATTTGGCTAGAGGAAGAAGCAACTATTGATATCAAAGGAGGAGACAACAATGGTTCTCGAGGAACTTGCAAAGATCCCAGATTTCCCTCTAGCATTTCAATCACTTTGCTGATTGTTGGTCTATCCGATGGACGAGTTTGTATGCACCATAAACCCACCAATATCATCTTTCGCGCAAGTACTTCATCTTCAACCGATTTGATATCCCGTAGACCCAAATCTGTGTCAGATTCAATCTTCTTGTAGATAAAATGAGGAAAATATATCTCGCTAGATACTTCCCTAACACACTCATCAGAATCTTTCCAAAGCCCAACCATCTCTATGATTAGCATTCCATAGCTAAAGACATCAGCCTTGTGTGTCACTCTTCCAAATTGTCTGGAGAAGACTTCAGGTGCTATATACCCGACAGTACCTCGACCATACAACAACGACACAGTACTTTCTTTCTTATTACACAGTTTAGCAAGGCCAAAATCAGAGATCTTTGGGCAAAAGTCTTCATCTAAAAGAATGTTGTGTGGCTTTATATCAAAATGCAAAATACTTGTTCCACAACCACGATGTAAGTACTCCAACCCGCGAGCAACCCCAACAGCAATTTTGTGCCTTGTGTTCCATTCTAAGATCTTATTTGTCTCATGATGTTTCTTGCTAGGTATGACCTTCTCGAGAGATCCATTTTCCATGAACTCGTAGACAAGAGCTCTTTTGCGACCCTCAAAACAGTATCCTAGAAGAGTTACAACATTCACATGGGAAGTCCTACTAATGCTGGCAACCTCGTTGATGAATTCATCCCCCTCTCCATTACCATTTGTTTCATTCAAAAGCTTCACTGCAACAAGACGTCCGTCAAGAAGCTTGCCTTTGTACACTCCACCATAGCCTCCTTGACCTAGTTTTTCTCGAAAGCAATTAGTTACCTTCTTTATTTCCGAGTAACGATATCTTTTCGGGGTAAGGGATCCATTATTATTGAAGAAAGCCTCCACATTATCATTTGATGTTGTTGATTTCCACAAAAATAACGATGTTGTGTATGATGATCTTTTCTTTTTAAACCAGACAATTAGAGAGACACAGGTGACTAAACTTGCTGTTCCAATAACTGCAAAGTAGAAAAGAAGTTAATTAATACAAATCCGTGAGCGTAACCATCCTAATGTAATCAGAATTTAGTCATTTTTTCAAGAAAAAAATACGAAAATCAAATGTCTTTGAAAATTTAGTTGTTTCCAAATCAAAACGATTACAAATTCCAAAATTGAAGGAGCCAAAAAGAAGAGAAATGCAGTGAAAAAAATTTCAAAGGATACCTATTGCAATGATGATCAACATTTTTTTTCTCCTTTTACCTGCAGCAAAATGATTCACCACTAACCTTGTTAGCTTGCAAATAAATAGGAAAAGTTAGCTAGCAAGGTGCCTAGTCCAGTTGTAGGGCATTCTGTGTACTGGTCATTAATTTAAAAAAAAAAAAAAAAAAACTAGGGACCCCCCCCCCCCAAAAAAAAAAAAAAAAGAACCAAAAAAAAAAAAAACTCTAAACACAAATTCCCACGGAGGGACACACTTTCTGATACAAACTTGTTTGGTTGATAAAAAACTATTGATCCCATTTCGGGGGATAATCGTATACAACTAAGCTATCCACAAACTTATTTGGTTGACCCGTGTTTGGACTTGTTTTTTGAGAATTCTTGAAAAAGAATTGATTTTTTTAAAAACATTAAAAGAGTGTACTATGACACTCTTGAGAAACCATTTTTGCCAAAGAGTGAACTTGTTTTACAGTATTTCTTAAAAAACAAAACCTCTTCCTGAGTAAACATTAAGGCTATGTTTGGTTCAATGGAATTAATGTTGGAAAGTAATTCAAATAAAATATGAATGGAATGATTGTTCATGTGTTCGGTTGTGCATAAGAATCAAGAAATTAAGATATGACTTGAATTTAGTATTTCAGTCTTACGATTATAACCAAGAGTGTAGGAGAAAATTTTGTACTCCTTCTGTGTTTCAATGCTCTTTGTCCCCCTCTCTCTAAAATTTTCTTTCTTAGCAATTTTATAAATAATGAGTTAACTGAGAGATGGACACAAGAGGACTTAGGAAAGAGAAGGCTAGGAGGTCTCTATTAAGACTGAGTCAAGTGAGAGAGAGCAATATTATGAATACCGGATCGAATTGAGTATCGATTTTTTTATTAATACGGTATATATCGGTACTAGTCATATATCGGGTACCGTATTGGATTTACCGCAACTATTAATATATATATATATATATATATATATATATATATATATATAAACCATAGAGAGAAAATTCAAAAAAATTAATTTTTTGCGGAACTCTTTAAAAAAAATAAATCCGGTACAAGCCGGTATTGAGAACGGTACGATACTAGAAGTACTTATTACCGTTTTTCTGCCAAAACGGTATGTACTGGCCAGTACGGTACAGTATTTACAACTAGGAGAGAGAGCGAAACATAGGGTCTGGTCTAGAGAAAAAAAAAGAATTCAACTTTTCTTACGGTTGTGAAATTTATATAACCCTAGTGTATATATGAATTAATGAAATATGGGTGTATTTGTCTCATCAATACAAAATAATGAAATTAAATAGTGATTCTTTAATATCTAATAGAATGATTAGTCATTTATTTGAATGAATAGTAACTCAATTCGGAATTGGTAAACTAAATATGAAATAAACTATTTTCTTTCGATGTTATTTTATCTAGCCAAATATAACTTATGAAAATACATTAGGGAATTTTCACTATTCAGTTTCTCCAAAAAGTGAACAGCATATATACACGCATACATATATATTTACATTACGTATACACACAAATTTGTTTCGCATAATTATAATTACATTAAGTGCGCGGGCACGCAGACACACACCTAAAACCTAAACCAAATTCGCCCACATCAAAGCCATGTCTTTCCCCTTCCATTGTTTTGCCAAAATCACCCTATGTATTTTTTCCTTCTTACCCACTCCACCCTCCATCTCCCATGAAATTCCCCAAGCCATTGGATCTCTTTCCCTCTCCCTCCCAATCAGGGACGGAGCTGAGGGCTAGTAGGGGCGGTTGCCCCTGTAAAAAAAAAAAAAAAAATCTCTATTATTATGTAGAAAAAATAATGATAACAAGACTCTTGTTGAAGCGAATCAAGAACCAATAAAAATTAAAGAAAGAATTAAAATAATGTTAATAATATAATAAACAATAATTTTATAATCACTATAATACAACGCACTTGGGAGAAAGAGAGGACAAGTAGACTCCATTAGAATTTTTTAAGAGGGCCGAGTAACTGTTATTACCCCAAAAAAACGATAACAAAAGCAAATCAGAGGGACATCAGGTCGTGTGGGAGGGAGAGTGCCGCAATCGGTACCTGATCTGTACTAGTAAGTGTACCATTTTCCATTTTGCAGTGCATATGACCTGAAACGAGCATACGAGAAATTTAAATGACTGCGTACCCGGATTTTCGCAAGTGAGGGGATCCGTACGATCGCGACAATGGCAAAGAAACTCGAGTCCACTTGAATTCGACCCACAGAGCCCACCCGAACCCTCACACCTCGAACAAACCTCATTCTCTGCGTTATATATCAGCTCGAATCCTCTCTGCAACCCCTCCTGCAGCTTCAACGATCCATTCGAGAGTTCATCCAAAGTCGCCCGAAAAACAGGCACTTCAACGCTCTCACTGCACGATATTGTGGATAGCCGAGAATTCTCAAGGATAACCCTTACAAACGACTCGTCCGCATAAAAACCAAGACTCTCTGTCCCACCTCTTTCGCACGTAAAATTATTCGGAAACTCTCTGGTGATCTCCGACGTGCAATTGTAGAATATAGATAGATCCCGGTTCATTGGACCGAGACTGAACATGTTGAAGTCAAACGTGATATTATGTAACGCCTGAGTACAATGGTCGTTCCAGAGATCTAAGCCGGCAATAGTCATTACATGATTGGATTGATTGATTCCAAGCACGCGAAACGGTCGGTCGCTGATGTCTATAGTTGGGAACTCGTTGTTTTGACACTTTAGTTCGAACGCTGGTTGGCCGCAGAATTGGGGCCGACTGACACCGCCCCCGCCCCAAAAAGGGTAGCTAGTGTTTTGGATGTTTTCACCGCAAGTGAAGTTGTTACCGCAGTACTCGTAGTATTGCTCGTCATATTGGCTGTAACATGTTGAAATGATGATCGAGACGAGGATTATGATTGTTGTGGAGGAGGAGGAGGAGGAGGATGGTGAGGAATGCATTTGCAGAGATGGGGAGTTTGGAGGTCTGATTTTTCTTGTGAGGATTGAATTTATGTGAATAAGAAAGTAGAGGGATGATTAGCAATAGAAAGTAGGAGGAACGAAAGGCAAACAAATAGGCCAGCAGCTTCGGTGTTGACGGAGAAAAGTATGGCGCCTAATGTCTGACTGACTGACTTCACACGTTTGGGAAATTTCTGTTTCCATTCCTCCAACGACTTACTATACAAAGGGTCTATTTGGCCAAAATTTTTCATTATCCGACTTTTTCTTTTTTATCTTTATTCAAATTTTTTTTGTATTTGTGATTTTTATGTCATTTTTTCGTGGATTATTAGTTCGTATCGACGAAAGGAATCTAAAAAGTATAAAATTATGTCCAAAAGTTAAAAAAAAGTCACTAAAGACGAAAAATAAGCCAACATGGACGCTGTTTTTGGCTTATTTTTTGTCTTTTCTGAACTTTTTTCAAATTTAGCCGATGATTGAGAACTTTTCTGAAAGCTCTTGTCGAGACGAACTAACAATCATAAAAAAATTGATGAAAAACAAAAAATTAAAGAAAAATTTCAAATAAGGACAAAAAACTAAACAGTGAATAATCCAATAATTCAGCCAGGCCAAATGACAAATGCTTTGGTGATGCAGAAAAGAAAAAAAGTTAAAAATCTGAATATTGTTTATCATTTGGACCGTCACTGACACATTAGTTCAATTGACACCCATTGTAATTTCTTTTTTCTAATATAGATATCCAAAACATGTTACCACAATAGGCTATTTTTTGTTTTTTTCTTTTTCTTTTTGTGTATTTTACTTTTTCATTAAAGTTTTGTCATTATTGGTTCAACTTGATGACATGAATCTCAAAATTAAAAAAAGTAAACCGAACTTGAAAAAAATTTAGAAGACAAAAATAATTTTAAAAAATTTCTCTTTTTTATTATTTTTTGTCATAGTGAACTTTTTAAAAATTTGATGATAATTTTTTACTTTTTAGAATTCTTTTATCAAGACGAACCAGTAATCTATTATAAATTGACACAAAATTAATAATCAAGAAAGATATTTAAATAAACAAAAATATAATAAAAAATAGTTAGACCAAATTGTACTGTAGTAGGCTTGTAAATGAAAATGTTACTTGTCATCTTTTCTAGTATCACATATCTCAAGGTGTGTACTTTTCTCAAATTTAGCGATTGGTGTTCACAAAATGCGTTTGCTCGTAATATTAATTAGAACTTAATAATTTGTAGGCTTGAATGTACTCATGGTATGAAAATGTTGAAGAATGAAAAAAAAAAAAAAACGCATAGAATTTTTGTATTTGTAAAGGTGAAGAAACAAAACAATCAATTCACTTTAGAAAAATAAATTTGCGTAACAACTTGTGACTTCACAATATGAAAAATGAAATAGTAAAGAATTCAAACTATGTACGTAATAAGCAAATGTGTGATCACGTGTATTGGTACTGAATAACAACCAGATTAAAGTTGATATTAATTGAATAGAAGGACAATACTGAAAATCTAAAGGTAGGCCAAACAAGGTTCATGAAACCTTTTATACTCCTTTCATCCTGATTTGTTTGTCCATTTTTTGACTTTCAAGTGTTCCACAATGTTTGTCTATTTTGACTAATTAATATCAAAGTCTATACAATTCCATTTATATCTTTTCTTTTTAAAATTGAAGTGACAATGTTTAACAAGTTGAGGGGCATTTCTTGGAAACTCGTTTAAAAAAGTAATGATTTTGTCTCCTTAAAAAAGTTAGATTCTCCAAAATGAACAAACAAAATGAGACGAAGGAAGTACTTAATTTAGCAGTCCATTTGGCGTAACTAGATTATGAGATTATTGGATTGTTGGATTATGTTGGGTGCCGGAGGGAATAATCTAGCTCAAAGTGTTTGGACTAAATTATTTGTGGATATGTTGGTTATGTTGTGTTTGGAGCTAGATTAATCCAGATTTTGTCCGTATTTAATTTAGCCCAAATGGGGCTAGATTATTTGTTCAATAATCTATACAATCTGAAAAATATAGTTACGCCAAATAGGGCTAGACACTGTGAGGTTGGAATGGCATCTTAGGTACAACCTATAGACAAAGATATGAAAGAAGAATGAATAAGTAACAATATCTACAATGGCATCCAATGACATATATACAGATACTACAAAGCTTACCTTTCCATGAAGCATCTTCTTTCCTTTTTTACTCAAGATCTAGATTCTTTGCAATGGTATTATGGTGCGGAACGGTTATCGTGTTCCTCTCACATATCTATCTTGGAAATCAGTCCCTGATTATATAAAGGAGGAGATATGGAGTGAGGTTAAGGTATCTAAATTGTTTGTTTCTTTAGAAAAAGTTGATTTGTTTTGTTTTTTGACATCATATCTTTTAGTTGGACCTTTAAATGAAGTTATTTTTTTTGCGTGCAACATGATAATTTAGAATTTTGTCCAGATGAGTTCAAGAAGATATATTTTCAAATATGTAACAAGATATGGAAAGACAACAAAAGCAAGATAAAGAATCAACACTATACTCCTTATATGCCTCCACATGTTCCAGTCGTCGATCCAAAGGTTCATGAAGTACCTGATTCTGTCGTGCCAGATCAATGGAGACAACTTATAGAATATTGGAACATTTTTGACGTAAAGGTACTTTTTTTACGGAAAAATTTTCAATTATATCAAATCGACTAATCTATATGATAATTGTCCCATTAATGTTACAGGCTCAAGCTACCCAAAACTTTACCAATCGGGAATCCCGCGGCCCACCCCATAATACCGGGCGAACACACTTTGCTGACATAAGAAACGAGGTATAGGTGGAATTTAATCTTGCTAATGGGTTGCTATAATCCTAGCTATGATATATGAGATGATATGGAATTGGAAATAGATTCCCAGATTTTTTTATGGTTTGAATTGCTTGGAAGTGCATTGATTAGTCCTGCATTGCTAGACCTAACTTTTTGTCAGTACTTGCTAGACACTAGCTAGTTGTCGTTAGAGAAAGGGTTAAGGGGACCCACTATCGCTTTCTATATTTCAAAAAAAATTGACGCTCGATATGTTGCTACGTTCTTTGCAGCTGTAGTTGAGTTTTGTTGCGTCTTGCGTGTTATAGCTAATCCATTTGGTTGCGTAGTTGATTAAGCTTTTCTTAAATATCTGTATTTGGTTGAAGAAAGTGATATCTGTTTGCTATGTGACTTGTGAGGAGATGGCCAAAGGTTTAAATGTTCTTCACTTTACAATTTCAGATGGCATCTGATGGAGAAAGACTTGATAAGATGAGCGTTTTTGTTAGGACACGCAAAAAGGATGATCCTGATGTATGTACTTTTTTTTAGAATTTACATTTTTATTTCGAATTGTATACTTACCAATTGAAAATTGTAGGCAGAGTATAATCAACGTGTGGATGCATTGTCGGAGGATGATAGAACAATAGAGGCTCGAGACAAGGTGTTCCATCAACTCACGGGTAAAGATAACCACGATTATTGTCGTACTTATGGAGGGGGAGTGCATCGGTCTGCAATTTACAAAAGTGGATCATCCTCACAAGATACTGGTCCTTCATCACTAATCGAGCTCGAGAAACGCATGAGAGAGTCTATTGTTGATGTCGAGTCTCGCTTGACTCAACGACTAATTACGGAGGTTGATAAGATTAAAATAAGATGTTTGAGTACATAGAGTCTCAGGAGTCAGATATTTCTAGACAAGTTAAGTATAATAGTATTATTGATGGATTATATATTAAATTTGTGGAGATAAGGGTATGTCTTAGTGATAATACTATGATTTTGTAGGTTCCTGATGGATCTATTAGACATTGAACATCTAAAGAGTCAACTGGTGATGGTCTCTCTCCATTGGAGCAAAGTCATAGTACAAAACCACCGCCTTCTTCGAGATTAAGTAAGCAGGTGCGCTGTATTTGTCTTGGGAGAATCTCCACATGCATGTTTTTATTATACAAACAGTAGTAGATTAGACACATTGATGTATACTTGCAGTATAATTATTATGCTTGGCGATATTCTAATGTAATTGCAAATTTAATTTCAATCTGCAGTATAATTATTACTCCATATGAGTTGTCTATTAACAAAATTTAATTCGTTGTTTCAGGTGATTGAGAAATAGATAAATTCATGAGTGCAGTCTATCAATATAAGAGCTCATTTTGAAGGGAATTTTTTTTATCGTCAACTGGTGATGGTCTCTCTCCATTGGAGCAAAGTCATAGTACAACACCACCGCCTTCTTCGAGATTAAGTAAGCAGGTGCGTTGTATTTGTCTTGGGAGAATCTCCACATGCATGTTTTTATTATACAAACAGTAGTAGATTAGACACATTGATGTATACTTGCAGTATAATTATTATGCTTGGCGATATTCTAATGTAATTGCAAATTTAATTTCAATCTGCAGTATAATTATTACTCCATATGAGTTGTCTATTAACAAAATTTAATTCGTTGTTTCAGGTGATTGAGAAATAGATAAATTCATGAGTGCAATCTATCAAGATAAGAGCTCATTTTGAAGGGAATTTTTTTTATTCTTAGATTGCATCAATTTTTTTGTAGTATTGTAATGAAGAGTTGTTAAATATTTCAACAATGATCGATGCTATTCATTAGGGTACTTTAGTTCTACTAGTATTTGATTTTTGAATGTTCGGCACGAATAGTAGAATATATAGTTCGTTTATTGCTACTTGAATTTTAATTGTGAATGAAAGTTTTTTTTCAAAAATATTAGCGGGCACTTTAGAAAATTCTTTATTATAATGATAAAATAGTTATTCATGATGAAAAATTAGCAATATAAATATTCGCAATTGTACGACGACGGTAAAAAAGGCTTTAATTTTTTAATTTTTTTTTTTGCTTCTTTAACAATATAAAAATTTGATTTTTTTTTGCATCCATAGGGTACCGTTGCTAATAGTGAACCATTGAGTCGCAAATATAACTAATATTTGCAACGATAATTATCCTTCGCAAAACAAGTGTCGAATTGTTTGCATCGGTTTTTCAAACCGTTGCTAATAGTTTCTTAACGGTCGCAAATGTACTTGCGACGGTACATTACTGACGCAAACGATTTTTGCCACCGTGTTTGCTGCGACGCCTCCAAAACCGTCGCAAATACTATTTGGACGGTTTAATGGCTTTTTGCAACGGTTTGTTGCCGTCGCAAACGCTATTTCCTCTTGTAGTGACGGGTTTTTTTGCTAGTATACAGATACTACAAAGCATACCTTTCCATCAAGCATCTTCTTTCCTTTTTTACTCAAGATCTAGATTCTTTGCATTGGCTTGATCAACATTGTTATTTTTTTCATTTGCTTTCTTCCTCTCTTCTTCTTTTTTTTTTTTTGGCTCAGGATTCAAATTCTTTGCAGTGGCTTGATCAGTATTGCCTTATTGGTATTCTTTTCATTTACTTTATTTATCTTTTCTCATATTTCTCCATAGAGAAACCTTCTTATAACATCAAAGTTCTTACATATCTGGAGGGCAGCAGCGCCACGTAGAGACATACTTAGAAGAAAATTTTGAGAAATGAAGAGGGAGAAAATTTAGACGATGCATCACGTTGTGCTCTCGTAACGTTGTGTTGAGACATGATTGCTGTGCAGTATGTGGTGTACAAATTGTGTACCTTTTGGTGACCAAAATGCATTTGGTCACAAAAAAGTGGTAAGAAAATATGTAATTTCTAATAGTGGAGGAGGAAGAAAGATAATCATACTCCATCGAGGGAGAAATTAGAGAGCACGTAAGAGAAGTTATGACAAATTTGGGGGTTGGATTTTATATCTGTTATGAGTTCTATATCTTGCAAAACATGGGTGATTTTGATCTTCTATTAATTTCGTTGTCGATTTTCTTTGTGTGTTCGTTTTGCCGGGAGGCTAGTAAGAATTTGTTGAGGCTGGAAATGGTGTATATGTAATCCTACCTCTCTTTTTTTCATTTTGTGTGTTTACTCTTGTTTAGGAGAAGGCCTTCATTAACAAATCATCAGTAGGCTTGAAACATATCACCCATTGTAGAAGAGATCCGTCTATTCACAATCCACTGTTTAATGAAGTTTGTTCATGTATCACCATTTTAGTTATTTTTCGATTAATAATTTTTGAAAATAAATATTTACCATATCTTCAGATATTTTTTTTGACTGATGAATTTATCTACTGTTGAATAATCTATCAACACTGATAAATTTCGTATGTATTTTTGCAAGTGATAAGTACCTTTTTCGTATAATATTTTCCTAGACAGAATGTGAATAAATTAGAAATACTCTTATTATTGATTTTTTAATTTGAATTTAATTTGGAAAAAGAAAAGATAATGTGTAAGTTATTGCTCAAAATGGAAACTTATTGATTTATGTTCATCATTTGAATTTGAAAAGACTGGGGTATTATCTTTAATTTGATAATAAGAGTATTAACGTGTAAGTTTGAATTTGAAGATTTCATGAGTCATTATTTTTATTTCACGAGATAGTAAGTTTTTTCTTAATTTAGAACTTGGCGCCGATTATCTCATGATTTAATAGGCCGGATGATGAAAATGGGCCTCAAAAGAGCAACTCAATGGTCAACTGAACTGAAGAAAAATGTAAACACATGCCATGTATTGAAATCGTTGAATGTATATAAAATTCTTAATAATTTTTAAACCCCACATATATATATCTAACGATTCTGACACATTTATATCCGGAACATACGTATCCCAAGACTTCAAAAAAATTACACAGTGAAGCCGAAACAGGCCCTGACAACATTAAATTGGCGGGCCATGTGAATGGGCCATATCCCATGAACAGGAACAAAGCCCAGTGTAAGACCTGTGTAACTGTAAACCCTAACTCCTCCGGCAGATCCGTTCTCTTGGCGTACCCTCACGTACTATTTTGTTTTTGTGAATTTTAATAATTTAAATTTAGATGTTTTTCTCGCATTTTGTGACAAATTGTAAACCCCAAGCACCCCTGTCCCCCGTTCTCTCTCCGTGTTCAGTAGGTACGAGTGATAGCACCAGCCATACGCAGGCAACGCACAAGCAAGAGAGGGAAATGGGAGGGAGAGGAAGGTCTCGAACTCAGCGGAAGCACTTCCGTCAGGGCAGAGAAAATGTTTGGAAGCGCAGCAAATCTGAATCTACTCAAGAAGACGACACCACCACCACCACCACCAGAGGTCCTGGTTGGGAGCCCTTCGCCACTCAAAATCCCGCCTTCGACGAGTATTATAAGGTGCATAAACCTTAAGTTGTAACACTATACATAGTGTTATAATCATTTGTGTATGCTTTTGTAAAGAGGGGTATGTGTGTGTGTGTAGGAGCAAGGAATAGTGTCAGCAGAAGAGTGGGACGTATTCGTGGAAGTTATTCGCAAACCGTTGCCCGCTGCTTTCAGGATCAATTCCAGGTGATAGTCCGGATTGAAGACCTAATTTTCTTAGCCAGTACAGTTGAAACAATTTCATTTACATGGGGTTATACAAACTCAATCTATTAAGTAGTTTGATGTGTGATGTACTGGAGATGTTCAACTGTTTGCTATCAATTTGCTTTTTCTAGCGAAAGAATTGTTTGTGCGAGCGTGTGCTGTTTATGAATGGGATAGTTATTGTCTGAATTGGTAGCCAGCATTGTTGCTCCTGTCGGGTTGTAATCTGTTTCACTAAAAGCCCTCCCAGTTTGCTTGTGGGACATTCTAACCTTATTTATGCTAGTGCTGCATGTAGTTCTCTCTCCGTCTATTTAGGAAGTGTGCGAACATATTATTTGCTCAAAGAACAATGATCTCCATCATTTAAGCTGGGTTTACTAGTTGCACTCTAAAACCCCAGAACCTCCGTTGCGTTGAAAAGGAAAACAAGAGAAAAAGTTCCAGGTCAAACAAAATAAAAGAAAATCTGAAGTTATACTTTCTTAATGTGAGTTCCGGTGTGAAGAAGATGGAAATTCCTATGAGCAAAAGATGGGACTTTACCATTGATTTATAGTTTCATTTTCTGTTCTCCAATCGATTCAGTTGCCATATGGCGGAATCAGTCTCAAAACTTAGTCGTCTTGCAGAAGGAGTAATGTCTCAAGCTGCCAATGACGTATTTCTTTTATTTAATATTGCAGTAGCCAGTTTTGTGGAGACATCAGATTGCAGTTGGAGCATGACTTCATGAAATGCCTCCAATCTGAGGTTGAGTAGTTCCATTCCTTCCTTTTGCAACTATGGATTTTGGAATGCCACTCCTTTTTTTTTTCCTTTTGCTTTTTTCCATTCTTAATGAATATTTTATATTTCCCATTCCCTTTATTTATAGGCTGCAGATGGAAGCGAAATGGATGGAATTAGACCACTACTATGGTACCCCGAGAATCTTGCTTGGCAATCAAATTTTTCTCGCATGCAGCTGAGGAAAAATCAAACACTTGAGAGGTAGATATTTGTCTCTCTTTAATATCGTCATATTGATAATTATTTAAGGCTTTTGAAGATACAAGAAGGTGAAAAACTTTTCCAGTTTGTGTTTGGTGCTGTGAATCATTGTAGGAACTTACATTTGGGAGATGTGGCAATTGCCTTAGCTTACTTGTTTTTTGTGTTTCTAATGTCATACGTAGAGGCTAGAGTGTTGATGGTTTTGGTGGACCATTCGAAAACTGAATTTGAACTAATGCATTTGAAATGAAATGTAACGCGGCCGCATGTTTATGACCTAACACATTAGATTCCTCTGTTTTCCAAATATAGCCATGTATCATATTACTAGGGATAAGATTCCAAGGAAAGAAATAGGAGTTTAGTGGTTTGGCAGGGTCATAAATCTGACGTTGTAAGCTCCTTATGATGGTAGCATAGCCCATGTTCACATACACTAGTATCGGACACATACTAAATACTAAGGGTGCACACGGTCCAAGTTGATCCAGTTCCATAAAAATCTGAGGACCGAACCGTTACTCAAGGTTCGTCCTATGGGCCGAACCAAACCAATCCGTGAATCATGGTTCAATTTCGGTTCCGTTCACGTTTCCATCCATAACTTGGACTGTGCAAAATAGTATTTGCTAATTGCTAGTTTCATGCTTCCACTTATGGTTTGAGGGAGAATAAGGGCACATATCCATAATATTAAAACCTCGCGACTAAGTGTTAAAGAAATTTGATGAGATAATTTGAAGAAATGTGCAAATAATGGGTCCACTTAAATTATTTTGTCATTTTGCAGTTTAGCAACACTTAAATGAGTGATAAAACTAGAGACACGAAATTTGGATAACATGGGAGAAAACAAGAAAAAGAAATGCATGTCAAAATGTCGTTGGTTAACTACTGAAAAAACAAGAATTTAGATAAGTATAGATACATTTTTATTTCTATACTTGTGTGTGTGTGTATTTATGTCATAGTTATTTAAGGTGGGTGGCGCACCAAGGCGCAAAGATTTCTTGGGGTTTAGGCGCGAGGCGCCAAGTAAGCATCGAGCCTTATTGAATTAACGCGCACCTAGGAGAAAGAATGTAACAAAAATTGGCATGTACCAATACATTGAATACAAAATAGCGAGACAATGGATTGAGAGTGTACCGCTTAATAAAATCATAAAAAAAAATTGCAAATGTCAAATAGTTGACAACACTTGCATAGAGAAGAACTAAAACGTCGAAGTGAAGTTTGAACATGGAAAAAGGAAGAAAAAAAAAACACAACAAACATCATATATAAACATTTATAGTATAGATGTGTATACATACTGTGTAGACAATTGGTGTATCTATATATATGAAACTTTATATATTCTTTTGCATAGAATATAATCATAATACTGTATATATACTTATGCAATCAAGTGTATATGTATGCTATGTGATCCATATACACTATACACAGATATTGATTACAATGCAAACACAAAGTTGATCTGTAAGGTCGTTAAATTTTTATATACAAAATTGATCTATACGCAATCTATATATACATATACGAATATATAGATATGGGCACACAACAGGAAGAAGGAAGAAGAGATAGGTACCTCGAGCATCATCAAAGAAAGAGGAGACGAAGAAAGACGAAAATGGTAATGAGAGAGAGGGAGAGGGGGGCAAATTAGTTTAGGTTTAATCCCCTTTCCGTAAAAGTTCAAAGAGGCATGCTTTTTTTCTGTCTTGCACCTTGCATTTTGTATGTGCCTCACCTTTGAATGCGTGCTCTTCTAAGTCACTTCGCCTTGTGCCTCTTGAGGCGCACTACTTGCGCGTCGTTGCACCTTTTCCAACTATGAATGTATGTGCGTGTGTATATCGAAAACTTCTAATAAGGGATCCCTTATTTTGCTAAAATACGGACCTCCCATTTCCTGATCAAATTTTGATGATCTGAATCGTTTAATGTGCTTAAAACATGTTTCTAAGGGTACTTGCGAGAAATTGGCTAAAACCAATATTGGGAAGGGCTTGATTTAAGCAACTTTTTTAGTTTTAGACACATTGAACGGTTCGGGTCATCAAAATTTGATCAGGAAATGGGAGGTCAGGATTTTAGTAAAATGAGGGATTCCTCGTAGAAAGGAGACTATACATACATATATACATACATATGTACCCTTAAAAAATGTTTTAAACGTATTGAATGGTTCATATCATTAAAATTTGATCAAAAAATGAGTGGTTCGCATTTTAGCAAAATGAGAGAAGTTTTCTATATATATATATGAATGGTATGATTTGGTTTGGGTTGTTAATCCACGGTTCCATACCAAAAACCCATATACTGAATTGTATACCACGGTTCTAAATTTTTTGAAACCAGGACCGGACCATGGATCTAGACTAAAACGTACAGTTTAATTCGGCTCAACGATTCTTTCGATTCTTGCAGCCCTACTAAGTATTACTGGGAAGTGCTTGATCCAAGCAGTTTTTCATATAATAATTCCTGTCAGTATCCGATATTATTTTCAGCCGATTTCTCGTGTGTACCCTTAGAAACATGTTTTAAACACATTGAACGGTTGAGATCATCAAAATTTGATTAGGAAATGGGAGGTCTGTATTTTAGCAAAATGAGAGATCTCTCGTAGAAAAGAGACTATACATACATACATACCTTTAAAAACATGTTTTAAACGCATTGAATGGTTCGAATCATCAAAATTTTATTAGAAAATGAGAGATACGCATTTAAGCAAAATGGGATCCGTGCGCGCGCGCACACACACACGCACACACATATATATAGATATAAATAATCCATGATTCCATACCAAAAACCATATACTGAATTGTATACCACGGTTCTAAATTTTTTGAAACCAGGACTGGACCATGGATCTAGACTAAAACGTATAGTCTAGTCCGGCTCAACGATTCTTACGATTTTTCTTGCAGCCTTACTAAATACTGGTCATTGTTAATTTATTTTAAAAAATAAAGTTTACTAAGCATAATACTGTCAAAAAAATATGTTTAAAAGAAATGTCATCATCCAAAAATAGTTACCGTCAATATTGTCCATCATCTCCTCCATTATTGACAATGAAGAAAAATAGATTAATAACATTTTGGATGTCTTACTACATCAACTTCGATCGGCACTAACATTATCAAAATGCTGTATGCATAATTTTTGAATTGATTACATTCTTTATAAGTCAACACCATCGTTTATCTTCACCACCTACCTATATCAAAATCATCAAATTTTCAACTTACATCTTTCTCAACTAACATTGTCATTCACATCTAGCATACTTTGAAATCTTCTTGTGCCAGATAATTTCATATATTTTAGTTAAACTAAATTTCCCCCGTCATTGTTGGTGACGGTCTCCATCGTATTTTTCATATGGGCAATGCTATAATAACCAAATTTATTCACCACATTTTGGTCACCATCTAGTGTCGCGTTGCTTGTAAGTGTCCCACACATCAAAACTCTTCCAATACATTGACAGCAAATGAGACCCAAACATGGTACCCCAAAGGTGGTTACCCAAGCGTTAATACTTTTGTTTCTGTTGTCCAACAACTTGGGGAAATTTTTAGTTGCTTCAATAGCTTTGTGGAATGTTTTAGTTGCTTCAATAGCTTCTACCCTTAGTATTGATTGTTTCTGCTGTTTGGTGTTGGTATTTATCATTATTTTTTTCAAGCAACTAAGTCGTTTTCTTTGCTGTGAGCATCTATTTAACGTTATGGATGTCAGTAGGAAATTTAAGTTTTAATATTTCACCTTAGGTTCAACTTTGCAAGTCCCAAGATTCATTAAATGCTAATTAAATATATTGGATCTAATATTTTTATTTAAACCATGACATTACACCTCGAGTTTAATGTTTTGCGCCCCAGAATGGGATTTTATTAATGCACCTCATTATTCTACCAATCATTCTTTTTCTCATTGGTTGTGCCGTGTAGTTTTAACCGGCCTCATTAATGATGGGTCCCAACAAGAATGTGTTCAATTACCATAGATAAGGACGTAATTGGAATTAGCAAAGCATAGGCGAGTAAAACTGGGCATGACATTTGGGAGAAAAAACTGCCATTTCTAGTATTGTATGGATAAGCTTCTATCTCTTTTTTTGTCTCAACTTCGCAATAAATAAATGAGAACATATATATGTATATATGGTTATGGTTATGATAATATATATTATATAGTAAGGCATGTGTCAAGGGAGTTTCTGGTGAATGTGGATTTGCTTATGGTCAAAGTGTTGTCTAAATTCGTATTGCAATATGATTTGAGAGATTGTTAATATGATTTTTGTTAAAACTTATGGTCTGCAAATATCCTAGAAATGATATTTTCCAGGGAGCCAGCTTGATTTGTTGATATTTAGACAATAGACCACATGCATGTGGCAAAGCACAGCTCGTCCAATTTTAAAACCTTACTCGTATATTTGTTCATTGAATTGTTATTTCTGACCAAACTTTTCAGGTTCCATGAATTCTTGAAGCAAGAAAATGAAATTGGAAACATCACAAGGCAGGAGGCTGTCAGCATGGTTAGTCAATTTTACATGTTGTCTGTCAATCCTTGGTTTGTATCAATGTTCTAAAAGTCGCTAGGTGCTAGTTGGGCGGAAGAGGGCAAAGAGCGCCTAGGCCGATTAGTCAGGGACTAGTTGGCGCCCAGAGATTACTTGAGTTCTCCATTATCTCTTAAACTATTTCCCTCCCTCCCTCCCTCCCTCCCTCCCCCAAAGTTTGAGTAAAAAATGACACAAGACTAGGAGAAATGAATTAAGGCTATATTTTGCATAAATATCTATATAAGTTTATATCACAACACATAAACATATGAATATATCACAGAAACGTATTAATATTTCAAAATGACACTTTAAACCCTACAATTTTGGAATGTTTCTAATCTTTATTGCTGACTAGGCCCGACTAATTCCCAATTAATTAAAAAATGTCTAGAGTCCATTTAGACCATCAAGTCGTGGCAGTCTGGCTCCGCTAGCGGCTAGACATTGCCTAGGCTGACATTTAGAACACTGGTTTGTGTATATGCAATTCGCCGAGATATCCTTGGAAAAATTTCTGGTGTTTCACTCTATTTAGTTGGCTTTGTTTGGTAACGTTTGCAGTTTTATGTTTTGTATGTAAGAGTTTATGGAAATTACTTTCTGTATACATTGCTAAAATACAAAAACAATAAAATATGTTTGGTGCATACAAAAAAAATAAGAATAAAAAATGTGTTCTATCTGTTTTTATAATTTAGGGGAAGCTGCAAACACGAATTCCTAAAGCTGGTCCACACAGCTCAACAAGAGAACTCCCCCCCCCCCCCCCCTCCCTCCCTCTCTCTCTCTCTCTCTAAAACATCTAATCTGCAAGCCCTTTCTCTCACATCGAGTTGCTAAACTTAATCTTCCAAGAGGGAAATTGTCTGCAGAGCTATCACATAGTTTTAACGGGTTTGCAATTACATACACTATTTGATGAACATTTCAAATTTGGCTGAGGAATTTTTGGAGATTTTAGTAGAGTTGACCCATGTAGTTTTGGACGTTTGTTTGTTTGGTGAACAAAGAAGGGAGGGCATCTCGGGAGAGGACTTGTTGGAAATTTATGCTTGGGGGGAGTTGAAAGAGGGACTCTCAAGCGAGGAAGACAGATGCAGAGGGGTGGGGGTTTGGTGATTGACGAAGTGGTGAATGAAGGGGCGAGTGAGGAAGTTGAAGAGAGAGGAGAGTGAGGGTTAGATGAGGTGGGTGTGTGGGTTGTGGGGTGAAGATAGAAGTTGAAGTGGGGAAGATAGAAGTCGAAGGCATGAGCTTTTATATACGTATCCCAAGAGTTGAACCGTGGTCTCACTGGGTTAAGTGCATATTTTACTGCAGTGCATTTTGGCAATCCATGTAGTGTTTGCAAAACCTGTAAAACCAACAAATTTCCGTTTCCGGATATGTCCATGATTTAAATTTTTGCAAACAAAAGCAGACACGCAAGCATGTTTTTAGGGGCTGTTTCTAAAAATTTCGAAAAGAAAAACAAAAAACTGTATACAAACACCTAAGTACTTGACATTTCAACAAACAGAGCCTTAGTCTTTCTGGTTAAGTTTTCACTTCTAATTTGTTGCTTCATGTTTCTGGTTGAGTGTTCAGTTCTGATTTTTTATTTCTTTTGACTCAGGTACCTCCACTGTTTTTGGATGTATGTCCGGACCATTTTGTTCTTGATAGTAAGCTGCTTTTTAGGCATTTAATGCTATTACAAATTTCTTTGTATGTAGTGCTCTTCACATAATTCTGTTGAATGATAAAGGATAAGTTATTGTTGCATTCTCCTCTTGAAAGTTGTGTTCGTAATTCTGCAGGTTTTGAAGTGGTTATCAGAAAACTTTTGAACTTATCTGGTGTCCAATGCTTTTTGTCTGTTGAAGCATTACACATGCCAGTGTATTTTTGACTGTTGCCTTTGCTCTGTGCAGTGTGTGCAGCTCCAGGTTCGAAAACATTCCAATTACTGGAGATGGTATACCAGTCAACTGAGCCTGGGTTATTGCCCAAGGGAATGGTGCTGTTTCGTTTCCTCACCCTTATCAGTTCTAGCTAATTCATAAGTCTTTGTTTTGATTATCATGCACTGTAGTTCTGCACAGTTCACACAAAAACAAAGGAGAGGAATTGCAAGATTGCAACTTCATTCTCACTTGCATCATGTTTTATTTCTTGGTATGATCGGAAATTAGTGTTCAAGTAAATATTACTAACAGTTTTTGTTACCATTTTCCATGATCAGGTGATAGCAAATGATGTTGACGTCCAAAGATGTAATCTTCTTATCCACCAAACAAAAAGAATGTGCACTGCCAATTTGTTAGTCACAAATCATGAAGCACAACACTTCCCCAGCTGTCACTTAAGCAAGAACTGTGCTAATGCTTTTGAGATTGGGGTTGCAATGGAGTCTAGTGTAAATCAACTTTCATTTGATCGTGTATTGTGTGATGTTCCATGCAGTGGGGATGGTACTCTTCGCAAGGCTCCTGATATCTGGAGAAAATGGTTTGTAGAAGTTACCTTGCTTTTAGTCACTAGTTTGATTTTCAGCTGCATACCAGTTGGGTAATCATTGTTCCTTATACAGGAGTGTGGGAATGGGCAATGGACTGCATGGTCTACAAATTCAGATAGCAATGCGAGGTACATTTAAGTTTTGATTCTGTCTCCAATGTGGCTGAGGAGCAATCTACTTTCTAAAACATCAGGATTCAAGTTGTTTTTCCGCGTATTTGTGTACTAGTAGGTAAAGCTAATAAGCTTGTAAACAAAAATTTAAGAAAGAAAAGAAAAGGATAGATTTGCAGCCATTGCTTTTTCTGTTCGTAGAATTTTGTTAATTTTTATGGTGAGTGAGAGCACACAGCTGGATCACCTACTTCTGTTTGGACTTTCAGCCATATATGTTCATACGATCTTTTTTCCTAATTAATTGTCCACCTCAATGTCAAATCGACTTTTCTTTTTCTTGCCAGTTAACTTCGTAGCTTTCATTTGACTGGGATTGCCGTGGCTTTTATTTTAGCAGTATTACCATGACAATTTGATCATTCTATTTTGGGTAAATTACACTGATTTCCCTTGAGGTTTCTGACAAATACACTGACCTCCCCTATAGTCTGAAAAATTACTCCGACCTCCATTGCTTTTGAAACTACTATGCATTTACCTCCCCTATCGTTAAAATTGGTCAAACGCCGTTAGTCAAGCTATTGAAACTTGAAGTTCGGAATTTTTCTTAACAAAAAAAACTGCAACATAATTTTTATCACGTCTGTAATAGTCCATATGTTGAAATTTTAAGATGTGTCTGAAATTGAAACTCGAACAGAGATTTTGAGATTCATCTAGTTTTCGTTTCAGAAAAATCTAAAAAATTCAACATAAGCTATCTCAGACGTGATAGGAATTATGTTGATGTCGTTTTGTAGAAAGAAAAATTCGAACTTGAAGTTTCAATAGCTTGACTAATGACGTTTGACTGATTTTAACTGTAGGATTGGTAATTGCATAATATAATAGTTTCAAAAGCAAAGGAGGTAAGAGTAATTTTTCAAATTATAGGGGAGCTCAGTTTATTTATTAGGAAATCTTAAGGGAGGTCAATGTACCCTTTTTTTTGTACTTTTTCAGGGCTTGCTTTGCTTAAAGTTGGTGGAAGAATGGTTTACTCGACTTGCTCTATGAATCCAATTGAAAACGAGGCTGTGATTGCTGAGGTGATTTGCCATCTATTAGAATCAATAACTTAAGCCAGAATTATGTGATGGATGTTGATGCTTAAATCAATTTATTTTCATCAGAGTAGAGATGTGAATTGTTTCCTTTAAAACTGGATTTAGTGATCGGATGTTGTTCATGCTCTTGATATGCTTAGCTCAAATTTGGCAATGTAACTTCCATTTGCATTTCTTATTCTTTCTCCTTAAGTGGGCCCATGATCTCACATTTCTGTCAGATTCTGCGTAGATGTGGGGAGTCTGTTGAACTTCTTGATGTCTCTAGTGAGCTCCCTCAGCTTGTTCGCCGCCCAGGTCTCAAGAAGTGGAAGGTTTGCTATTAATTGAACTCATTTCATGGTTGGTTTACTTTATTGTTGAACATATGTAAAGACTTTAGCATATTCGATATGTGCAACATGCTTGTTATGCTTGTGCTTTTTGTTTATTTAGTGTTGGAAATTTCTACATATTGACCTTTGATGCTAACAAGATAGTGTCTTGCTTCTTCTACTTGATGGCTGAGAGGCATTTGTTTTGGCAACTCGAAGTTTCCATCCAATGATCTTGTTTGTTTAGGGAAAAGATACTTGGGCAGTGAAATTTTCTGAAATAAAAATCTTGGATAAGTCAACCAAAGAAAATTGCTAAATCTACTTACCCTTCATTTGAAAAGCTTAGGATTAGGATTACAGTGTGAAATCGTATTGTAATTTTTATAGGTAACATGCTTGGTTGTGGAGATAAATGTCAATGTTTGATTTTGGTAATTGTAGGGAATGGATTCTACTAAGTGAGAATATTCGAAAGAATATGTTGGAAAGGTTGAGAGCAGCAAACTCTGGTTAGCCAAAGAGAAAGAAAAAGAAGAAGTAGAAAGGGTAAAGGAGGAGACAAACACTAGGAGAAAGAGAATGACAACTCTCTCTAATCCTGAAGTGGGCCTAGCAAGGTAGGTGGGAGGAACAAGCTCTAAGAAGTAGACTAGAAAAGGCTAGAGAAGGTTTTTCTCTGTGGCCCAAAGTGCATTCTCTCCTTAGACAGCTCAAATGACTAGTCTATCAACCCTTGACTTGACATGGGGAGTCAAGTATATGTAGGGATACTAAGCCCATATTCTGGTGCTAAGTGTCCTGATGTATACTTGATATGTGTTCCTTTCCTGAAATGTCTAACCACAATGGCCCCGCCCCCGCTATGACTCGCGGTGACGGTGTCGTCAACCGATGTCAAATAGAATGTATAACAAGTGTAGGATCAGGAGTTCAGTTGTAGCATAATAACTTGAGTAAATATGCATGTATGGGCGGGGAACAAATTGCCCGAATCTATCAAAACTAGCTCCCCAAACTTAGTCACAGACCGACCTAACCAGCGGAGAGACTGAGGTCGGGAAATTTCGACTCCGTCCTCCACTATAACCTAAAGCATCAAGGTGCTTCTCGAAGCTCACGATGGGGAAAACAATAGGCGTAGGGGCTACAACGAGAAAGTGCTTGTAAAAAAAATAGAAAAGAAATTGGGTTTGCATCGTAGAAAAAATATCGTACCTCCCGACGGATCGCTTGGTGACAACACGGATCTAATTGAGCCAGTAGAATTGGGAACCCAGAAACAACGGAGCCATGGGAATGTGATCACCCACTGTGAGACGCATTGCTAGGTGGAAACAAGCGGGCTCAGGCCTTCGGAGTGAAAGCTGGGTAGAACGAACAAGGACAAAAAATATACCAAAAAGCCCGCCAAGTAGAGCTGGCCTCGATAGTTGGGACCATTGTACTCCACTGGAGTCGCAGGCACCTTCGGTTGAATGTCTTTAAAAAAAATACTGTTGCCAGCACTCCCAAGACGTCTTCTTCATGGCGGTACGGTCACGTCCCTGCCCGATAGTGCTGAATATAGAACTCAACTGAGCGGACGCTGGAAAAGCTTGTCAATCTTGTTCTGATTCGGCGGCAAGACCTCGGAGGGATCAAAAGTGCGTGACCCAAGGATGTTAAGGCGGAGTAACATAGTGACGTCTTTGAGGGTGGGGCCGACCTCCCCCCATGTACTGCAGAAAGTGTGAGTGTCTCAGCTCCACTTGGATGCGACAAACTCGAGGTTGACGGGCTTCCAGTTTACAACCAAGTCGCGAGAAAGTAGAATGGAATCTAGAATGCTGGTGGAACGCAAGATAGCCCGATAGTCCGGGTCGGAAGTGATGGTGTGCACGCACTCGAGCCAAAACCACGGGAGTTAGGAAGCGGCTCCATACTGTGAAGGTGAGTAGGGAACATCCCCCCTCTCGATGCGTAGATGGAGCACCGATGAAGGAGGCACGATGAAAGCGGAGCCAAGAAAAGCTTTCGGCATGAACAAGAAAGGCTCGTCTGAAGCGGTAACAGGAGTTGGCGAAGATGCCTTCAACTCCCGCCAAAATGGGTCCTCACGACCACTGAGGTGTGGGGCTCTCCGCCTCTGATCCTCGGAAGGAGGAAAAGAGGTGTTGAGAAGTGTACGACGGACAGTGTGAGACCCAGAACTAGCACCGCGAGCCATAGCAGTTTATTGAAGGAGGAGGAAGACTTTTCAAAGCTTGATGGGACAAGTCAAGGGATGAGACGCCGAATTGACTAAGACAAGACTTGAAAGCGAGAGATCTGACCCTTGATGTGACAAGTCAAGAGGTGATGGTGATTGATTTGACCTGAAGGAGACTAGTCAAAGCTTGGAATTGACTGATGTGACCCCGATGTGACAAGATAAGCATTGGGAAAAGAAGTGACAAAGCTTGACAAGATTGATGGGACAAACACGAAGCCCAATGAGTGCATGGGGAAGGCATCCCCGAGGCACCGAGTAGATACACGCGCAAGGAAAAATCCTTGTGCACACGAGGGGCTAAATGTAGGCTATGTCCGAGATGTTAGGCCCACGAGACCCAAGCTCGGGAAAATGTGGGTCGAGAGGCCGAAAACAGGCCACATAAAGTCCATGGGCCAAAATAAGGCTTCGAGACTTCATGAACCAATCCATAGACTGATGTGTGCCTGCCCGAGCTGCTATGGCCTGGCTCGGGCAAACGGGTCACAGAGATAGGACGACAACAGTCGGGAAGAGACTGAGCGCATGGTCTCCCGGCCCTACTCACGGGAAAGAAAGGAGATTAGTGGATCGGTGGCTTCAAAGAAGGAGGGACCTACCGTCACCATGAGTTATAGCGGGAGCGGGGCCATTATAGTCAGACATTTTGGGAAAGGTACACGTGTCAAGTATACGTCTGGACACTTGGCACTAGAATATGGACTTAGTATCCCTATATATACTTGACTCCCCATGTCAAGTCAGGGGTTGATAAACTAGACATTTGAGCTGTTTAAGAAGAGACTGCACTAAGGGCTAGAGAGAAACATTCTCCAGCCTTTTCTAGTATATTTTTGGAGCTTGTTCCTTTCACCTACCTTGCTAGCCCCTCTTTAGGGTTAGCGAGAGCTGCCATTCTCTTTCTCCTGGTGTTTGCCTCCTCCTTCACCCTTTCCACTTCTTTCTCTTTCTCTTTGGCTTACAGAGTTTGCTGTTCTTAAACTCTGCAGCATATTTTTTCGAATATTTTCACTCAGCAAAATCCATCCCTTATAGTAATGAAATGAGAAAACCAAATGCTTGTGGACTGTAGGAAGCTTAAACGGTTAAACCATTAGGGTGAGCTTTTTTTGGGCGAGACTGATTGACTTGGTCGACAAAAAAATACAATCAAGAGATCACTTCTATGTATACAGTTTTGCTTGGAAGAGGCACAATGGCTTGTTTGTTTCATCATGAATGGTTTATGTATTGTTTTTATCTCAGGAATTTAGGTTGAGTATTTAGGACATCAAAAGATTGACTAATTTCTTTATGTCGTGTTTGTCTCTATGGACGTGATATTTCGTCTAGGATCTTAAGGAAGTAGTTTTGTGCATTTTCCACGATCCTTCGGGCTCATTTTGTGAGGCATATAGCCCAGTTGCCATCTCGGGATTCTGCTGCAAAGTTTTCCTTTTACTTTTAATCTCGACTCTTGACTCATAAGATCCTAGCTTGATATGGCATTTCAATAGGATGATGCATGTTAAAAAGAAAGAAGAAAGTTTAACCTTGGGGATTATCCTGCAACACTTGGTTACACCATCAGATAGATTGAACAAGAGGGATTTTCCTATCTGTTGGATAGACTGGACAGATATTTCAGAACTTTATGAGTCGATCTACTTTTACATCTTTGCTTCTACTGCTACCTCCGGAGATTTTACCATTTATGCTTTATTCACTCTGTTGAAAAGAGGCATTTTGTACCCATCAGCGAAGAGTTTGAACCAACATATCCAGATGGATGGGGGGAAAAGACTCAACCGTTCACATATCCCAAATTACTTTAAAGAAGTCTGTAGGACATTGGGTTTTGGAGGCCCACAATCTACTGGTGAACTGTGAGCGACTTTGAACCTTATGGGCTGGTACCAAGATCGGGTTCTAGACAAGCAGACCTAAATAACTATTCTCATGTGGGTCAAGACTTGTTATGCTTGTGATCTGCTTAGATTTATGGTAACATTCCATCTATGTAGTTTCTATCTTCTAGGTTGATTTAGAATCTGATATGGAAATTTCAATTTGGAGCTCTTATTCCTTACTTGGAGTTGTGCGGTCTTACTATGAAAGGTGATATCTACTCTGTAAGCCTTGCAAAGATGTTCAGGTTTATTGAATCTTTCTTGCATGCTCAAGGATCGTGGTCAAAGAAGTTCATTGGGGATCAACAGATCTAATTAACTCTGATTGCAACCTAGTAGCTTATCTTGTA
Source organism: Arctostaphylos glauca (assembly GCA_019985065.2). NCBI lineage: Eukaryota > Viridiplantae > Streptophyta > Magnoliopsida > Ericales > Ericaceae > Arctostaphylos > Arctostaphylos glauca. Next base: position 5,606,647 of record JAHSPW020000008.1, read on the forward strand.
TGTGGATCAAATTAATGTTTCTTGTTCTTTTGGTTGTAATTTGCATGTCATGTTCCATTTGCTTGTTTTATCAGCTTGTATAATATAACTTGTAGAGACAGAGAAAAGGGTTCATCTCAATCTGGATGTTACTATGTAGTACGTGGTATCTAATGTGTTCATGGGGTTCCATTTTAGGACCATGGGATACATATTTTATATCCATCATCTGTTTTTAGAATGGTTCACTTTGACATACAGGTGCGAGATAAGGGTATGTGGTTAGCATCTTACAAAGATGTGCCCAAGTTCCGCACAGCAGGAGTTAATCCTAGTATGTTTCCTTCTGGCAATAGCTACACAGACAACCGTCACAGTGATCATAATACAGTCTTGGAAGAAAGGCAGGATAATGGTGGTGATGAGAATCTTGCAAACGGCTTCGAGCCAAAGACGGATCCTGAGTCTCTAACAGATGTTCTGGAGGAGGAAGTTTCAATTTTCCCTTTAGAACGTTGCATGAGAATAGTGCCTCATGATCAGAATACTGGGGCATTTTTCATTGCTGTCTTTCGCAAACTCTCCCCTTTGCCAGGTAGCTTCAAACATTTTTTCAGCTGGATGATTCTTAATATTATTAGGTACTCCACTTGTTGTATTTAACTAAACAACAAGATGCATGCCTTTGGTGTAATATGCTACTTGTGTAGATGTTGGTATTTTCTTTACATTCCATGTTTTCCCCGCCATGTCATTCATGACATGGCTGCTGTGGCCCAACTGTCAAAGAAACCTTGATCATACTCTTAAAAAATTAAACTTCAGCGTCGTGCAGCTCCCATTATATGATCCATTACTTGGCCAAGAGAGCATCTAAGTCGACGGACAGATTTTAGGATATGCTGTTGGAATCAGCATTAAACTTTCCATCCTGGGATCGTTGTTGCTTTGAACCAGATAAGAAGGGTCTGCTTGTGTTTTGCGCCTCTGACACAGTTGCCTTTGGCCTGTCCTACTAAAAGAGAGGCTGCTTTACAAACTCTTGCAACCTATATGACATATTCCAACCTTTTCCTCTTAACACCCATGGTTTGGTATTTCTAGTCATTCTATCACCAGTTTGTCTAAATCCATACTAAACATTGGGAGATATTGCTTCTCTTTTTACTTTCATATTAGCCGCAATCGTAGTTATATTGGTTCTAGTGTTTTTTTTTTTTGCAAAAATATTGGTTCTAGTGTTGATTTGCCAAGTAAATGAAAACTCATTCTTTGACATTTTTCTTGCAACTAAGTGGTGACTCTCACCATTTTATTGTAGGATGCGTCAATTGTTATAGATGTATGAATCTATGTTTATTAATTACTATTGTTTTATTTTGTTTATGGACCATGTGAGACCTACTGTTGATCAACAACTTGCCTAATTAGTCTGTGCATTCATGATCACCGTATTCATATATTTCAATCTCCTGCATCACGTTATTGCTACTAGTCTACAGTTGTCTGCAGACTAAAATTGTCTTGTTTTCCTTCCTGCAGCTATTCAAAAGAAACAGTCAAAATTCCAGAATGGTTCTCGGCCTGAGAATATTGCTAATGAAGAGAGAGAGGAAATAAATGGAATGGAAATTGATTCTGATGTTACAGAAAAACAATTACCAGAAGCAGCTTCTGATGCAGATTTTCTGGGTAATGAACTGGACGAAGTTGCCTCGGATACTGATCCTAAGGAAAATGAAACAGAGGATATCCAAGATCCTGTTGAAAAAGAAGCTGGTTCAAAGTTAGGTGGGGGGAAAAGGAAGTTACAGATTCAAGGCAAATGGAGAGGTGTTGACCCAGTTGTGTTTTTCTCAAACACTGAGATTGTGGACAGCATAAAGACATTCTATGGCATCGACGATTCCTTCCCATTCGCGGGACACCTTGTCACAAGAAACAGCGATACGGAGCATGTGAAGAGAATCTATTACGTGTCAAAGTCTGTTAAGGATATTCTTGAATTGAATTCTAGAGGCGGGCAGCAGTTGAAAATAACTTCTGTTGGCCTGAAAATGTTTGTAAGTTATCCATATATGTCCTGTTTTTTCACATTTTTCTGCCTCACTGAAGTCTTCATAGTTCATGCGTTTTTTGGCATGAATAAATGATGGGTTTAAAAGTAATTGTCCTCTGAACAGTTTAAATTACCTTGCATCAACTGTATGTTTTAAATCATACGATCTCAACAGCTTGCTCTAACTTCAGGAACGACAATCATCAAAAGAAGGTTCCTCGACAAGGTGTTTATTCAGGATATCATCAGAAGGATTGCCGCTGTTGCTTCCGCGTATAACCAAGCAGATCCTGGAAGCATCCCCGATAGACTTCAAGCATCTCTTGCAATACAAAACTATTAAATTTGCAGATTTTGTTGATGCGGAGTTCGGCGAAAAGGCTTCTCAGCTGATGTTAGGTTGTTGCGTGGTGGTCTTGCGGAAAGGTTTGTTTAAGCACCATTTGGGGTGTCCCCAATCTTATGTACACTTTGAAAAGACCACGGGAAAAGCTGATATAATTCCCATTTGGTCATTTTTTTAGTTGAAATAACACTCCAAAGGGTTCCAATTAAATGTAATCATGAAGGGCACTTTTGGAATGAATTTTAAAGTGCAATTATTATTCCTCTAAATAGAACCAACCAACAAGGACAGAGGGAGTAATTAATAGTAATGGTCAATGAGCATATGCACGTGCTGTAATTACTTGTCAACTTTTGCAGGTGACCGAAGTTTATCAGATCCTCCTCAAGTGGATGGATCGACCATAGCGATTGGATGCTGGAGAGGTAGGACAAACATAACTGTCATGGTGACCGCAATTGAGTGCCAGGAAATGCTTCAAAGGCTGTCATTTCGTCTAGAGACAGGGAATGACTCTGCACTGTTGGAAACCGAGACGTCTAGTGCTGAACCTGAAGAACAGAAGACAAATATTGAGCCTGAAGAACAGAAGACAAACGATGCCAAAACCATCGAACTGGCAACTGTTGGTTGAACTAGGCAGATTTCGTTGGATTGGGTCTCAATGTGTTCTCTCCTTGTTTTTAATTTCTTAGTCTGTTCGCTCTGCAGTAAATTAGCATAGATACCAACTGGTAACATATTTGTTGTGATTTAGACTTGTGCCTATAGGAAAATGGACGCATTATATTACAAATTGGACTCCAATTCATGAATTTCGAACGGATTTTAATCTGTTACCTGAGAAAATCATCTTCACAATGGTTGTGACAAAACTTGGTTTTTGGTATCACAAAATGGTCTTACCGAGTGCACGAGGTTTTTGCTTAGTCAGGGAGAGGTGATCGCTGAAATCCTGCACTATATCTCTTAGATTTTGTCAAGAGATCAGTACATAAAAATTATTTTTTTACATGTTTTTAGTAAAATGAAGTAAATGAAAAAAATTGTATTTTTTTCATTTTGTGTTCGTTTGATACAAGAATTTTGTGAAAAAGTTGAAAAATAATACTTTGATTATGCAAGCAATTAGTGTAAAAAATTAAATGTTTTGTAAAATGTTAATTTTATTTGCAGGACTAATTTTGGTAAAAAAATTAAAGACATGAATTTGATAACTTTTTAACTAAACACAAAAAGTACAAAAAAGAGTTTGATATTGTTGTGTTCTCCCTTCTTTTCTCAGCAACTGAACATTCATGTTTTTGGATGAAAGATTTGTGTACGAAAACGAAGATGCAAGGAATTTCTATTCTCATTACAATGCATGTTGTGTTTCTGTCGCCTTTCTTGTTGCTTCTCTTACCTCGACAATTTTCCTCCTCAAATCCTTGATCCAAACTCAGTCTTGATGTATTAGAATTTGTAGAGGTAAAAGAAAAAGTTGTGGGCAAACCACATTTCCCTTTATTTACCATCTTCACAAATATGAGATCCAACCAGGGCTGTTAGGAACAAAACAGAAATTGGTGCAATTAAGTCATTCATGCATGCACCACTTGGCTCGGGGATATAGCTCAGTTGGCAGAACTCTGCTCTTACAATTGAGTCTTGCTATTAGAGGTTGAATGTCTAATTGTTCAGGCGGTAATGATAGTATCTTGTATCTAAACCAATGCTGGTTCACTTTTTTTAAGTAATGGGAAAGAGGATCAAAACATGCCACTGGAAGGCTCTGGGCAGACGTTCATCACTTACCCTCTACTCTATATACCATCTACTCTATAGTAGTAGAAGAAACCATCATTAAGAAACCATCATTTTATGATCTTCACCTCATCTCTATCAAAATCAAGCATCAAAGTACAAGCTAATATCTGCGACAACAAAATATGTTGCCGAAAGTGAGACAAGACTCAATCATATTCAACCGAAGATCTCCTTTTGAGCAAAGCTAAATTTGAATAGCATTAAATATTTCTAAAAGATAATCTGAACCAAGTTTCATACCCGACGTTTTTCCCTCCTCAAAACACACAAATCACTTCCTCATGCACACACTAAGCTGTAGTTAACGAAGATATACAACAAATCATATACCAGGCATAAAAAATCACGAAGACCAACATCCAAATTTCATAAACCCAAAATTTAAAGAAATCACGATGATGTACAACACATCTTGCTCTTGGCAGGGATTACTTGCCCGGGTCCAGGAATCACAATCTTCTTGCCAGCCAGCAAAGGGTTGCCATTTGTTTGTTCCTCTCCGGCCACAAGATTCTTCCTATTCACTATATTGAAGATTTCAGACAACACAGTCACGAACGCAGTCTCCACATTAGTCGCTTCCAGTGCTGAGGTCTCCAAGAAGAACAATCCTTCCTTCTCGGCAAACTCCTTGGCATCCTCGGTGGGGACTGCCCGCTGGTCTTCCAGATCGGTTTTGTTTCCGATGAGGATGATGACAATGTTCTTGTCAGCGTGGGCCCGTAACTCTTCCAGCCAGCGTGGCATGTGTTCGAAGGTCTGGCGTTTGGTAATGTCATACACTAACATAGCCCCTACAGCACCCCTGTAGTATGCACTAGTAACCGCTCTATATCTGCTCATTGTACAGAATGTAACATTAATATCCATTTCTTACCGTAAAATTAACTGAGTTTAGTGCATAAAATAAACAATCATGTTCAGAAAGAAAATAAAGTTGTTTCAGTTTGCTACAACTTTATATACTGGTTTGTCAAACAATGTCACTAAACAACTCTTTTTTTTTACTATTCACAGTTCCCATGGATTATAGTCGTAACAGAATCCTGCAATAGTAAGTAAAGCCAAATATAGTTGTTGACGAGTCAATTTGACATGATATTGATTGAACGTTTGCCCCTTAATTTTGAGGCTTCATATCCCAGTCAAAGGAGATTTTATCCGGGTCGTAGGATAGACTGGAGAATATCCGTAGTTGGAACTTGGCGTTTTAGGAAGTAAAGGCGTGAGATTTTTTATCTCGGAAAGTATGAGTAGCAATAGACTTTCTAAGCTTTATCTAGACAGATGTGTGTTTGAAGCACTACTAGACTGTAGTAGGCACATTATAATAGACTATGACAGGCCTATAATGATTCACTAACGACCTTGAATAACTGATATCATCACGACTGTCAATTCAGGGGCGGAACCAGGATTATGACATTGGGGGGCCGAAATTTTTTTTTTTTGGAAATGAAGGGTTAAATATAATTTTGGAGGGGCCGAAATGTAATTTTTTATATAATTTTTAATTTTTAATTTTTTTTATACCTAGGTTTTAAAATTTTTTGAAATTTTTGGGGGGGCCCGGGCCCTCCCCGGCCCCCACCTGGTTCCGCCCCTGAGTCTGTCATTAGACTCATTCTAGGAAGGTATACCGGCCCAAAAAGTAAAATTTCAAATGCAAGAGTACCATCATACGAGAATATGTTTTGATGCTAAAAGCATCTGGAAAAATTGTCGGGAGTTTTTTCCATTTGAATATGTTCCTATATCATCGATATGCAAACACAAAGCATGTCACAATATAGAGCAAGCTGTATATATAAGATGAAATGAATAAAGAGCAAGCAACATTTTATTGAAAATGATGTTGGGAACTGAAGAAAGAACAAGTCCTGAGATGTGGGTGGACAAGGTCATGACGCAGGAACAGCATTCACACCATCGAGACACCAAAAAAATCATGAGAGCATTTACTGTAACCAAAGATCGGCACCGTTCCAAATTAGAAGTGGATGGAATCACGGAAATAAGACAACCATAATGTTGCGACCATATGTAGCAAACACCATAATGAGTCCACCAACAGGAATGAATTTGTTTCAAATTCTACACGCAACATAAAAAAAGCAAATTAATAAATAAAACAAAACAAAAAAGGCCGAAAGAGAAAAAATGCTGACATGGCAACAATCATAATGGGCTAGCCCAAGATTTGATTAATTGCCACTGAAGACTGGAATGGCTAAAGGTAAGATTCAGCAATGGACCACATATTGGTTGGATTTGAAGCTTAGACATGAAGATATCAACCAAAAAGCCCGAGGAAAAGGCTATTATAGACGGCCTAAGATTTCACAATTACACGATTCAAGTTAATATATGAACTTTACCACACTAAAATAATCCTTCATCACAGTAGATAACAGCAACTAAAAGATTACTCATCTTCAAATTAGAAACTGCTATCCTATTTTATGGAGAGAAAAAAATTTGGTCGACAGCCTGATTGCAAAGATCTCTAGACCAACCAAAAAACAAGCACCAAAGGAGGGAAACCAAAATACTCATTCATATGTCACGGGGTCTGTATTGTATGCTCAAGTGGATTGTTTCACTACTGTTCATTAGATATTTACAACTAGCAAATATGCATAGGAGTTGAAATTCAAAAGAAGTATCATATCCAAAGATTCCAGAAAAGATTCCACATCATTTTGAGACTTGGATTCGTAAAAGTCAGAAATAGAGCAACCAAATTCATAGTATTCTTTTGAGACTCATACAATCATTGACAAATTCTATGAAAGCATTACCTTTACCCAAAATATCCAGCTAAATAGGCTCAACGTTTTAGCAAAAGTCTGTAACTAACCCACTGTTTCACAAACTGAGACTACCAATTCAAAATATAATGATGTTGCGCATGAAATGGCAGGATTCATGCCGTACAGATTACAAGAAAAGTGCAGTCGCGAGCAATGTCCCACAAAAAGAGATATCCAGGAGACGATTCATAGAAAAATGTTTATCCTATTCTTAATGATAGCAAGCTAAATCATAACTGCAAAGCACAGCGAATGTACTAGAATGAATTTTATAAACACTACCATACAAACCAGACCTAAGTCAGAGCTAATACTACATCGACACTAGAGGTGTAATCGGTTCGATTTGGTCCGAACCAGAAGGAAAACTCGGACCAAACCAAAAATTTTGGGGTTTACAGTTTTTCAAACCGAAACAGAACCAAACTATGTCGGTTTGGTTCGGTTTCCTTGGTTTCGTTTGGTTCGATCCAGTTTTCAGTTTAGTTAGATCAAGCCAAATGTGAAAAAAAAAAATCAATTTTTTTATTAAAAAATAATTATAAATTATTTTGAATATCAAGAGGCCAAATTCAATATAGAAAAATACATATTGTAGAAATAAATAAATAAATATTAAAAAAATACATATTACAAAAAGAAATACATATTATAAAAAAATACAAAAAAGTTTTTTTAATCTGGTTTCTAGGGCTACAAAACCGAACCGTAAAGAAATTTCTCAATGAAAGGCTTCTCAAGATTGCGCCCATATAAGAAGGTTTCTAGGGCTACAAAACCGAACCATAAAGAAATTTCTCAATGAAAGGCTTCTCAAGATTGCGTCCCTATAAGAAGGAAAACCCAGGGGGCTAAGTGAGGCATGAGTGGAACAAACATCTTGAAGCCTTAGCGTGAGTATCCCCTGCATGACTTGTATCAAGATCATTTTAAGCAGTTGTTCAAGCTCAAGATAGACTGTTGCTTGAGCCGGCTGCAAGCAACTGAAGAAAGTAGATTTTTTTTAATACACTAAACCGAACTGGTTTAGCTAGAAAACCGGACCAAATTGCCGGTTAGGTTTGGTTTTCCGGTTTGGTTCGGTTTACTAGTTTTTACTTGCGCTCCTAATCGACACTTGTTCATACAATATAGATACTACATACTTCTAGTTGATAGAACATAAACGTATATGTACTAAAATGTAGTTACGGTGGTAATGTGACTATGCCACTGTTTTACCTGCTGGAATTGAACAATTGATATGTGGCGTAAGTATGCATGAATAAACTAGATTTTTTTAGTATGAGCCCTGAGAATACTGAGATCACAAATCATGTCCTACTAGAGGGAGAGATTGCAAATTTTATTCTAGGCTTATAAACAGCAATAAAAATCACAACTTCAAATGTACTAAAAAAGTTTGATAAAGAACATAATAGCAGAGGGAAAATACTAAAGAACTTCATGAACACTACCTATCAAATCTGACATAGATCATATGGCACCTTGATGACACATGTTCAGACACACAAAATAGACAAAACGATAATTGACAATTGAACTCAAAAGTTACTTAAACAACACAAAGGCAAAACAAATCAAGTAGATGAACTTCATAAACCTTCCTATCAAATTAAACAGAGATCGGATTATACTACAATTACACATATTCGGACAATGTACACACGGTAACATACAAACACATGAATTATATAGCAATCATCAAAACCGGAAATGCAGATTGAACTAAAAAGAAGTTACTTAAATAACACAATAGGAAAGGGAATTAAGTAGAAAGAACTTCCCTAGGCAGTTCCATATCAAGTCAAACATAGATCAGATGATACTACGCTTAGATATACACTAAATAGATACATAAAGAACTACATCCACGCATTCATAAGGTAGAAATATAGTTACGGTGGTGATGTATACCTTTCTTGGCCGGCGGTGTCCCAGATCTGAGCCTTGACGGACTTGTGCTGGATAACTAGGGTTCGAGTCTGGAACTCTACACCAATAGTAGCTTTGGAGTCCAAACTGAACTCGTTGCGCGCGAACCGAGCAAGAATCTGAGACTTCCCGACGGCTGAATCACCGATGAGCACTATCTTGAACACGTAGTCGATCTTCTGGCTCGCATCCCCATAGCCTCCGCTTGCCATTTCTCCACTCTTCTCTCTCTTTCTCTCTCTCTCTCTCTCTCTCTTCCAGTAGAGTTGAGAAGAACAGAGTAAAGATCTTGGAGAAGTCTTCCGATTGGGAAGTGGAGAACAGAGATGATTTTGACAGGAGCGAACTATTTAAATTATTTCTCGTCGGGATAAAATAAATAATTTATAAAATAAGTTATAAATTAATAAATACAAAAATATTATTTAAAAAATAACCGAACAAGGAATTTAGGCCAAAACCGTTCCTCGTAAAATGATTGAACGGCCTTGTCTATATTCCGAAGATAAATATATTCTTTTTTAAAAATGACGAATATATTTTGTTTGGAGAAATATTATTTGATGATTAATTTAATTTTTGTATGAACAACAAGTTTAAAAAATAAAAAATAATTCGAATTGCTAAATAAAATAAGGATGAATTTGGCTTCGTCACACGTGAAATAGCACATGAAAAATCGTGATAATGGATTCCCGTGATTATAGGGGAAAATAATATATGTGAAGAAGTGGTTTACCAGCGTATGTCTCGGGTGGGCTGTCTGATGGTAATGACCCAATGGTCCATATTTATTGATTTATTTTTTGTTTTTATTTAAAATTTTTTATTTTACACTGATTTTTTTTATGTTTATTGGTTCATTTTGAAAAAAATTTAAAAAGTATAAAATTATATCCAAAAATTAAAAAAGTTCAGCTAAAAAAAAAGGGTGAAAACATAACAAATACAAAAAAAATTAAATAAAGACAAAATAAATAAATACCATAGGCCAAATTGGGCCAATATTAAAGTGATATTTTCACTGCAAAAATAAAATTGTAAGATACTCCAAATTTTAATGAATCATTGTTTTTAATGTGTCGAATCATCTTCCTTCTTCAAGTTCTTGTTCAGTTAGCAGGAAAAAAATGTAGTTTTTTTATACTTTTTGTGTATTCATTTCGTAAAAAATTGTGGGATTCAAGTCTCTAATTTTTCCCCTAAGATTAATTTTTCTTCAAAATATGTCATGCAAAAAGTACAAGATTTTACAAGAATTTTATTTTTGGACTACATTTTTAAACAAGATGGCTTAGGATTCAGGGTTGTTCTCTCTTAAGAATTAAAATCGAAACCTATTATGTGTTATTAACTCGTGTGGGAACAATCTCGATAGAGTCTTGATCTGATTTTAATTGGATTCCTACAAGTGGGCCGTAAAATTGAAATCTCAAAAATTAGTCAAGGCGGTAAAATTTGCCTCTCAAAAATTAGTCGAGATGCGCATAAATTGACCTGAATACTCTGAGTTATCAAAAAAAATAAGTTGATCTGTTATCAATTGATATAATTTCAAAACATGTTTGTTTTGGGATAAATATATTTTGATACGATATTGCAATATATTTTTTTACCAAATAAATATATTTTGAAATCACACCAATTGAGATCCGATTAATGTAATTTTTGACACAATTAATGTGTTTCAACCAGTTTTGAAAACTGAGCGTTCTCGCTCAGGAAAGGGTCCCAAAATGATCTGAAATGGACGGATCTCTTTCTAAATTATGATTATTCATTGTTTTAAACGGCCGCTGTTAAACTAACCAGGATTACATATGGTCAAATTTTGTAAGAGACTAACAAATTATCCATGCTCGCGGTACTTTGTAATTTTTTTTATTATATGTAACACATGATTTGAAGTATTGAGCATATAAAAATAACGTTAAGAGAAATGAGCCTGCATTTTTATCCAAATCACATTTACATTTTAAATTAGGTGGTAAAGTTTCTATTTGTATCCATTTTATCTTCGGTAACAATAACATTAACCTCACATTGTGATAACGAAATTTTGTAGGCGGTAAATTCGAACCCCCCAGTCAACAGTTCATAACAATAGGTTTTTAGCGCAATAAATCAACAAACGTTATTTGTTAGTTTTCGAAATAATAATGTTATTACATAAAATTATACGTTTTATATTTTCTAATTTGACCAATAAATATATCAAACCAACATAAAATGTTATCTAACTCGCCTATTAAGAAAATAACTTTATTTTTTAGTTTTGAAACGATAATTTTATTAGATAAAATTACTTGTTAGTGTTTATCAGTTAATATCATCTGTCGCTTTTAACAGATACATTAACAAACAATGTTATTTGTTAGTTTTCGAAGTAATAATATTATCAGATAAAATTATCTCCTCGCGTTCAGGGACAAATCCGTCTACAAAAAGACTTCAGGCATTAAAACTTCTTAAACAATGAACTCTAACTCATAAATTAAATTAACATGTCATTAATGGGCCAAATCCGCTCAGATTTGTTATCTTGATCAATTTTCCGTTCATAATAAGTGTGATCGAGAATCTGCAAAGATCACGAATTCAGGTAATTTATTTTTTGTATCTTAATTTCATCATTGTAGATTCATTACTAGTTCCTTTCACCTGTGCACCTTTTGAATAAACTTAAAGCACACCCAAATTTTAATTTCATTTAAATAGTTAGGGTTTCAATGATGGAGGGAGAAAAATGTGGCGATTGTTCATTTTTTCCAATTTCTCCAAACTAATGAAAAATTGATGCTTCTACAATTAAGGTGGTTGATTGATTAGGACTTTGTTCGGAGTTTTTCCTCCGTGTGCCATAATATTGATGCTGTGGCTCTTTCTTTTATTTATTTTTGTTCCTTCTGATCAAGACAAGTATTTTTTTCCGGGTTAAATAAAATTTAGTTTTTCCTTAATATTTCCCGATCACTGTGATCCGCGCGGTTCTTGCCTAACGGTTTGGGTGATTCTATGGTGGTTTTTTGGGCTCCTAAGAGATTGGTGAACGACAGTGGTCTACCGGTACAAGGAAGAGTTAGTTTAAGTTTAGGATTTTCTTGGATGGGCTTAGCCTATTTTGTTTTGGGCTTATTGTATTTGGGCTTTTCGGCCCACATGTGTATACCAATATTTTTTATCTGAATATTTTAAATCCATATATGATTAAGGCTTTGTCCTAAGATATATTTTTTGATATTTGGTTGGAACCCTTTTCTCTTTTCCTTTTCCCAATGAATTGGTACTTTTTTGCCGATAAAAAAATAATTAAATAGCAGGTGGTGGTTGTTGAAGTGGGCGATGTCATCAAATGAAGGGTAGCCTTTTGGATAAAATAGTGTAAATTTGTCTTAGTTGGATATACTGTGGACGACTTCAGAAGGAAATGGATGGAATCAGAAGGTCAAATTGTTCTAACTGACACCATTTACCAGGTGAGGTCGTCGGGGGAGAAATGATTTTTTTTCATTATTTTTAGAGCTGTCGTTCTTGACTTTTTTAGGGGCTTGGAGTAGATAAAGCCTTCTGCGACATCCAAGTTACCCAGTAGTGAGTCGTCGCGTCGGCATACCACGCGTAACAAATCCTTATTAAGTAATGGATTTTAAAGGGGGTCACCTTACGGGCTAATCATCTCTCTGACCTGGTAATTAATATCGCCTTCCCACCCAACTCTATCAGCAGACCGGTCTACTTTGGTGTGTACCTGATCTGCCCCCTGCATGCAGAGTTTGAAGCTGAAATTTGTGCTGAAGTCTTTGCTGATGGTTGTGGCCTTTAGTTGCTGGTTTTGGTGGGCTGCTTTAGCCTTGGTCTCAGATGATGCCTAGATTGCTCCTTGTTTGAATTTTCTGTTAGGTGTAGCATTACTGTGGCTTCCAACTCGTGTTAGGCCTTTTTGTATGTGTATTTTTCGTACTTTCTTTTTCTTATCATTCAAGTTGGTACCTTGCCAACTTGTGGTACTTCCTAACCTAAGGAGTTGTTCGAGTAGTAGAGCAAATGAGCTGTAAATCCAAATATTCTGTGGTAGAAATTTGGCAACTTAATACTTGGGACCACGGGGGGTTTGCCCAGTTGTTTCCAGTACCCAAAGCTCTGAGGAGTAATCGGCAATTTAAGTGAGGACTCGCCAAATTTTACCCCAACTTAGTCTCAAGCCAACCGTATACCTCAGTTATAAAAAAAATAAAACTTGTGATACTTCCTCTTTGAGTTGCAAGCATTGTATGATTGTCGATAGCCAGGTGCATACCAATCTATTTGGGATTCATATTTGCCGTTGTGATGCTCTTGTTTCGTTTGTTGCTCATTTTCACTCTGTATCTTTTGTTTGTTCAATTAAATTTTTTTTTGCCGATGAAAGAAATAAAAATAAAATAGAGTAGCAATAACAGATTCTAAAGGAATAGGGATGCACCTGGCTAGTTTGGATTAACAATATGGCAGTGAGAGGATGAAGTTGCCTGCGATAGAAGACCTTCACTGTAGTAATAATACTTACTGCATCAACTGAATTCGAACAAAATTCGCGAAAATAGTGATAAGGACATGCTCTTTCAAGTTGAAAGGCTCCTGATTTAATGAGAACGACCATTTTTTTCTTGGAATTCGGATAGTCGTGGTTGGTAGATATGCTTCCATGAGCTTCCCAATCAGAAGTAGTACAATTTGCACAAAAGTAGTTGAGATATATATTGAGTTTTGGCGATAGCACAAGAATTGGTTCACGAATGCTATAAGGGCACATGAAATAGTCCCCAGAAACCATGTCAAGAATGTCAAACAAGGCAGTGTTGGATCACCTGTTACTAACACAGTAAGGCGAACTTTCTCGATAGCTGAATTGTTTATTTCATATGTGGAGATTTTTACTTCAGTAAATTGATGGAATATCACGATCATGAGGCCTGCCATGCAAATTGATGTTCTTCTGTGTTTGTGTGTGTAATATGTTGTTTGTTGCTTAGTTTTTAGTTCTATGTTACTGGTTTCTAGTTCTATTTAGCATCGTAAAGAGAAAATAACATAATTTTGATTGGTTACTAGGCATCCAGATGAAATGAAGGTTTCTTAATCTTACATATAAGGGTAGAATCAGAAATTTAATTTATCCTGAATTAAAAATAAACCGGGCTAAAAAATCTATTAAACTACAAATAATAGGGTGATCGAGCTAAAATTACTTAGACTAAAATTTTACATATAATTTTTTTTCCACCTGGACTATAGCCCACCCTTGCTTACTTATATGACAACCAAATGAAGCGTTACGAAAAGGGACAGGTTTACTCTGTGCTGTTTTCAATGAAAAAGGTAGCGTTGTTGAATATGGTACTCAGTATATGTGTTTATATATGTGTGTGTATTAATATTCCAGCTTGGTTTCAAATCGATCAGATACATCAGTTATAAAAATATGTGTGTGTACAGTGTGGGTGAGATTCATGAGAACTAATTTGGATTTGCTTCCGACATGGTTACATGGAAGCTGGCGCAGTACGAGGAATTTTTGTTTATGTTCCTAATCTGTCTTACTTGCCCAAGAGGCTCACCCAATCCTTTGAGCATCACATGGACTATCAATTTACCCAATTTTTGCATTCCAATGCAGTGTACGTAAGGATAACAACGAGACAAATTGGACACCAATTTGATCATCTCTACCTTCAATTCCCAAGCTTTATATCCGCCTACATCCCCCGTTCTGTAAATGGAAATCACCCTCACCGTCCATCGCCGCCGAGAAATTTTCATGACCAGAAAACAAAACAATTTTTTTATATCTTTTGTAATTTTAGTAAAATTATTAATTCCGATAAATATGTATTTAGTAGTTATAAGGATACATTTTGTACATATAAAAATGGGGGACGAATCAGAACAGAGATCGGAATGGGAATCGAGAAGAGATCAAATCGGAGGTACGTGGATCTACCTGCAATTTAACTCCCAATTTTTTTATTATTTTTGCCTCTAAATTCGATCCAATTTGCAATGAAATCCCGAAACCCAAATTCGTGCGACACGTTTAAAGAATGGAATGATAACAATAAAAGAGACTAAACCCCAAGAGGTTAATCTGGTAGTTAAGATTTAGGACTTAGATATTTACTCTCTATTATGTCTCAAGTTCGAATTCTCTCGCGTGCTATTCACTCTGATGGGGCCAATCTATATGGAGTTTTTTTTCTGGCTTTAATTGGGATCTTATATATATAGCAATACGAATTTTTCAGAATTAAATTTTCTCGCCACTAATTTTCTTCCGGCTAGTTGTTGTAATGGGAGAGGAAAATGATGTCATTTGCCAGGGATCAATTATGATTTTGAATTTTTACGTTTTAAAAAGGAAATTGAATTTCTTATAAAATCTTATTGAGGACTGCTGCAGTTATAAGAGCATCCATATCAGTATTCCTATTTTTTAATCAAATTAGAGAGGAAATTCTTTTTCTTTTTTTTTTTAATTTTAGGGAGCTACATTTTCTAATGCCTTTTGCATTAGACTCTCCATTCTATCCCTATTTTATTAAAATATATATTTTTCTTCTATATTTCAATCAAATGGAAGAGAAATAAAAAGGAAGAAAAAATAAAACCAAAATTCTAGGAGGTTATAGTGACTCCTTAAAGATAAGGAGTCATTATAGCATTTCTTAAATAGGAAGAAGAGTAAGAGAGGCTGATGTGAGGGCTCATTGAAAGAACTGCTCTTCAAATTGTGAAAGAAGGAGATTTAAAGAGCTTGATACATATGCTTTCTGTACCAGCCTTTTTATTTTTTTCTCCAAATTAGAGAGAAAATCTTACTTTTCGTTTTATATTTAATTCAAATGTTATAAGGGAGGAGAAAAAATAAAAAAACAAAATGTTAGGAGTAAATAGTGACACTTTAAAATTAGGGAATCACTATTCATTTTGAAAAATAGATAGGAGGAATAAAGAAACTGATGTGAGCATTATTAAGAGAATTTGCTCCTCAAATTAGGGAAGGAGAGTGTTTGGGGAGGTTGATGCGTTAGAGCATCCACATCAAACTTCCTAAGGGCTTGTTTGGAAACCATTCCTGTTTTCTGTTTTCTGTTTCCAAATTTTTGTTTTCTTTTTTGAAGAAACAAAAATAAAAAATATGTTTGTGTCAACTTATTTTTTGTTTGTTTTTTCTGTTACGGAAAACAAAAACATGTTTGGTTTGTCCCAAAAAAGTCAATTTTTTTTTTTACAATATTTTTACTAACCCAATATTGCTAATAATAAACACTTTTTACTAACAGAATATATTAAATTAGGTAAGGCTAATTTCGTGCTAATGTCAAGACAATCCAGAATACTTGTACATAAGTGAATTAAAGTAGTACATAGCCAAATATTACACAACCATTTTCAAAATAATAACAAAGAACACGAAGAACAAAATGAAGCATAAAAAGATATTGCATGCAAACGAACACAAAATATTTAATCCAGTCCGTTGAGCGTGCTCTGTTGTTCACTTCAAATGGTCTACCATTATTGACTTGTTGGGGAAGGTGATCAAGTAGCAAATCATCATGGAGGTGCAGCTCATCTTCCCATATAAACCCACTACGATGGTTCAGATTACGAGGGCACCGATAAAATGGTCTTCCATAATTTTTGTCTGTCTTTGCTATTCGTAACACCATTCTACCAAAGCGACATTTGCATAGAGGGCCAAACTCTTCATATTTCGTTATACCTAAAAATAGGATTAATAAATTGTAACTACCAATGTATCTCATTACATTCACAACTACATCAATATTACAAGAAACAATAAATTGCACAGAAAGACGAAGCAAAACATTTTACAAAATATGACATATACATAAGTTATTACAAACCAACAAGTGTTGGAAAAAGATGGAAATAGATAATAATATAAAGACTACATGCTTAGTAGTAAGTCCATACAATAAAAAAGCACATCAATTCCTTTGGCTTAGAAATATTTCACGGGCAATAGTGTCACGAACTCTACCCATTTGTCGCAATTGGCTTGCCGTTACATTCAATTGTTGTGATTCTACCGTAGAAGTTCCAGCAACGTTAGTACCTTGCTCACTTTCAACAATCATATCCTCGTTGCTATATTCAAGAAACACTTTGTCGTTTGGGTTATGCATCCTTATAAAGTTATGGATTGTACAACATGCAGTTGGAATATATTTTTGGGTCTTCACACTAAATCCCCTAGGCATATTTACCAAGATGGGAAAGCGTGCCTTCAATGCACCAAAACACCGCTCTATCACGTTGCGAAGTGAAGAGTGGCGGTAGTTATACCATTTTTCTTCTTTTTGAGGCAATCTAGTACGACCACGGTATGTAGATAAGTGGTATCGTTCACCTTTGTACGGTGTCAAAAATCCCGGCATATTTGAATAGCCGGAATCAACCACATAATACTTACCTATAAAATAACAAGTAATTAGAAACCAATCATCATGATTACACGTTATACTTTATGTATGAAAGTAATTATCCTAGCTTAAGTCGTAAATTTTTTACCCTGAGGAGGCATGGGGAATTGTATGAAAGTAATTATCCTTGTCAAGCAGCATTCTTCATGACCAGCAGGTTCATTCTTATGAGAGATAGATCAATACAAACTATTACTCTATATGATGCAAAAGGAAATTAATAGCATAAGGAAATTAACATGGACACTATAGGTTCATTCATAAGGTACTCATATGATGCACAATGCTTATGCAATGCATTCTATAAACACATAATTAAGTTTCTTTTCTTGAAATTAACAAGCACATCAGTAGCTTCATTCATATGGTACTGGTATGAATCTGATGCACAATGCTTATGCAATGCATTCTGTATCACACAATTTCTGGTCAAAATTTCTATCGAATACCCTATCAAATTTCTGGTCAAAATTTCTATCGAATACCCTATCAAAATTAAGGGAAGGCTCTAATGGAATGTACTCAATGAATCAATGAATCTTGAAGTAATCCTAATTTCACAAAGTAATCAAACTCAACGGGCATTTATGGTTAGAATTTTGTGAAAGTGATCTTAATCCCTTGACCTATGTGCAGCAAGATAAGTGATTTGAGGAACCTCGGCCACAATTTTTGCCCATGGCGTAACCAGAGTGGATACGCTATGAAGGTCTGACTATGGACACTGGTAGATGACTGGTTTATCTCAGGGTCTGGATATTCAGTTTAACTCAACATTGCTATTCAAATTTCGTCATCAGGTTCGGATTTCGTCACAAAATCGAACATACTGAAGCTAAATCGAACATACTGAAGAAAATCAGAACCCACGACAAAACGATGAACCCTAATGAAAACAAAGAGGCGACCACAATATGCAATGTGTTGCCGATCGAAGTCATGGAAATGGCTAATCAATACTGAAGCTAAAACTCATAAATGTACAACTGCTCAAACAAGAGCGGGAAGAACGAGAGAGGGAGAACGAAACAGGGAGAACGAGAGAGGGAAAATGAAAGAGGGAGATGGAGGAAGAGTAGACCTTACCTTTTTCTGCCTCAGAGATGGCGATGGATATGGACGCAGAGGCGGCGGAGGCGGAGGCGCAGATGCAGAACCAGCGAATACGAAAACCCTAATCTCTGTTTTACCCGTTTCCCCCAAAATAAGTAGAGCGAAGGAAAAAAAATAACACCTTCTAAGTTTCGAACCCGGACCACACATGTGGTAAGTCGCCTTACTATTCACTCCACTTCTTCTCCCGTTTCCGTTTTTTGTTTCCAAAATTTTTGACTTCTCACTTTTTTCACTTTCACTTATTTTGGGAATAATGAAAACAAATTCCGTTTTTTTGTAAACAAAACTCAACACAAACATCATTTTTTTCCAAAAATTCCAAAATTCGGAAAACAAAAACAAAAAAACAGAAAAAAAAATGGTTTCCAAACAAGCCCTAAATATTCTCCTTCTCCAATTTGAGGAGTAAATTTTTTTAATAACCCTCACATAAGCCTCTCTATCCCTTCTACCTATTTTTCAAAAGCAATAGTGACTCTCTAATGTTAGGGAGAAACTATTCACTCCTAACATTTTATTTTTATTATTTTTTTAATTTCTTTCTCTTCCCTTGTTTGTTCATAACATTTAAATTGACTATAAAAAGAAAAAAATATCTTAATAAAATAGGGATAGAATAGAGAGTCTGATGCAGGAGACATTATAAAAACCTAAAATAGAAAAATAAAATTTTGTCTCTAATTTGGTGCAAAAAATAGGAAGACTGATGCGGATGCTCTAAGCATATTAGCAAAAATCCGTGACATATATACGGCAGAGAACAAAGTATACTCAGTCAATATAAGTTCAAATTCAAATTATACATGTATCCATACTTTATATACTTAAAGAAGTGTATATATATTATCCATTTTAACAATCAAATTTCGTAGGAAATTAAACTTCACAAATTATCTCTAAAAGTTTATATAGTAAGTACAATTTTACCATTATCATGCTGATGCTGACCATCTGTCGTGTCTCAGAATTCAATATATATATAAAAGGTAAAAAATAAGATCATCACTAAAAAAATATCAATAAAAAATTACATGTTGACTTACTATTTGTGTAAATTTTTGTTACTTTTTATAAGGTATATACCAAAATTCTTCTAACTAGTCGACATGCATTTATCATGCATTAATTTTATATTTGTATCTTATGATATACGAAAATTTTCTTTTCCAATCAATCTATAAACATATTTTTGTAGTTTTTTTTTTTACTGTTGTCATTAAAAAAATAACCGATACCGCTCATTTGAATCCCTTTAGGTCGTGTTCTTTGAATTTTATTTTTTTTTAAAATCTAAAAAATTCACGGTCAACTTAAACAAATATTTTGAAATTAACTGTGAACTCGAAATTTTAAAATAAAATTTTGTTCACAGATTACTTGTACAAAACACACAAAAGAGAATTTGATTGGGCATAAAATTGTGCCGTTTTAATGCACAGCAGGTGCACGGCACCTCCCCCAGTCCCGTTTAAGTAGGGCTGCAAACGAACCGAGCTGTTCGCGAGCTCGGCTCGGCTCGGCTCGATAAGGGCTCGTTCGGCTCGGCTCGTTTAGTTAACAAGCCGAGCTCGAGCTCGAATTTTAGGCTCGTTTCGTAAACGAGCCGAGCTCGAGTCTCGAAAGCTCGGCTCGGCTCGTAAAAACTCGGCTCGTTTTAGAGGTTCGGCTCGTTTAAAGAGGCTCGTTTAATAAATGAGTTTCGTGCAACTCGGCTCGGCTCGGCTCGTTTACAAACAAGCCGAGCTCGAGCTCGATTTTTTGGCTCGTTTAGTTAACGAGCCGAGCTCGAGCACTCCAAAGCTCGGCTCGGCTCGACTCGGCTCGTTTGCAGCCCTACGTTTAAGGCATAATTTTTCTCATTCATGCCGGTTACTTTTACTTTAAAATATCACATTTAATGACAACATAATCTTGTTTATAAATTACTGGTTCCAAAATCACAATGAGAGAGGATGGGACTCATAGTGAAGTCCTTTCAGTCTTCGTAAATTTTGTTTTCCAATAAAAAAATCATAGTAAGAAATAATAGGATTTGAGTTCAATCCATTCTCTTCTGATGCAAATGAAGTGCGAGACGATTGCTTGAAATTGAAAAAAATTCATGCAATCGATTCGAATTTTACTTTTTTCTAGTTTCAACATTTTTTAGAGCAATAATGTTGTCATACATAGAGAGCTAGAGAATTAAAATTTAAAAGTTAGAGATTAAAATTTGAAAATTATGATATATACAATAAACTCATAGATAATGAAGTGTGTAAAATACTATAGTTCTTTCAGATTTTTTTTTTAAATTTAAAATTCTTTTATTATTTTCCTCGACTAATTCGTCTATGAAATAGTTATATATAAAATATATTTTTTCAAATTTTTAATTGTTGCTTTCATAAAATCCCTCGTCACTAAAGTACCAGCTACAATACTGTGTAGAATAGATGAAATGTCGCCTAATTTTTTAAAAATATGTAAAAAATAAGAAATAAAAAATCAAGAAATTAAGATTTGAACGGTAGAAATATATATGACAAATCACATGTATAATGGATCATGTAAAATAATAAGATTTCAAATATTTTTTAAATTATAAATTCTCTTATTATTTTTTTAATAACCAAGGTATCCAATAACTTTGGAATTATTCCCAACTTAATTAATGCTGACTAGTCATCGGGGAGCCAATCTCACCGTCCACTTGCAGAAACCTATTTAATGTTAGAGATTTCACCATATATGGACTAGTCCCGTAAAAGTTGATAACACCTAAGAGATTTCAAACTCGAGACCTAGAATGAAGTATACTTCTAAGTCTTAATTCTTGCACCACCATGCCAATCCATTTGGCTTCTCTTCTATTTTGCTTGACAAATTGAATTATGTAAATAATTTTTTTTTTAAACTGTCAAGTGATATATACCACTTGTCGCTCTCAATCTTCCTTGTTTAAAACACTCCCTCCAAAGTTATGTGTAGTATGAATGTATACAAGAAATTTCAAACACGGCACCATTTTATACATCATTAATGAATGACTATCCATCTACTCAAAAGGTTACAAAAATGCTACGAGCACAATAAATTTGTACAACATTTGGCACAACATGGCAAAATTACGCAGTTTCATTAAGGAAAAAACTGTGTGGTTTTGTTTGTTTATTTTTTCCTTAATGAAACGATGTAGTTTTGCCATGTTGTACCAAATGTTGTGCAAATTTGTTGTGCTTGTAGCATTGTTGAAAAGGTTAATATTTGTTGGTTTCGATGAACCGAAGAAGACAAATTTGACACCTATTGGAAATAAGAACACAAAAATAACATACAATTTTTTTTGGAGCTACAAATTAAGTGGGACTCGGTTTTTCGGACAGAGTGGTTCCACATACTGTTGTGTTCACCTCCGAGTAAAGAACAAATTCATGTGGTTGATTTTCATATACAGTTTTTGGATGAATCAGAAATTGTCCTTAAAGTGAGTTACATACACCAATGTTGGTAAAATGAGAGATGTAGGTTTGTCCCACATTAGTTGGAGAATGAAAAATCCTTGAGTTTATTATTAAAATTTTTGTACAAAGGCTCGACCCTTAGGATCATAGAAATTTTGTGAGCGGACGAGCGTAGATACATTTCCACATGCGTACCCTGCCGTCATCGTCCGTCAGACAAACCATTGGGTTGGGCTTGTGGGTTGTGAAATATAATCTTTTAAGAGAAAATTAATTCGGACTAGATTAGGCCCAATCGAATTTAATTTTCTTCTTAACCTATTACTCAACCCGCGGAAGCCCATTTTCTAGAAGTGACCCTTTATATTTCGAAACGCATTTCTCTCTTCCAAAAAAACGCGTCCTTCTCCAATTAATCACAACCCTCCGATCAGTCGCAACTTTTGGGTCAGTTGCAATGCCTCCAAATGGATACCTCTATGACTATAAATGCAGAGGTGTCTTCATTTTTCATCAACGAAAATTTCCTGCATGTTTTGCATATATATCATACCATTACCCTTCTGAAATTACTCCACAGTTTCTTAGTTGCCTCTCAAAAAAGTCGTTGTATCATGGGAAGAAAACATCCAATAATCCCATTAACACCAATGTGGGGGACGTAATTTGCTTTAAGGACAGAGTATTCTACTCGTCTCCATTCGCCAATTTTTAGAACATTAAGCTTGGCCACTGTAAGTTTCTGTGTTTCATTTTTGTACTCTTATTTTCAGTATATGCCAAACTTGTTTACTAAAAACTTAATTTCGGTTAACTGGAACCAACAATCTTAAAGCAAATTATACATTTAAAAAAAAAAAACAGTGTTCTTCTGTTAACACCATTGTCTGGAAAAATACAATTGCAGTGTTGTTCAGTGTATGTTCGTTTGAAACAGTAAAATAAACTATTGTCTCAAGTCTGGTCAAAACTAATTCACATCAGACTTGTACTGTCCGCAGTTTAATAATTTGAAAGTCAATTGTACACAGTGACTTTTGGTTTTTCCTCTGTTTGATACGGTGGCAGTAGGACAGCTTTGGAAACAGTAATATCCACTGATTGTTTGTTATATTACAATAAAATAAATAAAATAATACAATTATAGTTTCTCATCAAAACTTTGGATAATAGTACATACCAAACAAGCACAGTAGGTGAGTTTGGTGGAATTACTGTTGTAAACTCACAGTGATCTTTTTCACTACTGTTGGTTGACATCATCAAAGTGGGAAAATTAATATTCAGTACAATAAATAAGTTTATGGCATATAAAAATAATAATACTAACAAATAAAAGTTGCTTCATTAACAATTTTTATGAGGTCGATTAAGTTTGTTTTAAATTTAAATTATCACAAAGTTTATATTCATTTTGTGTTGACCTTTTCTTAATAGAAAAATGACATCTACAGAGAAAGGAAGTCAAAATTCAGTTCCAAATCCAATTTCAAAATCAGGTCAACCCCTTACAGTTGTGCCTTTTGTAATTGTGCTTACACCGGTTGCCACCAATGTGCTTATGGGTCATCCTGAAGAGCTAAAAAGGTTCAGTAGATTTGAGTTCAAAATATGACAACAAAAAATATTATTCTATCTTACGATGCTTCAATTGGCTAGGTTCCTCAATGAGTATCGTCCAGACGTTCCAAAGAACCAAGCATACTTCCAGGCTGTTGCTGCTATTGAGGTCTAGACAAATTTTAAATTTTTGTGCAGGAATTACATTCTCAATGGACTAGACAACACGTTGTATAACGTGTACTTCTCAATTAAGACTGCCAAAGAACTTTAGATTTTTTTGGATAAGAAGTATAAGACCAAGGATGTTGACATGAAAAAATTCATCATCGGCAAGTACATGGACTATAAAATGGTGGACTCTAAATCTGTCGTGTCACATTTTCAAGAACTCCAAGTTATTGTTCATGAGATTCATACAGAAGGGATGACCCTTAGTGAGTAATTTCAAGTGGCTTACATCATTTGGAAACTGCTGCCATTTTGGAAAGTTTTCTATAATTATCTAAAGCACAAGCGTAAGGAAATGAATCTGGAAGATCTGATTGTGCAACTGAGGATTGAAGAGGACAATATAACTACTGAGAAAAAAGAAACACATGCTTTTCAGTTCACAGCCAAAGCTAATATGGTGGAACATGCTAATAGACACAACAACAAGATCAGGAAAAAGAAGCAACAAGACAAAAGCCATAATTTTGTTCCAAAAAATGGGAGAAACAAGAAAGCTCGGTTTGAAGGAAAGTGCTTTATTTATGATAAGCCTGGACATCGGGCCGCTGACTGTTGCATCAAGAAAAAGAATTTCAAGAAGCATCTAGCATAAACCAATGTGATTAAGGTGCAAAATGTCACAAATGGACTTTTAGGACTAAACCTCTTAGCAGTGGTTTTATAAGTCAACTTGGTGGATTCAAATCTCAAAGAGTGGAGGATATATACAGGAGCCATTCGTCATGTATGCTCAGATAAAAAAATGTTCACCAGCTGCCAACCAGTGGATTCAAGCAAACAATTTTTTATGGGTACCTCTTCAAGCTCCAAGGTCAATGGACATAGAAAAGTAATTTTGAAGATGACTTCTTAGAAAGAGCTAACTCTAAATGATGTGTTGCATGTGCCGAATTTAGTGTCTAGCTCGCTACTTAACAAGAATGAATTTCGACTAGTATTTGAGTCAGATGTTATCTTGTCTAACAGTGATGTGTATGTAGGGAGGGGATACATGTCTAATAGTATGTTCAAGATGAATATAATGACTAAAGTTTCAGTCTCTTTGGATTCTAATGAAATTAACACATCTTCTACTTATATCGTTGATTCTTCTAATTTATGGCATACTAGATTAGGACATGCAAATTTTGGCTCTCATTGTCTTTTAATTAACTTAGACTGTTTGCCTAAATTTAACATAAATGTGAAGTCTGCGTTGAGGCAAAAATGACTAGAAACCCTTTCCACAAAGTAGAAAGAAGCCCCAAAACCTTTAACATTAATCCATACGGTTTTGTGTGATTTGAAATTTGTGCAAACTTGAGGTGGTAAAAAGTATTTTATCACCTTTATCGACAATTGCACACGATATTGCTATGTGTACTTACTCAGGAGTAAGGATGAAGCCTTAAAGAAATTCATTCACTATAAGAATGAAGTCAAAAATTAACTTGGCAAAAAGATTCAGATAGTTCGTAGTGATAGAGGGAGTGAGTGTAAAACACCTTTTGGTGAATTTGGTGATCAACATGGAATAATTCACTAAACTACAGTTCCTTATTCACCTCAACAAGATTATATCCATTAGCCCAAGCTCACAACTCACGAGTCCCGTGCCCGACCCGATCGTCGGTTGGACGGCGGCGCGCGTGTGAAATTGTGTGCGCGTTCACCCGCTCAAAAAAATTTTATGACCCTAAAGGCCAAGCCCTTGTGCAAAAATTCTTATAATAAACTCAAGAATTTTTCCGTCTTCAACTAATGTGGGACAAATCCAAATATCTCATTTTACCAACATTCATGTATATAACTTACTTTAAGAACAATTTTCAATTCATTCAAAAATTGTATATGAAAACCAACAACGTGCGTTTGTTCTCTATTCGGAGACAAACACAAGGGCATGTGGAACCATCCCGTCCGAAGAACTAGGTCCCACTTAATTTGTAACTTCAAAAAAAAGGTTTTCAATAATTTTTCCAATAATATTTAGTTCACATCACATATATATCACATAAATATTATATATATATGAACCAAAAGTTCTTGATTCTCTGCACGTACGGATGTATATAACATATTAACATGTGGTTCAACTTAGTTTAATTAGTCAAAAGAAAGATATCGATTCAAGCTGGAGTTGATATCGTATCTTTCTTCTTTCGGAATTGTATAGGTTTATCGAACTAAGTTATGAATTAATTAAACTTGTTTCGAAAACTTAATGAACAGACCATACATTAAGCTCAAGTATATTAATTCTCGGTGGGATTTTTATTTAAGTTTTAAAACTCCTTTTAAATAAAGTTGTTTTTATTGCAAGTATAATATTTGAAAAGACACAACTTAAGCCTATATTAAGGATTGATTCCTAACAATTATTCACTACAACCAAAAAGACTAACTTCTAATCTTCTTCTTCTGCTCTCTGACTCTTGATTTTACTTTTGTATATTTTATATACTATTGGGCAACTTCGATAATAGACAAGTTTAATAATTTCTTGGTGGATACGAACATTGAGATGTCTGACTTTGTGATTTGAATTGTATCTTGGAATTATTTATTATTCGTCAGAATCTACACGTGAGGAGGTAATAATAGTTTTAAGATAGCGACTACATCCCTCTCATAATCACAAGCTAGATTTTCTGCTTATTTTTTTAATTTACGTATATGTTTATATAATTACTTATGTTGATTCGGTGATGTTTTACTTATATATTCAAATATATTTCCTATCATGGATTAGTCATTGATTCGGTGTAATTCTAAAGTCGATCGGATACCTCGACTATCAAAAAATATATATATATATATATATATATATATATATATATATATATATATATTAGTTCGGTATGTGACACTATCTTACGTTTTTTGGGCAAGATATTTGGATACATAGAGTATATGCTGTGTGGAGGAGCGGAGGTAACCGGGCCAGAATATGCAAATAATTATGGTATAAATATAAATTTGGACTTTAGAATTATGAATAAGATTATATTTTGTCTTCAATTTAAATAATTTTACGTTGCTAATAGAAGATTTATCTTGTATTTTTCATAGAACAGTAATTTTACCTTGCCCATAGAATGTTTATCTTGAATTTTACCTAGAACACGAGTATTTGTATAAGAAAAGGACCAACGATCTTCTACAGACCGTCATGCACGATATTAAGAAATATATAACAATTCGAGGATACTTTTTCATCGATAAAATATTACACTGACCTCTTTTGAGATTTCTGACAAATGTATTGACCTCCCTTTAAGTTATGACAAATTGACCTCACTTTTTTAAAAAATTATCTTACAAATTTGGTCTTTCCGTTAACTTTCTACAAATACCGTTGGTTTCGATTGATAAATTATTGAAATAGTTTTATTTGGTAAATAAATATGCATATTATATTTTGATAACTAATAAACATTATATTTATCACTTAATGTATTTGTAAGATGAAAAATGTATTTAGGGTTTTTGATCACCCTATCATCCATATTATTCATATATACATAGAAGGGTGAGTACAAAAAGACTAATCTACCCTCACAGTCACAACATAATAAACATATTTATCTAACACTTCTCCTCAAGTTAGAGAATATTAAATATCATAAAGTCCCAGCGTGTTACAAAATAGTTCAAATCATAGTTTGAATAAAAGTTTAGAAAAAATATCAACTAGCTAAGCCTCTGTAGACACAAAGGGGAAGCCAACACGCCCTCTTCAATCTTTTCTCGAATAATATGACAATCTACCTCAATATGCTTCATTTTCTTATGGCATACGCGATTTGAAGCAATATAAATTGTTGCTTGATTATCATAGTATATTCTTCTCTTTCTCAATAGATTCTTCTTGTGCCGATTTAAAAAAAAACTGCATACCAAAGCCTAACTCGTCGAGTAAAGACTGCACCTATAGAATATCGCATGTAGTGTGAGCCATGGCTCTATACTTAGATCTGTACTAGATCTTGCAACAATCGTTTGTTTCTTACTCTTCTAGGTAAGAAGATTATCACGATAAAAGTGCAATAGCCGGACGTTGATCGTATATACGATGGTGATACAGTCAAATTAGTATCGGTAAAGACCTCAACACGTATATGACCATTAGGTTGATAAAACAATCCGCATTTAGGATGAGCATTAAGATACTTAACAATATGAAAAGTTACTTTTAATGCGAAAGAAGCTGACATAAACTGACTCACTGTATTAACAACAAATGAGATTTAAGACAAGAACGAAGCTCCCCTTTATCAACGCAAAACTTGACATTCAGATCTATAGGTGTCTCCACAAGTCACTTCCCTAATAATCCAATCTCCTCCATAATACCCAATACATATTTTTTTGTGACAAATTAATTCCATCGTTGGATCTTGCCATACCGTAACTTGTCCAAGTATTTGGTAGAACCTAACACAACAAGAATTGTTTTAAACTATCAATACCTTTTTAATCATCCCTAGTAACAATGATATCATACATATACACAATGAATAGTATTTTTCCACGATCTGATGATAGATAGAAGATATAATGATTAGAATGAAAACGATATATACCAAATTGTAAAACAACATCACTAAATTTACCAAACCAAACTCAAGGAAACTGTTTCAAACCATAAAGAGTTTTGGGAGTAGACAAACTTGAGAACCCTGTCCTTGAGCAACAAACCTTAGAGGTTGTCCCATATATACCTCCCCAGACATATCACCATGTAAGAAAGTAATTTTGACATCCAACCGAGACAATAGCCAATCAAGAGTAGCAACAAGAGAAATAAGGATCCAGACAAAACTAATTTTGGCCAAAAGAGAGAAAGTCTTGGCGTACTCATTACCATATGTCTAGGTATAGTCTTTGGCCACAAGACGGACCTTATACTGCTCAATGGAGCCATGCAAGTGATATTTGATGGTAAAAACCCAACGACAACTGACAGTTGACTTTTCTTGTGGGAGAAGAACTAAGTTCTAAGTGTCATTATCATTAACAGCAGACATTGCAACTTCCATAGCTAACCATTACTCAGGTCTAGGGCTTCCTGGACAATGTTAGGAATGGAGACAGAAGAAACAGAAGCAACAAAAGCGTAAAGGGAGGAAGACAAATGATCCTAAGAAATATAATGAGAAAGTGGATGAGATGTGTAAGTGTGAATACCTTTACAAAAAGAAATGAGAAGGTTCAGTGATGATGATGGAAAAGAACCTTTTGGAGTGCAAGACAGAGGAGAGGTGGCAGGTGCCTAAGGTGGACTGCACTATTGGCCAACGAACATACACTTGCAGGGGTTTGACATGAGAGGTAGCGATAGGAAATATATTTTGAGAGATATCAATAGCATATGTGGTGCACGAAAAGAAAAGTAAAAACTCATTAAATGTAACATATGCCCATATAAAATGATCACAACAAGTCGGAGAGCAACATTTATAGCCTTTTTGAGTGTGAAAGTAACTAAGAAAGACACAACGAATAAATCGAGAATTAAGTTTATCCCGCCCAAGATCAAAGTATTAATATAACAAGTGCAACCAAATCCCAAAGTGGTAAGTCGTATAGAGGGCGATAAGGGAATAAGACTGTAAAAAATATTTACCCTCGAGGACAAAAGAGGGCAAACAATTGGTTAAATGACATGCTGTAAGAACGACATCACTCTAGTAAGACTTTGGAACCCGCATTTGAAATAATAGTGCATGCATAACATTAAATAAATGACGGATCTTACCTTCGGCAACCCCATTTTGTTGTGGGGTCTGAGGGCAAAAGAACTGATGAAAAATACCATGGTCATCAGAAAATTAAGACAAAGTAGTACGAAAATATTCATGTGCATTACCAGAATGAAACACTAATATAAATATCAAACTGAGTTTTGATTAATTCTTAAAACTTGAAGACAACTAAAATCTCTCTTTCATTAGATAAAAATATGTAACATAGAGAGACCATCAACAAAGATAACATAATGCTCAAAATAAAAAATAGTTGGAATCCGCATGGGCCTCCAAATAGTTGAATGAACTAATTGAAATGGATGCGACACGTGACTCTCAATCCTAGGATAAAGAAACACTCTATAATATTTACTGAACTCACAAACTTCACATGATAGGTCATCAACACGACTACATGAAGAAAATAGCCGTTTAAGGGCCCGTAGAGGCAGATGACCAAGAGGCAATAATGTTGATATTGTGACACCAAAGATTGGAGAGCAACACAACTAGTGTACGCCATCGGCGAGGTAGTACATGCCATTGCATTTAATTACACTATCAATTTTTCTTCTCATCTTGAGATTCTAAAACACACAATCATAATGGAAAAATATGATGGAGCAATTTAAGAATTTGGTAAGTTTACTAACAGACATAAGGTTAAATGAAAAATGAGTAACATACAATACAAAATTCAAATTAAGAGAGGAAGTGACAGAAACATAGCCCAAACTAGTAGTATCAGTGGTAGAACTATCAGCTAGGGTAACAGATGGTCTACATATAGACTGATAACCAGAGAAAATAATAGATGTACAAGTCATGTGATGAGATGCGCTAGAATCAATAACCCGAAGAGTAGGAGAAGGAAAAAATGCAAGACAAGCAACAAAATAACCTATTTGAGCAAGTGTAGCAATGGAGGTAGCCCCTGCAGATGGAGTCTAAAGTGACACAAGGCGTTGGTACTCGCTGCAGGTATAGTCACGACAATATCAAAGGAATGAATAACCTGTCCAGTATCCTTTGAAATAGTGGTCCAATGAGCCCGAGAAATATCATAACAATACTTCGCTGTATGATTGGTTCCTCTACAATTAGTACACAATTTAGAACTGTGACTCATACGGCCACAACTATTGTTTGAAAAAGAACCAAATTCTCCAAAAACAGATCTCGATGTCATGATCAATAAGTTATAAAATAATAATGAGCAAAATCACAACAATCAATTCCAAACACAAGCCACCGACACTAACAAACTAACTAAAAGACCAACTATCAACTAATCACTATAAACATATACCGACTAAGAAATTGAAACCCAAAGAAGAAACTATCTAACCGTTTCAACCAACACGCGGATTTAATTAAAACCCATATGAATATAAGATCAACGAAGAAATTGACTGATTCTCAATGAATTAGATCAATATATACCAAAGAGCAACAACAGTAGATTGAGATCGCAAAGATCCATTATAGATTGCCAATCTTTGTAAACAAATCGTGAAGATCACATAATCGGCATTATAGCAACAAGCACTATAGCAGGTATTGCTATAGAGTGAACACTATAGCAGCGATCAGATCCTGACTCGCCGACGACAACGATTGAGTGACGACCAACTAGCAGTTGCTATGTTGATAGGGTTAGGGTTTTGCGCTTTGGTACCGTGTAAGATGGAAAAAGTATTTAGGGTTCTTGATCATCATATCACATATATTACCAATATATATCGATAGAGAGAGTGAATAGGAAAGACTACACTACTCTCACACCATAATAATAAACATATTTACCCGGCAATATTAATTGAAAAGATTCCCTTCTCCCTTTAATTTTTGTTAATTATTTAGCAAATACTAATGTGATCAATTAGTTTGTGTTATGCACCAAACATGCCCTTTTCATTAACACTATGTTTATAAACATTAAAGAAAATTACTAATTGCATTAATATTTTGTTTAATATTATTCAATTAAGATTTTTTTTCTATTTAACAAAATTATATATTTAAATGATACACAATGTCTAACCTATTCAAACTAACTATCAATCAAAAATAAGAAAAAATAAGAAATTACACCAAGTCGACCAAAATCAATATTTATAACCTCAATATACAAAAGTGAGACTTTAAAAGAAAATTGGTAAGTTATATTGACTTTTTTACAACACTGACGTTATATAAGTACGATGAGTTAGTAATGTATATGTATCTCCTATCGATAGGGTACATGTAGAAAAAAAAAAAAAAACCAAACTTGTAACGTTAAAAATATTTATTTTTATTGCAAAAAATATAATATATAAAAATAATTATAAAAAAAACTCAAGTCAATATTTCAAGTTCTATTAAAAAGATAAAATTTTATGTTACACGTAAGTTACATTGATTTTTTTTAGCAAACTCAAGAGAGTTTTTTTGTTGATATGACATAATAGGATGTATGTGTCGCTTCTATTAGATAAAATACCTATAGAAAACTCAAAAATAACGAGATTCATTAAGTAATAAAATTTTACTTTCAATAAAACTGAATAATAATTACTAAAATATAAAATGTGTAGTAATTTTATAAAGTGGATTAATATGATCCAAGTTTAAGTTAATTTCAACATTTAAAGCTTGAATAAGAAAATGAATTGAACCATTAAAGAAAAATAAGTCAAATTAAAATCATGATAGTGTTTTGGATGAGAAAAATTAGTGATAAATATATATATATGTGCTTCTATTAGAAAAAATATATAGAGTGAACGCAAATATAACATGATACATTAAGTGATAAATATAATTTTTATAAGAAAAATTAGTTATCAAAATATAAGATGCATATTGATTTACATATATTTGATCAAAATATAACTCAAGTATAATTTAATTTTAATATTTTAAGTTTTAATTTTAAAATTTATTTGAAAACTCTCTCTGTGTGTGTAGTGTACACACACATTAATACACTAAATATAAAAAAAAAAGGTTGAAATACTAAGGAAGGATATTTTAATAATTTATCAATTAAAATCAACAATTTTTGTAGAAAGTTAACGAAAAAAATTGGTAAATAATTTGTAGAACAATACATTTATTATGACATTAAAGAGCACTCTGTATTTGTTTTAAAAAAAATGCTAACCACCATCTATAATTAGACGGTGAATGATGTATAAAAAATATATCGATATTCATAAATTATATGTTAATATCCTTGAATATTTATTACTATTCGTAAAATATATGTTAATATTTGTATTTATTTAATATTTTGTATATATATTATCTATTTAGCAAGACCCTTTTTTAAAAAGCCAATTAGGTGAACTGATTACAATCAGTTCGGTCATTTCCAAGCAGAGATCCTAATTCCCTGCCTAATTGTATCCTTACACGCATTAGGCAACTCTGTCGGCCACCAAAAAACATTGAGGTAGGAGAAGCAACTGACTTTAAGCTATGGAGTTTTGAAATTTTAGAAAATCTCACACTCACACACACACACACAGATATACATATGTAATATATATTCTAGCTAACAGCGAGTGGTCACGCACTGTGTGTCCGGAGAATAAAAGAATATATAGAAGATAATAATTCAAAATTATAGACTCAACTGTCGTGATTAGGGGGTGAAAATAAAAATAGCAAAACTAGACCGGATCGACAGCTTGAGAATTAAAAAATTCAATCCGGTCCGGTTTCAGTTTGGAGATTTAGAAAATTCAATTTTTCAGTCTGGTTTCAATTTGGGAGAATACAAAATCGGTTCAAACCGAACCGGACCAGATGGGAGTATAAATATAAATATATTATATTTTTAGGTTTATATGTTATAATTTATAACCCATTAATTCATTATTCACTTAATCCATTAGTTTTTAAGATCACTATCATGTACTGAAATAAATTTTTTTTTAAGATCACTATCATGTACTGAAATAAAAATTATCATTTACAGAGAGTAAATGAAAATAGAAAAGTATTAGTCCGGGAATAAAAAATAAGAGTAAATTTGAACTATTCAATCTTTTAGAATAATGTTCAATGTATTTTCATTGTGGAAAATTTCCCCAAAAATTGTTTTTTTTTTTTGTGGTTAGTCTGAAATATTACCCAAAAAATTAAAAAGTCTAGACCGAACCAAAACTGGACCAAAATTGGCTCAAAACGGACCGATTGCATCGGTCTAGTTTCGGTTTACAAAATTTCCAACCCAGTTTGGCCCCATGAATTTTACCAAATCGGACCGATAGAGAAAGTGAAGGAAGTTAGCAGTTTTAAAACTGCTGAAAGTTTTTTTTTTGGTAGTCATGCAGTTTTTTTTAAATTTTAATTATACATAATTACCCTTACAGTTATGTGAAGTATTGAGTATATAAAGTGTGAAAATATTCTCTTTGGTCATGTGTTTTTTGGAAAAAATAAAAATAGAAACTGACTTTAAAAAAAAAAAGTTCACACCAAAAGATGTGTTCTCTTTATATATATATAAGTTTAGACCAAAAAACTTTGTGGGACGAGTCTAAATTGCATGATGCTCCTGGCCCGCATGAGTTAAAACTATGTACGGTCCTGTAAAACAAAAAGAAGAGTATTCTTCCATTGAACTATGTTTTGAGTTGATCCTTTTAAATGGTACATATGCAGCTCAAGAATTTTTCTTGAGTTTAGTCCATAAAAAAAAAAAAACCATGACATACTTTCCTTTGAAAATAAAATATACATCTAGTAAACTAAACAAGTCCAGCAAAAAAAAAAAAAAAAAGACAGGAAATGAAAAGTCAAGATAATTATGATAAATAGTCAAAGAGGACTATTTAAATCTATGGTTGTTTCTTGATATTTTCACGTTTCATTTCTAAGAAGTTTCGCAATCTATTTGTCACTTGAAACTCTCCCTCGAGAACCAACGAAACTTGCTCAATGGTATCTCGCCCCTCAGTAAAATGAGCAACAGTGTTTTGTCTGTCCAATGTTTGTGTCGCACTCTCTTGGATCGATGTCTTTAATCGTGCTTGCACCAAAGTAAAAAGACCCTCTCGCCGTTTTGAAATCTCTGCCGAAGTTTTTTTCAAATCCGAGATATCGTATAGAGAAAATATCGGGACAGTTTGCACCAAAGTACAGAGGCCCGCCCACCATTCTGAAGTCTCTGTCGAAGTCTCTGCCAAATTCAAGGTGTCATGTAGAGGAAACATTGGGACAGCTTGCACCGAAGTGCAGAGGTCCTCCCGTCGTTTTGAAATCTCTATCGAAGTCTCTGCCAAATCCGAATGTTGTACAGAGGAAACATTGGGACAACTTGCATTGAAGTGCAGAAGCCTTCCCGCCGTTTTGAAGTTCTGCCGAAGTCTCTACCAAATTCGAGATGCCGTGTAGAGAAAATATTGGGACAATTTGCACCGAAGTACAGAGGCCCTTCGTTCATTTTGAAGTCTCTGCCAAATATGAGATGTCGTGTAGAGAAAATATTGAGACAGCTTGCACCGAAATACAGAGGCCCTCCCGCTATTTTGAAGTTTCTGCCAAATCCGAGATACCGTATAGAGAAAACATTACGACAACTTGCACCGAACTGCAGAGGCCCTCCCGCCGTTTTGAAGTCTTTGCCGAAGTCTCTGTTAAATCCGAGATGCCACATAGAAGAAATATTGGGATAACTTGCACCAAAATACAAAGGCCCTCCCTTCATTTTGAAGTCTTTGCCAATGGAGTATATTTTTACCTTTCGATTTAAGGCATTGTCAATGCAAAGATCCCGTGGGAGGAAATCGAGATAGAAAAAAAAAATCAGGGGGTAAAGCAGTTAATGTGAAATAATGAAAACGATCATCAAAGTCACAATAATAAAAAAGAAACAGTTGGCGTTTTATAGCTGATAAAGGGTAATCATAATGCCATTTGGTGAATTGCCCTACACAATATCACATCAACCTAAGAGAGAAAATTCTTGTGAAAGCAAATCACATTTCATACAAAGACATCTATGAGGTTGACATCAACTCACCCTTGATAACTCGTGACTTGGTAAACTTTGCCCACATGTTGGAAGGGAGACCAAGAATGTCATAAAAGACGGAGTAGAAAATCATGGACACATGTACAAAGATGATTAAAAAAAAGAAGAAGAAGAAGAAAAAGAAGTAGTCTCACCTACAAAGAAGAAGAAAATCATGGACATTGTGCTTATAATAATCCCCAATTTTCTTGTTACTTCATTCTTGTTAATGACGCTGAAGCGGTGAATTTAAGCAGCGACTTTGTAAGCGATTAAAAGTGTGAAGTTTTGTATACCATACGATTGGGGTATATAGCAGATGAGAAATTAATTTGTTAAGAAAAAAAATTATTCGCACCTTCAATGAAGGAAGCATTTCTAAAGCAAATCTTGGAAATTAAGAAAGAAGATCTAATATTTGGATGGTTGTTCCAAGGAAAAAGAAATCTGGGAAATAACATACTGTGAATGCCTAAGAAGGAAAGAAATTGGAAAATTTCACAGTTTAGATTTGTTAAGTTTGGAAACCACATGTTTGGTGCTCAAACAACAAGAGTGCTACATACACATCACTTTTGCACATCATTTTTACACATCACTTAAAATTACGTCGTTTTGTGTTGAGAAATACCCAAATATATTTTGAGCAATATGGGTCGAATACAAA
Source organism: Arctostaphylos glauca (assembly GCA_019985065.2). NCBI lineage: Eukaryota > Viridiplantae > Streptophyta > Magnoliopsida > Ericales > Ericaceae > Arctostaphylos > Arctostaphylos glauca. Next base: position 5,642,830 of record JAHSPW020000008.1, read on the forward strand.
TACGATTTTTTCTTAACACAAAACGACGTAGTTTTAAGTGATGTGCAAAAATGATGTGTAAAAGTAATGTGTTTGTATTATTTTTGCCAAATTCCACTTGCTGGGTGATTAACAAAGAAGAATATTATTAGTGCATGGAAAAGGAAACAACAAGGACAGAAAAAGCTTAAACAAAAATCGCAAATTTCCAAAGTTAGCATTCAACATGTGAGCCTTGAAGTGGGGTAATTTGTAGACATTGAAATTTTACATGATTTAATTATCATTCAATTAGTCAAGACAAATAAATATTCTTGATTAATTAAAGTCAAAAAATTATATAATTTAGTCAAAGGCTCGAATGTATATTGGGCTCCTCAAAATTGCATGGGCTCGGTCCATTTAAAAATATAATGGAGGTCAAAATGGACTGATTAGTCTAATTGGCTAAATTGTTATGAATATAGGCTAACCTAAAAAGGTATGTCTATTCCAATTATTTCTAGGTCAATATATAAATAAATAATACTCTTATTGTATTATTATTTATTTTTATAATGGCTAATTTTCTCCATAAATAGGAGACAAATTGATTTGAAAAAGGAAATCAACGAAGAAGCATTATTCGAATTGAAAATACTCTCTTCTAGCCTATAAATAGAAGCTCTTATTATGAAAAAAAAAAAAAAAAAGGATTTTTGGCCTGAAGAATTCTGAAGCATTCCAGAGTTCTTCAAGCTGTTTCTCAAATTCTCCTCTCAAGTTCTTGCAGAAAATCAACAAGCACCTACATAACGTGCCAATTCGACCAGAACGAAAAACGTAACGCCCCACGTAAATCACTGACTCAGCAACTTGTTGAAACCCATTCACGTGGTTCAAAATTCTTAAACCCAAGTTGTTAATAGTAGTTTACATGACTCCTTATATATCCAGGATCGTCCATGTAGACTTTCAATGTGGGATGAGACATTACAATCTCCTTACCTTTAAGACCTGGCACCCTCGCAAAGGGTTCAGCACTAGAATCACCACGGTCTAACCTTGGGTCTACTCCCCAGTAACAAACAAAGTCTCGGCCCCACACTCGATCTTTTACACGGGTCGCTCTGGTACCATTTGTAACGCCCCATGTAAACCACTAACCCATCAACTTGTTGGAGACCAACCACATGACTCAAAATGCTTAAGTCTAAGTTGTTAGTAGTAGTTTACATGGTTCTTTATATATCCACGATCCCCCATGTAGACTTTCGATATGGGACGGGATATCAAAATCTCTTCACCTTTAAGACCTTGCCCTTGCAAGGGGTTCAGCACTAGGGTCACCACGGTCTAACCCTGGATCTGTTCTCTAGTGATCAAACAAAGTTCTGACCCCATACTTGATCGTGTACATAGGTCGCTCTGATACCATTTATAACGCCCTATATTTTATGGTGCGTTATAATAAAAGTTAATTAATTAAGCAGTGAAATAATTTTCATTTTAGAAACAAAGGGCCCAATTCTCAAATATTTATTAATTGCCGGCAAAACAACCGACCCAAAATTTAACTCATTAAATAGTTTTGAAAACCTAATAACTCAAGTAATAATTCTCATTAAATAAAATCAGTTTGATTTTGTTTACCTAATAACTCAAGTCATAATTCTCATTAAATAAAATCAAACTGATTTTATTCAAGTCTCTAAAGCCCTCTGAAGCCCTCGCGCCGTTTTGAAGTCTCTATCAAATTTGAGATGCTATGTAAAGGAAACATTAGGACAGCTTGCACCGAAATGTAGAGGTCCTCCTGCTGTTTTGAAGTCTCTGCCAAATCCGAGATGCTGTGTAGAAAAAATATTGAGACAGCTTGTACCGAAGTACAGAGGCCCTCCCTCTATATTGAAGTCTCTGCCAAATCCGAGATGCTGTGTAGAAAAAATATTGAAACAGCTTGTACCGAAGTACAGAGGCCCTCCCTCTATTTTGAAGTCTTTGCCAATGGAGTATATTTTTACCTCCTAGTTTAAGGCAGAACCAATGAGTTGTTAATGCAAATATCCCGTGGGAGGAACATCGATATAGACAAAAAAAAAAAAAAAATTAGTGTAAAACAGTTAATGTGAAATAATGAAAGCAAGCATCATAAGTCACAATAATTAAAAGAAAAAAAGTTGTCGTTTTATAGCTGATCAAGCGTAATCATATTGCCATATGGTGAAAAGCCCTACACAATATCACATCAACCTATGAGAGAAAATTCTTGTGAAAGAAAATCACATTTCATACAAAGACATCTATGAGGCTGACATCAACTCACCCTTGATAACTCGTGTTTGGTAAACTTTGGCCACATGTTTTTGGAAGGGAGATCAAGAATGTCATAAAAGACGGAGAGGAAAATCATGGACACCTGTACAAAGACGATTAAAAAAGAAGAAGTCTCACACCACAAAGAAGAAGAAAATCATGGACACTGTGCTTATAATAATCCCTAATTTTCTTGTTACTTCAGTCTTCTTAATGATGCTGAAGCAGTGATCAATCCAAGCAGCGGCTGCGTAAGTGATTAAAAGTGTGAAGCTTTGTACACCATACGATTGGGGTATATATAGCAGATGAGAAATTAATTTGTTAAGGAAAAAAATTATTCGCACCTTCAATAAAGGAAGAAATTCTAAAGGAAGGTTGATATTTGATTGCTCTTGCTCATGGAAAAGTTCATAATTTTATGATTCCCTTATGGCAATAACTACATACTTGCTCGAGAAGAGGAAACTTGGAAATTCTAAAGCTAGGATTTGTCAACTTTGGAAACCTACAAATCCCTGTGCTTGGTGAAGACCAACAAGAAAAATTGTTAGTGCTTGGAAAAGGAAACAACAAGGACAGAACAAGCTTAAACAAAAATTGCAAATTCCAAAGTTAGCATTCAACATGTGAGCCTTGAAGTGGAGGTAATTTGTAGACATTGAAATTTTACATGATTTACTTATAATTCAATTAGTCAAGACAAATAAATATTCTTGATTAATTAAAGTCAAAAAATTATATAATTTAGTCAAAGGCTCGAATGAATATTGGACTCCTCAAAATTACGTGGGCTCGATCCATTTAAAAATATAATGGAGGTCAAAATAGACTGATTAGTCTAATTGGCTAAATTGTTATGAATATAGGCTAGCCTAAAAAGGTATGCCTACTCCAATTCTTTATAGGTCAATATATAAATAAATAATACTCTTATTGTATTATTATTTATTTTTATAATGGCTAATTAAGATTCTCTCCATTGATAGGAGACATTGATTTGGAAAGGAAAATCAACGAAGAAGCATTTTCCAAATTGAAAATGCTCTCTTCTAGCATATAAATAGAAGCTCTCATTGTGAAGAAAAAAAGGAATCCCCAATCAAAAGAATTCCGAAGCATTCAAACATTCTTCAAGCCTCTTCTCAAATTCTCCTCTCAAGTTTGTGCAGATAATCAACAAGCACCTACACTGCTACACAACGTGCCAATTCGACCAAAACGAATTAGAACCTGAAGTCAGAAGAATTCTCTCAAGCCTTTGAGCGTTCTTTAAGTCTCTTCTTTCAAGTTCTTGCGAGAAATCAACAAATACTCAAGCAAAGCTGATTTGTCTACAACTGCACCGCATCGAGATTAAGCTGTTTAAGCCTTTGATCAAAGCCGCCACTTTGATTTTCTCGTTCAAGAAGTCATCAACCGGTTCATTCAACAATAAACTTAAGTAGCCGTTGGATCGTCATCATAGTCCGAGATCGAATCAGATGAATTGTTCTTTCAATTATGAAAAACATAATAAAAATTGTATCCATTTTACATGTAAATCAATAATATATTATTTTGTGCATCTTTTTCTTATCTTTATTACATGACTCAATTTTGTTTTGGATGAGATATTAAAAGTATATATGTGCTTTTATTAGAAAAAATATATATAATGAACGTAAACATAACATGATACATTAAGTGATAAATATAATTTTATAAGAAAAATTAGTTATCAAAATATAAGATGCATATTAATTTACACAGATTTGATCAAAATATAACTTAAATATAATATAATTTTAATTTTTAAGTTTTAATTTTAAAATTTATTTGAAAACACACATACTCTCTCTCTCCACACATTAATACACTAAATATACACAAAAAAAAAGTTTAAAATACTAAAGAAGGATATTTTAATAATTTATCCATTAAAATCAACAATTTTTATAGAAAGTTAACGAAAAAAATTGCTAAGTAATTTGTAGAACAATACATTTATTATAACATTAAAGAGCACTCTGTATTTGTTTTAAAAAAAATGCTAACCACCGTCCATAATTAGACTGTGAATGATGTATAAAAAGTGCATCGATATTCATAAATTATATGTTGATATCCTTGAATATTTATTATTATTTGTAAAATATATGTTAATATTTGTATTTATTTAATATTTTGTATATATATTATCTATTTAGCAAGGCGCCTTTTTTAAAAAGCCAATCAGGTGAACTGATCACAATCAGTTCGGTCATTTCCAAGCAGAGATCCTCATTCCCTGCCTAATTGTATCCTTACACGCATTAGGCAACTCTGTCGGGCCACCAAACAACACTGAAGCAGGAGAAGCAACTGACTTTAAGCTATGGAGTTTGAAATTTGAGAAAATCTCACACTCACACTTTCTCACACACACACACATACTAGCTAGCAGCGAGTGCTCACACGTTGTGTGTCTCGAGAATAAGAGCATGTATAGAAGATAATAATTCAAAATTAGAGACTCAACAGACGTGATAGAGAAAGTGAAAGAAGTGAGCAGTTTTAAAATCGCTAAAAGTTTTTTTTTTTTTTTTGGTGCTTTGTAATGTTATTGTTATCTTGATGCTATTGCTATATTATATAATAATAATAATAATAATAATAAAGAAAAGTTGCTTTAGTTGTGCGTTTTTTGGTCGTGCTATTGCTATATCCTTTTTGGTCGTGTTTTTTTTTTTGTGGAAAAAATAAAAATATAAACCGACTTAAAAAAAAGTTCTTTTTATAATAGTAAATATATATGTGTATGTATATGTATAATCTTCTGTCATCATCTTCACTTTATCCTCACTTTTGTCAAAGGTTGTTGTGCCTTCACCAAGTGCACTAACTCGTTAAGTGAATCCAACTAAAACATGCTTAGAATTGACTGTTAAATCAAGTGAAGTGCCACCACGTAGGCAATATTCATTGCTTAAGTTTGTGGATATCACCTACACTGCCACAAAAAAAAAAAACAGAAAAAGAAACTAGTAATATAAAACATTTCTTATCACCAAAATGAGTGAAAAAGTCAAGAAGCTTTTCCATCTTGACATATATATATATATATATATATATATATATATATATATATATATATATATATATATATATATATATATATATATTAACTTGTCAGTTGTCACAAGCTAATTTAGACATTATACATTTTTATTTTTTTATAGTCGAGGTATTCTGCCAATTTTGAGATTATCTCTAACCTAATACTGATTAATCTTCGGAAGATTAATTACACCATCCACTTGCAGAGACTTCATTTAAAGCGATAATTTTTTATCCTGTGTAGAATGACCTCATAAGAGTTGATAGCACATGAGAGATTTCGAACTTAAAACCTAGGAGAGAGCCTTGTCTGTTAAACTTTCTCAAACCCCGAGATTCGTAAGGTGGTAAAATTATAATAGGATTCGTAATACCAAGAGACTATTAATATCATGTATGAAATCTTCGATCATGTTAGTTTAGGAGATTCGGGATTGAGACTAATATTTCTTGACTCCTCATGACAGAGACAGGTTTTCCACTTAGAAGGACGCATTTGCAAATTTCAAATTTAGGTGTTTGTTGATTGGTTTGCATGTTTGTTTTGTCTTTTGAGATGAAGAGCAGTTACCAAATCCCCAGATTGGATTACCAACAACATCTCCCATAGGTCATTACGAAACCCGCTTAATGCCTGGACTTATAGTTCGTTGGGCTTCATAATCCCAACTCAAATGTGCAAACCAAACACCCACTTAATGGGGCCATTGTTTTTAAAGTGTCAATAAGTTAGCTTTATTATTTTAAAAGTGTTAATAGGTTAGGTCTTTTAATTGACGAAATTGTTCTTATTTTGTTGTTTAGCCGCCAATCGTTATTTTCTCTCTTTCTTGTTCAGTATTTTGTTTTTCTATTATCTGTTCAAAGCCAATACTTCAACGATGAATAGATAAAATTATTTGTTACAACAGATAACAGTATCTGATAAAGTTATTTTATCAGATAACATTACAACTTTATCTATTGATATATATGTTAGTATTTAGACTGCGATAATTATTAAGTTATTCTTTATATTATTTTAAAAAAATTATAATTTTTTATTAATTATTGGTTCGTCTTAACAAAAAAATTTAAAAAATAAACAGTTATATTCAAAAATTATAAAAACAAAAAATAGGTAAAAAATAATTTATTTAGGACTTATTTCTCCTCTTTAATAAGTTTTTTTTTCAACTTTTGAACATGATTTTGTACTTTTTAAATACTTTTCATTGAGACGAATCAATAAACTATAAAAATAATTGATGCAAAAGAAAAGATAAAAAATAACTTAGTTGAGTTAGGCCAAACAGAACCAACAAATAATATTACCTATCGGCTTTGATATCTGTATTGTCAAATTTGAACACATAAAACAATTAATTAATGTTATCAAATAGCATTATCTTTTAACCTATTTTGAGTAAGATAATGAACAAATATCAAGTTAGAAAAAATTAGAAGATAATATTAAGTTGGCTTATCTGTTGATTTTTATGTTGATCTAAAAACAAGAGATAACATCATCTGATAACTTTATCAGATAACTTGAACTTTTTGTGCTGATTTTTATGTTATCTAATAATGTTAATTACTTGTTATATTATTTCACAACATTATTAGATAATATTATGTGATAATGTTATGTATTTGATGTAAGGACATTTGTAAAACCGCATGTCAAAAAGAATTATACCCATAATTTAGTATTAAATAGATTAATTACACACTAAATCTTTGACTTTGGACTTTTGACCAAGAACTCCTATTTTATAAATTCAATTTGCAGATCATTTCCGAAACAAACTAATAGTGTTCAAACATTACAGTTGTCTAATCAAATGATTTATTTATATATTATCCTGAAAAAATAGACAATTAAACATTCATAATTCGAGCAGTCACGTAACCTATTTTTAGTCGGCCGATTTCGTATAAATAATATAAAATATTTTACAAACAAATTATATGAATTTTGATACGGGACTTGTCGTGGGCTCCACTGGCCAAACTGTCCCTTTTTTTTTTTTAATACAACTCAAATAAAAAAATAAAAGAAAAGTCTGAATCCAAACAAAGCAGTCGTGTCTCTACCATTTTCATACAAAATTAATTGTACCAAATCGCTTCTACCGAGTTCTCCAACAATAGCTTTTTTGAAATATACTCTTCCCATTAGTAGACGTTTCGGATGTCTATCTCAAAGAACTAATTGCAAATAATTACTAACGACACTTTTTGGAACATACACATACATAGGGTAAACTTTTTACAAATTTAAACTATTAAAAATGTCACTGGATGGTCGAGATTGTACAAATTATTCTTTGTTGTTTGATTTTAAAAGAACTTGCTCAGTTTGGATGGCAGGAATCGAAAATCTGAAATGGGTATCTTGTTCCTGATAATAAGATTCACAGGAATGTGATGCATGAGTAATCCTATTAAAGGGGTTGGTGAATTTTGAAATGTTACCGAGGAAAAATAGATGAAATCATATTCAAGCATTTGGTTTGGTTATTGAAAAAATAGGAATAAAATACATATTTATTTGATTTTTCAAAAATATCCTTCTCAATAACTAATAATAACACTTACCAACCATTGTATTCAATAACTTCAAAATTATCCATCATTTCAAAGTGAACTACCAAATGACTAAACTCTTCAAATACCAAACTCCTTAAGAACCTACTGCAACGTGTTAAAAATACTTCAATCGAAAGAACTTTCTTGTCGAGTGGACTAACTAACAGCATCTCTTTTTTTTACTACTAGTCTTTTGTTTTTCTTCCTATGTAGAATAAGAGGTTGTGGTGTTGGAGGTTATAAGAGGTATTAATTGACTTTTTCTTTTCTCCAGTAATTAGATTGCTTCGTAATTCCATATTTTTAGGGGGTAGTGGAGCAATCAGATTACTCGTCTATTCAGCAAACAGATTACTGCTGCATTGAGGCATCAGTAATCACATTCCTTCTCAAACTCTATTCAAACGATAAAATCTTAGTCATTCGAATCACATTTCTATTCCTCCCTAAGATCCCTGCCATCCAAACACAGCCTTAAGTAACCTATTAAGATTTTAAAAATGGGCCGAATACTGTTTCTTTTTGCATTAAAAAGGGGCCGATTACCTGCAAAGTAATATATTAATTTTAGGTTTAATTCCAAACATACGAAGATAAATAATAATTTCTTTAAGACTATCTTTTTTTTAAAAAAATAATAAATGTTGATATGTACTTTATTGTTGCAAAAGTTATAATTAATATGATCATAGATATCGGTTCTATAAGAGTATTCAAAATTCATCTTTTTACTTGGGTATTGTTAGTGTGAAATTCATTAGTTGTCAATAATTTTTGACCAGATTTTTTATTTAGTTTATTTTATTTAAAGAATTTAAATTCTATTATAATTATTATTTTGAAATTTCAAAATAATTGTGATTTAGATGGAGTAATAAATATGTAACATTTATTTACTGACTTTTTATAAAAAAATTAAATTATGATTTAAATTGGGATAGATGACAAATTGACATGACTTGATATAATAGGAATACGTCCCATGTCCATTCTAAAAATTCCAATGACAGTTCAACTAATTCGTGTGACTTTTTTAGGGTTCTCCTGGCGAAACCTGATATTTCAATACCTAGAAAGCATGAATACTGATGCGGGATACATATATGGTATGATATAGATATGACGATATGAAAAATAGGCCATACAGGTACAACTATGATTTATTAAACTCAAATATAATTTTATAGCAATGGTAATAAATTATCAATGTAATTTTTTCTATGATATTGTTAAATTGATTTGGTTACTTGTTTAATTTTAAAATTAAAAGATTAAAAAATCACGCATCACACAATAGGATTACTTCATTTTACTATATATTTCTCTACTTTTCTGTATTCTAAATAATTTTTTACCAATACTATATATGTAAGAATTGTCACAATCTTAATCGCATCACACAATGTAATTTTACTATATTGTGGATTCTTTTTCGATACATTTATACTTTATATTGCTATGCACAGGAGTTGTAAAGTTAAATGAAAATTATTTCATCATGTTAGTTTATAATAAATTCCTACCGTAATACTGTAATGCACATAGTTTTCATAGATGTGCAACTTAAAACATTTTCAATATCTGATTTTAAACTCTCTCTCTTTTTAGTGAAGTATTACAATTAAAATAAAATATTAAAATTCAAGAACTGTGATAGTTTAAAATAATTAAGAATAATTTTTGAAAGATAGATTGTCTAATTATGGAATAGTCTACCTATCAATTCCGCAAAAGTAGTCTTAATAATTTTTAAATAGAGCAACAAAAAATAAGAATTTTTCAAGATAAGTTAATGCAATATTTATCTAGCTATACTACAAAACACAAAAAGAAATTCAACCTAATAACTAAAAATTTGCGGTCAATAAAAAATATGATATTGTTGGATTTATATTAGGTAAAAATAAATTATCAAAGACCTACTTGATAACCTAATTATTAAGAAGCATATAAAAATTTCACTAAAAAAATCTAAATATGCATATAAAAGTTTAATTAAGACATTTTTCTGTAAAATTATGAATTCGTTGAGTAATTAAGATTTTTATCTAATTTAAATTTTCAACAGATGAGTATGAATACATGTAAATTTAACAGCTACATTTACCTACCTCAATCTGTCGTAAAGACGATAAATCCTCTTACACCGGAATAAATTCTACTCATCTGACAAACTCCAAAAATACTTAGTATGATCTATCACTTTCGTTACTCTTATTTTCAACATTAGGTGAGCCTCTTCATATCTATTATTTTATATTTTGAATACACAAAAACAAAGTCTAAAGGAAGAATTTCTTTTAATTTTTATCTTGCTTATCTAATTTTATCTTTAATCGTCAACATACTTATATAATTGACCAAATTGAAACTGCTTAGAAGATTAGTGAATTCAATGATTTTAAAGATAAATGATTTTGTAGCGATTAGAAAAAAATATCAACTTGTCCACCGTGAGTTGATTAAAATGTAACCTCGATCTAACCCCAAAATTGTCCAAAGTCTATATTGAGTTTAAATTTTCAAATTTTGTCCAGACACATTTTTGCAGTAACAATACCATCTTGCATGGACAACCTCGTTAATGATAACAAATACTCCTTAGTTATAAAAATTTATCTTGACAGTTATTCATTTAATTAAATTTTGGAATATTTTTAAGATATATTGTATTTATAAATAGGTAAACGAAAGTTCAAAAACTTATCTTTTTAAAAGTCAAAGTCAAGGCTAATGAAGAAATAACATGATTATGTACTTCAACTAAAGGTAAAAAAAATTAATGCATTTTAAGCTAACTATCACGCTACTTTGTTATTTTTGTAGATGATTATTGTGGTTTAGATATGGTAAGAATCAAACTAGGATAAAACTTGAGTTTGTCCCTACCTAAATTACCAACTAATTGTCGGGGCTTTAGGTGAAAACGACCAGGCAAACCTCCTAATAACTTCAAGTATTAAGTTGTCGAGTTTTGACCACAGAATATCTGAATTTGTAGCTCATCCGCTTTATCACTCGAACAACCCCTCAGAATTATCTCTTGAAAATTAAAATGACAATTCAATTAATTCAGGACAATTGACAAATTGAAATTCTCTTACGCAAAATGGTTGGTAGGAACAAAACCTTTAATCAGCGGGTCTGAATCATGAAATCTTGGAGTTACAAGTAATTTGCTGTCAAGCTAAAAGTCCAACTGATGAGAATATTAATAACGACCTTTCGCACCAAAGAATACCCAGGAAGGGGGTAGAGAGAGAGAGAGAGAGAGAGAGATAGAGAGAGAGAGATAATGAGAGAGGACTTTTCGGGACATTCCTCGTGTCATAGGTTCACATGAACTGCAAGATTGGGACTACACGTATACTTTCTTGTCAAAACTATGCATATTATTATAATTATGTGACAACTATCTAGCATCCAAATTTATATGAGACTAGTTTTGGGAATATATATTTGGAGTAATTAAATGATACTCCCAAAGTATCACGCGTTGTTTTTAAATAAAAACTCTTAACAAATTATGTAAAAATAAATTTTGCGGATGAAACATTAATACATTCTTATCTTGGATCATTTGGAGACAAGCGGTTTAATAGTAATTGGAAGCTCCAAAAAGTCGAGCTTTACCTATGCTGACAATTTCATTAACGAAGCACACGATTTTAAGAATGTAAAGTCGAGCTTTGATGGGTTATGTATAGTACTTTCTAAGTTTCGTTGCATTCCATGACCGAGACACAGTTTTTCTTTCCATGTCTTTCAATCTATAAGCCTTAGTGCCAACTTGCTCTGTTATTCGGTACGACCCTTCCCAGTTTAGGCTAGGGCAAAAGTTAACTTTTCAAGGGGGAGATATATACTAGTTTCAGAAGGGTTTTCCTAGAGTAGTTGACTGGGTTGTACACAGTCTCATTCTACCATATCAGAATCGAACTGACTGCATGAACTAAGACTGTCATATATAGATATTACGTTTCTCCCTCCCCGGGCTTTGCAAGAAGTGGTGTTGAAGTGAGGTACTGTTTCAACTGATCAAGTGTTTGGTCACATTCTTCATTCCACAGAAAGTTTCGCTTACTGTTCTTCCTCAAAATCTAAAAAAATGGACGACACTTATATGATGACCAATCATTGAATCGGTTCGGGGCGGTGAACATCCTGATAAGTTTCTACACATCTTTCAAGGTTGTGGGTTGGCTAAGTTGTTTGATTGTTGTGATTTGGCTTGTGTCAACTTCAATTCCCCTCCGAATCACTGAGTAATTGAGGAACTTGTCAGACTCGACGCTGAACACACACTTGGAAGCCTTCGGGCTCAATTTATGTTTCTTAAGTATGTTAAACACTTATTGTAGTTCTACCAAGTGTAATATTTTGGTAATTATCCTCTGATATGCTGATCTGGTATTTTTGAGGCCAAAAGGCATCACCCTATACTAGTAGAGCCCTCTCGGCATGATGAATGCCATCTTATCCTAATCTAGGCCAAACATGGCAATCTAATGATAGCCCCTATAGGTATTCATAAAGCTCATTCGATCCGCGTGTGTTTGGTCATTGCATCAACCAATTGATCTATTATCGGTAAAGGAAAACTATTCTTCTGGCATACATCATTGAGTTGGTGTAATTTACACACACCCTCTATTTTCCATTCTTCTTTTTGACTAATACCGTGTTGGCCCAGCTTGGATGGATACTAACTTCTCTGATTGCTTCGGCGTCCAGTAATCGATCAACTTCCTTAATAACTGCTTCGGTATGACATATAATCGACCAACGAGCCTTCTAAACAACAATCTGACGCACCAAATCAACCTTGAGGTGATGAAATATAAAATGTGGATCAACTCTTGACATCTCATATGGATTCCAAGTGAATACTGTGATGTTCCTTTTGAAGAAGTTAACCATCTATTTCCTTTTCTCCTTTGGTTAAGGACGAACCAATAAGAAAGAACTTGTATATATTCTCCTCGTCCAATGACACTGTGATCAAATCTTCAACTACTTTTTTGATGCTGGAGTGCCGACCTCCTCAAGAGCTGGAAGGTCGGGGACTTCGACCCAATGTACCGATTCGAGAGTTGTCTTTCTCTTCACGGCAATAATGTTACATTGCTTCATTGCCACTTGGTCTCCATAGATGATCTCCACCCCATTCGGCCATACGAACCTTAGCACTTGGTGGTAGGTTGACACAACTCCCTCTAGTTTGTGAACCCATTCCCTACCACCAATTGCATTGTACGATAATGGAACGTCCACGACAACAATTCAATTGACAAAGATACTAAACCCTTGACGACTGGGATGGTGAACTTGCCAAGAGACCAGATTGAGGCCCCATTAAAGATGACTAGGGAGACTTCGATTGGTTTTCGGTTTGCTTCTTGTAACCCATCTTTTAGAATAAGCCGTAGTACATTACTTTGGCTGAACTGCCAAGGTCAACCAACACCCGTTTTACGTAGCGCTTATCCAATCTCAAAGTAATCACCATGGCATCGTTGTGTGGGTGCCGAACTCTTTCTAGATATTTCTCGGTAAAAGAGATTACCTGTTTTGGTTCCACTTGGCTCTTCTTTGGCACTGGCTCTATTCTCATCACTTTGTTCCTCTAGGCCACCTATTGTAGCTCGACTTTAAGCCTTTCCTCGATGGCCTAATCCACCATACCATGAATCGCATGGATGGTTCGTATCTCCTCTATTTTGGTAGCCTACTTGTTGTTCTCTGGTACCGGGCCTTGGTTTTTCCTTGTCAATCCACTGTTTCAGGTGTTCAATGACAACATATTCGTCTAGGTGGGATTTCAACATTCGAAAGTTCATAGTCAGGTGCTCCAATCCTTGTGAAATGAACACTTCAGCCTCTGGTTCTTCATTCTTGGTTCTCCCAGTAGCATGTTGGACCATCTAAAGACACTAACAAAAAGATTTAGAATCGTTTGATACATGTATGTTTTATGTGTATTGTGTGGAATCCACGTTCATTGAACGACTCTAAACGTGTTTGTTTTTTAATCTTTATCTGGACATTTGAGTCCCTATCATTGTGCAATTTGAGAACTTACCACTCTATTGGCTCGAGAGATTTTTTTTCCCTAAAAGCTAATTCATAAGAGTTTTATAGCGCATTATTATTATTAACTAAATATTACTTTATTTCCAATTAGAAAATAGTAAAAAAAAAGGATCCACAATTTAAAATGAACAACATAGCCGTAGGTGCCATGAGGAATCGAGGAGTCATAGTAGACTTTCAATATTAGTAATAACGAGATGTGAGAAATCACATGTAGGTAGTACAGTTAAATTAAATATTACTCATCACTGTCAACTTTCCCTCCACATTGACTATAAATTGCCCCTTGTTCTCTAAACTAATAGTCACTCGTAGCCTATTTAGTATAATTAATTTACACCTCCACGAGATTTTGTTTACGGTTCAGTTCTTGGATAGTTCAGAAGTGAAGGTTGGAATGGGCCAGGGTTGATGTAAAATTGTCAAATTTCATCATGTTGATCGACATGATAATGAAAATAATGTCTACGCAATCTTGCATCACGCTCTAGAGAATTAACATCAACTTCAATTCTTCGAGATTTGGGGAGACGATTTTCAAAAATATGAGCATCAATGATAGAGATTGGATGATTTACAGTATCAACATTGGAACTTAATTGGGATGTTGCCATCGGCTTCCGAGATAATGTCATTTTTTCTTTTGAAATATGTATCAATAGGACTTGTCTTTCCCATATACAATCAAATAAAAGTTACCAAAATTATATTTTAATCATACAACACAACCAATAGCCAGAACTATCAAAATTATCAATCAACAATCATATAACATATACTCAAAATTCAAAAGGGGGAGAACCACTGCATCACACTTGCTCTCTTGGCAAGAACTACAACAAGACATTATAAGGGGGTGATGCGGGGGATCATGTGCTCCCACGACAAGTATAAGAAAAAGGGATACAAATATTACATTACTCCACCAATTATGAATGGTAGCAAGCAATCTCCAAATATCAAAATATCACCTAAAAATATGGAAAGAAAAAAGTAGTAAGTAAAATAATTGACTTTGAGAATTTAGATTTACAAACACAGTATCACACAACTAATAAAATTACAATTGGAATTAGTGAAAATTTGTGACTACTCAAAGTGTCAAAGGCATAAATTCTAAAAAACAGTAGTCAAGTAGTGGCGAATGTGAGTTCGAGAAAATGAGACTACTCACCACCGATTTCTAGGGTTTGAGGAGCTGTAGTGTATTTTTTTTTATAGTGCGCATGTTGTGTGGGCAAAAGAACATAATTTTGCCTGTTTTGCTCTCGAAACTATATTGTTATCAAAATACATTGAACTGAATATATGTAGTTTTGAAAACAAAGCGCGTAAAACTATGTCATTTTGCTCGGACTACACGCATACTATAAGGAAGTCTATTGCAGCTTCCCCGAATCCTAATTTCTATAGAACAAGACCTTATATGGCTATATCTTAATTTATTACACAATTTATACTTTTAAGTATGGACAAATGAATAAAAGGAACAAGAATCAAATAAAGATTACACCATGGAGTTAATTGTGCACACAGTGCACAGATCTAGTTCCTAAACGCTAATAGATTACTAAGTAACTATTGAAATATTCAAATAGGAATTACGGGTCAGTAGTCACACACGGTGAAAGCATCGGCGGCCGATTCCTCTACTGTCAGCTATGGCGATTCGTCTCATAATTGGTGGTTATGGATTCTGTTAGGTCTTCGAGTTTGACCGAGGATTGTTTTTTAATTCTCTCTGTATTCTGTAAGAGGGTGACCTGTGGCATATTACGCATTAGAATATTACATTAAAAAAAAAAAAAATTAAGGGTGGCACGTTGTAGCTCTCCCCCCCTCAATAACTTCGCCCCTGGTGAAAGAGACCATATGTTTTCAGATTCATACTAATAAACAATAAAAGAAAACTACCAAGAAATACAACATCACGTAAACTATCCAAAATACAACATGTTGGACGTGGCCTCTTATGGAACATATATATATCTAAAGAGATCATAAAATTATATTAACAGGTTATTTTATCGGTAATGGAAAATTATGATGTTGATGCTTTGATACCACATATAAGTTTTTTCAACGGTGTTAAATAAATAACGACCTATTTTTATTTCAGGATCTAAAACTATTATGATCTCACAAATTAAAATATTATACGGAAATAAAATAATCAAGAACAACGTACTTAAATCGATAAAGACGATCGACATATTTAAATTTATCCATGTAGAACTTGAACGACTTCATACTTAATTACAACAATCATGATTTTACAAAGAGCAATATGTTCTAGGTGGATGACCAGTTTCTCTCACTTACCTTATTTCTATCAATTAGTCACTTTAATTTGATGGAAGATAATATGCACTTTTATAAATAGAGAAATAACCAATTTCTTAATTGAACTGTAATTTCTACTTGCCATAAAAGTAAAAGTCATATTGAAAATCACTTCATTTACAGACCGATTAAATAAGGGCCTAAAGATATGAAATTATAATATTGAATCTCAAATTATATATATGTATATAACACACATAATAATCGGGTCAACTTATCGACATTTTTAGAATGAACAACATAGCCGTATATGTAACTTGAGGAGTCATTGTAGGGTTTGAAAATTAGTATTCCCTCCGTCCCAAATTCACAATCCCTCTTTGGAATTCTAACTTTTTAGGAGAACACAGTAATTACTGCAAAAAAGTATTTTTCTTTCCAAATACGTCTTTGATTTAATTGATGTGTACACTAACAGTTTTAATATTTATTCAAATAGGCAAAAAGAAAATTTAAACAAATTATAATTGTTATTTTTAAAAAATAAACTTTTATTTTTGCACGTCTCAAACTGAAATAATAACTATCATAACGAGAAGGAGAGAGTAATAACGAGATAGGAGAAATCACATGGCGGTACAGTTAAATTAAATAATTACTCATCACCGTCAACTTTCCCTCCACATTGCCTATAAATTGCCCCTTCTTCCTTAAACTCATAGCCTGCACATCTCTCTCTCTCTCTCTCTCTCTCTCTCATGGATTCTCAAGTTAACGTGCCTAGATGGACACCAAGCCAAAGCCCAACAAGCACACCCATAGCCAATCCCAAAAGGATGGAGAGCCATTTTCTTGATCCAGAGACAGAAAGCCTGGATTCAGATGAAGATGACTTACACTTCAATAACACCAAATCAAATTTTCCATTTAGCACTATGCCCACATCCCCACCACTTCATCACGTTGTTTCACCGCCTCCAACCATCTTACCACTGCATATTGGTAGTGACGTTAAAGCCTCGTCACCAAAGATGGTGGGTGATGATTTTGTGGTGAGATTTAATGAGAATGGTGGTGGTGGTGATGAGGCGGCGGGGTGGAGGGGGAACGGGATTTACGTGACGTGGAAAGAGTTATGGGTGATGGTGCCGGAGAAGAACGGCGGACGACGGGCTATTATGCAGGGAGTAACCGGGTATGTGGAGCCTGGTGAGGTGTTGGCTATCATGGGTCCATCTGGTTGTGGAAAATCAACCCTTCTTGATGCTTTAGCAGGTACGACCTCAATTTGTGTACTGTCCTTTTTTTCGAAATTAAATAATTACCAAACAAACTTTTGTTTTTTAAAGATAATTATTAGTGAAATGATTGAAATGCCAAGGCACCCCACCTTATAGTTAAAAATAAATAATTTTAAAAAATTGTGCAAGAATATTACATTCGCTAGTAGTTATGTCATTTTCAAATAATAATTCAGTTACGTCACTAATTGTGACTTTCGTAATGCATTCATAATTTTTCGTTATATTCGATAGTTGTTATATGTGCCAATTTTTTGAAGTTCCATTCTGGAGATGGAGGGGTTACTATAGCATAATTTCCTGTGAAACGATGGGATCATGGAACCTAAACATTGTTTATTTATTATTATTTTAAGAATTTTGTGAAAAACAACATAAATACACACAGATCTAATTACGTATGTGTTTATGTATTATTTTGTGAGACACGCAATGAATTTCTATTAGTTTTGTATTTACATCCTTACAGATTCATATATGTACAAAAGCTTTCCCTGAGTTTGTGTAAATAAAGGATACGAGCCAAAAATCAATTAGAACACACCTGTAAAGAGCATGATTTGTCTTAGATTCAGAATCGAATATTGAATTCAAGGGAATTGCCCTTATTAAAACACGATTCTCCTTGTTTTGTTTAAAAATAAATAAAATCTATCAAATCTCATAGACATAACTGGCTTACCATCCACTTTAATTGACTTTGTTATTTCATTAAATTTCCCAATTTAGTTGACTTTTTTATTTCATCGAATTTACACCTACGGGGTGACGGCCTTTTTTAGACAATTCATAGTATTTGCGTCAATTTACACATAGCTTGACTAATTAAAGCATAGAGAAAGTCCTAATTAAACAACTTCGAACCTGAATTCTTAGGACTGAACAAAATCCTAAGTCTCGAGTTTCGATCACTAGGTTAATTCTTTAAGACTACATCTGCAAAATCACTTGATGATTATGATTATTAAAGCGTGTAGTTAACCTAATCCGAAATTTCTTTGACTTGTTATGTTGATTAGAAGGATAAAATTGCTTTATTTGGTTGACCATAAGGAGAAAAAAAATGTTTTCCATCATTTTCCTTCAAGATTTTTGGAGATTGGATAAACTATATTAATGTTTGCTTTTGAATAGAGTACAGTGATGGAGAACAAATGAGTAACTCTTCCTACCTTCTCTCTTGTCTGTTTCTGCTGTTTTTCTCAACTTTTGGAAGAGTCTAGCCTGATAGATTTTTGTTGCTTACATACTTACGTATATATTCACACACATATCTTGTGGACTGCACAAAACATTGTGAATGTAAATTGTTTATGCAAGTAGAATTTTTATTTTTATATTATAAATTGAGCAATGCTACTAACACATCATGTCTATATATGTGATATATATCTATTAATTTGAACACATATCAAAATTTATGCTACCCGCTTTTATATTTTGTCTCATAATAATATGTCACGTAGGCATGATGTACACTTAGATGCGCAACTTGATGTGTTAGTAGACTTATTCTTACAAATTAAGACAGCGTGAGTCCATCAAAAGATATTTTCAAAACAACAGTTGAGATCGTTTTCATCTAACGGTTGAGGTTGACTATAAAAAATAATCACACAATAATCTTAACTAACATTTATTGGCCCCACAACTTTAAAAAAATTAATAAAAAGGTACGTTAATATTCATCATCTCTCTCTCCCTCGCTATATAGCTCAAGGAACCAATACTTTTTTAAACCAACATCTAAATTCTTCAATCCTGATTAAACTTTAACGATCCAAACCATTCAAATATATTTAAAATATATTTTTAAGGGTACCCGCTAGAAATCAGCTCAAAATATTACAGGAAAGGACTTGATCCAATCAGTGGTTCGAAATGTTGACAGGAATTATTTTATGAACCATTATTTGGATCAAGCTTTTTTAGGTAATATTTTAAATTAATTTTTCACGGTTACCCTTAAAAATATGTTTTAAACACATTGAACGGTTCGGATCGTTAAAATTTTATTAAGAATGAAGAGTTCAGATGTTCAGATGTTGGTTTAACATTGGTCTAAAAAAGTATTGGTCCATATATATATATTTTAGACCAACGCCTAAACTCTTCATTCCAGATTAAATTTTAATGATCCAAACCGTTCAATGTGTTGAGCACTCTATTTTTCTAAATTAATTAATTTTTATGAATATTTACTTTTTAATATATATGTATTTTCTTCAAAAAATATTGTATGGTCCGAACTATTTTCATAATGGCATGAGGCTCTTTAAACACATCTTTACAACAACTAAGATTGTTTTGATCTAAAAGATGATGTTCACTGTAAAAATATTACACAGTATAACATGATAATAGCTTGAATGATAAGTGAATTATAATCTAATATGGATTTAATTTTATTAGTACATATAATACGCTAGTATTATTCAATTGGCATCAATAATCGATGAAGTCAATTTTTGCAGAGATATGTTTCTCTATAAGAAAGCAAGTTGTGTATTCACTCTCAGATTTCGTAGTATAATGGACAATCTTGACCAATCGTCCACTAACTTGTTGTACCCTAGTCGCATGGTTCAAAATAGTTAATTTAAATTATTTGTAGTAACTTATTTTGTCATTATATATTTAAAATCACCTTTTTATTTTTGACGGGATGTCACAATCTCTCTACTTGCATAATCTAGTGCACTCGTAAAAAATTGAACACTAGCATCACGGCGGTATCGCATTTATCGATGCCCTTAAATTAAATATTTTGAACCCCACACACATAGAGACACATATGCATGTGTACGTATATGTGTATATACATAATACATACATATATATCGTAATTAATATACTGTTTACTACTATTGACTTGGTTAAATAACTAATTGCAGGGAGACTTGGCTCAAACACGAAACAGACCGGAGAGATCCTGATCAATGGCCGTAAACAAACTCTAGCTTTTGGCACTTCGGTAAGAGACAAAAAATGGGGGGGAAAATACTCCATCCGTCCCGATTTTCTTTTAAAGAATTATCTATATTGAGTAAATAATAGTATTTTAAATAATTATGAAAATATTATCTAATAGAACTAATTGAGATCTATCAAGCATTAAATATAAAAAGAGTTATAAATCATTTTTTGAGAGGCCCCGAATAATGAGAGTGGACAAACAAATTAACTGGGTCGGAGGGAGTAAATTGCAAATAACCTATTTAATAAATTTTTTTTTGAAAAGTATCTGATTAATTAAATTGTTCACATTAGTTGTGTAAAAGGCCTGAAATCAAGCTATACCAAGATGTTTGACTCGCAAATGTAGGCCATGCACATATGAAAAAGGTACCTTAATTTCAAAAATGTAACAACTACCACCTTGAATTATTGAATGTGGAACTCGAAGGTTTGAAACTAAAAAAACTAATAAAACAAAGAAAACAATTTTAGAAAATATTCTGAAATTGATTTGCAGCTGAAAATTCATTGAAACTTTAGATTACCTTAGAAACTTTTGTTAAATCTCAATGGGTCTTTTGATTTTCTTAAATTCATTGATTTTAAATCATTAAAATTCTACATAAAATGGTTTAAGCTAGCTAGCATGCTAATACTAACCTCTTATTATGGGAAAGAGTTTCTCATGATCATGTATTTGATTTTAGGCCTATGTGACACAAGATGACACCTTAATGACAACTCTAACAGTGAAAGAAGCCGTGTATTATTCAGCGCAACTCCAACTTCCTGACTCCATGTCAATATCTGAAAAGAAAGAGAGAGCAAACGCTACGATAAGAGACATGGGGTTGCAAGATTCGATGAATACGAGGATTGGAGGGTGGAGTTCGAAAGGCCTAAGTGGTGGACAAAAGAGACGACTTAGCATTTGTATTGAAATCTTGACGCGCCCTAAGCTTCTCTTTCTCGATGAGCCTACTAGCGGCCTGGACAGTGCCGCGTCTTACCATGTGATGAACCGTATCATAAAACTCGCGCAACAGGACCAGAGGACTGTGATTGTATCTATCCACCAGCCCAGCAGTGAAGTCTTTGAGCTGTTTCACAATTTATGCCTTCTCTCCTCTGGTCAAACTGTCTATTTTGGCTCCACCTCAGCTGCTAATGAGGTAACTGATGAAGCCTATTTTGAACCAAAACTACTCCAAATTTATTCCTTTTCTTTTACATGTAGACAAGAAATCTGTTAACAGAAATCAAACACAATGGACTAATGGATTGCATGATGATATTGCTGCAGTTTTTCACTGTTAATGGCTTCCCTTGTCCACCAATGAGGAACCCGTCTGATCACTATCTTAGAACGATCAACAAAGATTTTGATGTGGTAAGTAGTCACCAATTTTGGACTATTGGCGACTGAACAAGTAGTCGGGAAGTGTGTTTTTTCTTGTAGTGTCTCTGTTTGTATTTTTTTCCATTTGTTAGCAAGTCTCACATTGCCTACGTCGGTTCTCCTTCCTTTGCTTATAAATATTGGGTAATCCTTACCTTGCAAGTCGGTTTTCAGAATTGAGTTAGGCCCATGGGTTTCGAAGATGGTATCAGAGTCAGGCCCAGGCATGTCCGTGGAGTCTTCTTGTCTATCTCTCCGTTCTCCTCACATCTGTGCTCCACGCTTTGCGTGAGAGAGGGTGTTAGCGAGTCCCACATCGCTTATGTTGTCCTTCTTCTACTTATAAACCTTGGACAAGCCTTACCTTGCAGGAATGTTTTCAAGGTTGAGTTAAGTCCATCGATTTCTAAGACCATTCAATCCACAAACCAACGTACGCCAATACGACTACTCATGTAACTGATGACTCAAAATTTGATGATCACAACTCCCAGTTCTTCATATTAATAACTTGATTCTCCCTATATCATTATGCGAACTTTATTTAGCCCTTTGTATCTTGATCCTACTTTCTCAGAACCAGGATAAATGAATTTTGCTGAATCGTTTGTGGATTGTTAGGATATTGATGATGGAGATATGAGTATTGGAGAGGCAATTAATACCCTCGTTAAATCATACAAGTCATCTCAGGCTTACCTACGAGTTCAACAACGGGTCCATGAGATATGCCAACAGGTATGCAAAGAAAACAGAGTTTTTTTATAAAAAAAAAAAATTGAACTTTCATTGATCACAATTTCTCAGAATCCAAAAAGGTGTACTAACTTGAAGTGGGTTCTTATTGTTTTGAAGAGTGGGGGAACACTGGAGAACAAGGGAAGTCAAGCAGGCTTTATTACTCACTGTCATGTTCTCACGAGAAGATCCTTTTTGAACATGTATCGCGATTTAGGCTACTACTGGCTTCGGTTAGCCATATATATCGCTTTGTGCCTATGTGTCGGAACTATTTTTTATGATATTGGGTTTAGCTATGGATCGATCCAGGTAACTTACATCGTTAAATCAATTGATTCATTTTATATGTTGATCGATTGAATACACCATATATTTGTTTGGCTTCTTTTTTTTGTTGTGATTTTTCTGATGACTATTTGTTTTGCTCCATATACTATATAGGCTAGAGGTGCGATGCTCATGTTTGTGGCAGCATTCTTGACTTTTATGGCAATCGGTGGATTTCCTTCTTTTGTGGAGGATATGAAGGTACATATCTCGTGATTTCATCTTCATTTATTCGATAAGATTTCATTATATTGATATATATGAATTCGTTTCCTTGTTGAAACCAGATTTTTACCCGAGAGAGGTTAAACGGTCACTATGGTGTTGGTGCATTTGTCGTGGGAAATACATTTTCCTCCATCCCTTACTTGTTTCTCATCTCCGTGGTACCCGGGGCACTGGCTTATTACCTTGTGGGACTTCAGAAGAGGATAGACCACTTTGCCTACTTTGTGTTGTTATTATTTGCGTGTATGTTGTTGGTCGAAAGCCTAATGATGATCGTCGCAAGCGTGGTTCCAGATTTCCTAATGGGTATCATTACGGGAGCTGGAATTCAAGGTGTGATGATGCTGAACGGGGGCTTCTTTCGATTACCAAATGATCTTCCCAAGCCGTTTTGGAGATACCCGATGTACTATATCGCCTTCCACAAGTATGCAAATCAAGGATTCTATAAGAACGAGTTTGAAGGACTAAGTTTCCCTAACAATCAAGTAGGAGGGCCACCAACAATTACTGGTGATGAGATATTGAGAAATATATGGCAAGTGGAGATGGGTTATTCCAAGTGGGTTGATCTTGGCATTTTATTAGGGATGGTAGTTCTATACAGGCTTATGTTCTTGGGAATCATAAAAAGTGTTGAGAAGCTTAAGCCCATCCTAAGGGCATGGACAACAACAACTAGCTAAAGTCCCTAGCCAATTTGTAGAGGCTACAACTTATGTCTGGGAAGAGCTGAGAATGAATCTTTTAGAGGGTGATGAGGCTGTTTTGTAGAGGGTGATGAGGTTCGTCAGGTGGACTTATTTCTTGTTAGAATATAGTGGTTTTTATATCTAGGGATGTGATTATTCATAAGCACTTTATTATTTCGATTGGTACATATCTTGAAAAGTTGATTGGGTATTGGGATTCGAGTCTATCTGTTGATATTATGCTTGGTTTCTTTTTAATCTTTGTAATACCTTTTGAATGATTAATATATAAAAAAAAATTCCGATCAAAAGGAATTTTTGAATGCGTATTAGTAAACTTTTATGCTTTTACAGGTGGGATTGTTGTCTAAACCTATTTTAGATCACTGTCCCATAATCATTTCAGATGAAATCATTCAGATTCATGGATGTCTAGACTCTAGTTATCAAATGCAAAGTGTATGAAGATAGCTGAAGAGACATGGAAGAGAACTTTGTATGCATGGTTGGGTTGGTCATAAGATAATGAAGAAACTTCAATGAGTAGAAACAAGTTTGAAAGTGTGGAATAAGTAGGATTTGGTGACATTAACAGAAACTCCAAGTCACTGAAGTGAAAATACATGATTTTGACCTGTTGGGAGAATCAAGCCAGTTAAATGCAAATGAGAAGTGAAAAGAAACAATGCCAAGTCAGAATTCCAAGAATACACAAAAATGGTCTCTATATGTAATTAAATAGCTTAGGAATTTTTCAAACATCATTCTGCTTGAAAATTGGAAATACTTAAGCAAAATACATAGGGAAAGTGCCATCCAATATACTACAACTATTCAAAATAAAGTTAAGTTTATAAACCCTTGGTTATTTCCAAACACGGCTTAACTAGCAAAAAAATAGTACTAATGTTACATTCCGTCAAAGCAAGTTCATCTTGCTATAGTACAACATAACCCGAATAACATAAAAGAAAAGTGCAACAAGTCAAAACAGCAGCTAAGCATAATTTCCGTCATCTTTATCACCTAAAATGTTACTTTTATAAAAAGATCATTAGCACAAAGCTAGTGCGAGAACAAGTTAATGCCAAGTTTACAAGTTGTCCATGAATTGGTCTCGTTACCATTTACCAAAATTCAGTATCTATATTCTAGCCGAGCTACTCATCACATAATGTCACAAACTTTCTTAATGGTCCAAGGTCATGCCAATGACAAGTATCAAAACACACTTCTATTGGAGGATTCTCAACAACTGTTGCTTCTGAAAAACCCTTATAGCTCGGGGCTGGTGTATCTTAGGAGAACGTGTGGAGACCTCTTAGTTCGAGGGTGCCCCTGTACTTAAGGACCCTTTTGAGGTCGTCTGGTTTTGTGCCAACACGGTTTCTATTTTAGTTGCCAAAAATGCTAAACACACACCACTTTTGCACATCGCTTTCACACATCACTTAGTTTTGTATTGGAAAAAAATCATATTTGTTTTTGACCCATATCGCTGAAAACATATTTGGATCTTTCTTAATATAAAACGACGTAGTTTTAAGTGATGTGTTAAAATAATGTGTATGTAGCACTCTTCTTTTAGTTGCAATTGAAACTTGTAAAAAACAGGAGATCAAGAAATGAATGTTAAGCAAATTGGAAAATGTTAATGACGGAGACATCCTTATTTGTGAGGAATATGTATATTGTTCTCCCCCGACAGCATTTGGATTGAACTCCTAATTACCTATGACTCCCACCTTCCACTACGACACCTACTGAGATGTGCAGCATATCTTAGGTTGCCCCCTCACAAATTGCTTAGGTAACAACAAGGGTAATTTTGATGTCGTTTGGGACGTTGGACCTACAACTAAACTCCGCCCCATTTTTCAGGAATATCACATTGACATTGGGACCTGGAAATCTCCATTTTTTAGAAGTAAATGGGGTCGACCGAGCAAAGAAAAGAATTGAAGGACTAAAGAAAGAAGAAAGAGGGCCTAAGACTGTTTTGAGGGAACACGAGGTTTGTCTATGGCTGCTAAGATGCAGTAGGGCTAAAAGGATTCAAGAATGGATTTATCTCAAAAGCAAATGAGGAAGAAAGGTAAATGGGAAAAGCGAATGTAAAACGATATATACAGTGAAAAAGAGACGTTATAGTTGGCACGCGCGAAGGGTCGTGTCGGTTACCCAAAAAGTTGCTACCATACATGATTGTGCATTGAATGCGGCTGTACGAATTCAAATTAAAGGATAGATGATATTCGGTCAAGCCAAACGTATCTGGGCAATGGGTGTGGAGACGTATAAAGAAATGATAAGCTTTGCCTACTTTGTCTGCTCGGTAGAGGACATCCAAAATTAGAAGAACAATTGAAGAAGGTAAAATCTGACTAACCTAATTAAGATTTTAGGGAGCAAATAAGGGAGAAGTCAGCTCGACAACAAAGACGTGCTACTAGCCAGAGAAAGTCGATTAAGTTGTAAAAAGAATGGTTGAGGATAAATTTTGAACTCAAATAGCTCGAGACTTGTTTTAAACCGACATGAAGGAAAAATCTTAGGTCAATTTGAATTATAACGGAAAATTAATAATTGAATGAAATTATAACGAGGATAAAATTTTTAAAAATTCAAATAAGACTTATTTTATTAGAAGTAACATTTAATTCGTCTCCAATAAAAAGTTATATAAGAGGAAGAAAGACTCATATTAACGAGGAGAACCCCTAGAAAAAACAGACATTTGATGAGAAAGGGTCCTGTTTAGTGTTTTCCCATCAACCAAATGGTCCGTTAAGCGGAATTGTCAAAGCAGCCCAGTTTGAGTAACCGGGCCTAATGGTAACGTACGTACTTAAACGACACCGTACGTAATATGTTCCCAGCACAAGGATTTTATTTTTCCCCACTTCGGACGGAGTATTGCCGTGCAGTGAGTGAGAGAGAGAGAGAGATGGAGGAAGAAGAACACGAGGTCTACGGCGGGGAAATCCCCGTCGAGGGTGAAATGGAAGGGGACGTGGAACCGCACAACGCCGACGTCGATATGTCTGCCGCCGATGACGATGCCGTTAAGGTCTTCACCCTATCTCTCTCTTTCCGTCATCTTTTTATTTATGGTCTGCGTTCGTATATCTGTATATTGAAGTCTCTATACGGGAAATCACCTTATATTGGATTGCCGCAAAATCTTGATGCTTGTGAATCGGTCGTCTGGGCAGGAACTAGATGAGATGAAGAAGCGATTGAAGGAGATGGAAGATGAAGCTGCTGCTCTTCGGGAGATGCAAGCTAAAGTTGAGAAGGAAATGGGCGCTGTTCAAGGTGAGAGTCATCTGTTTCACCATTTTTCTTTGTTCTTGGACGATATCTTGCAAGACCAGCCTCAAGATTTTATTGGGAGGGTGAACCTACAAGTTTGGAATTTGGATAAAACCCTATTATGACAACAGGGATTTTAAAATTGGGGTGGCGTTTGCCCGTTGCCCAGCTGCTGATCTCTTGCACGGTTTAGAGATTGAGATCTCAATTCGTTGTATGTCATCTGTATAGACGTATGTTCTTTGGCTGGGATCTCAAGGTTTATCATCAAGCGTTCACCATTTTTACAATGTTTAAGAGCATTTTCCCCTTCCCATGATCGTGCTTGTGCAAAAATTTTGAATTATTGGCAAAAAAAAGTGCTCCCTCTTTTCTTGTGGAATGTCCTAAATATAGCAAGATCCTATATATATTATCCTAAATTTGGCCGATGGAATATGCAGGCAAAATTCTAGGTCGGTCATTGTTTGACCCTGTCTTCATGGAATTGACCAGATTTCCTCCAAAAAATATTCCATATTTTTTACTTATTTATTTGTTTATTTAATTGAAATTAGTGAATTATTTACCCTTACATAAAATGATCACTATACACAATTCATACAAAGTACAATTTCAAACCAGTGTTTTAAGAGGCCAGAAGCCCATTGAGGTGCCAAGTTGCCCTGAAGCCTAAGTGGTGAAACACAAGATGAGGCGCATGCCTCATCGAAGTGAAGCAAATGTTATGAAAAAAGAGTAGTATACATTATCAATGTCCAAATAACTTAATAAAACATAACATCAATAGATAAAATGATTGGTCATAAACCAAATACCAGGATTTAAGTGATCAAGTATCAAATGCCCAACCATTAGTAAAGCCAGAAAACTACAAAACAAAGGAATAAGGAAAAAAAAAAAGGGAAAGGTACATAGAGAATATAAATACATAGACAAAGAAGCAACAAAGAAAAAGAACATACCCAGGTGCATGTAAACACACACACACACGCACACAGAGACTTCTCGAATTCAAAAGTGAAAGTCGAAGTCAATATTAGATGGTACAGAGTCCATGATAATTGGGTCTTTTTGCAAGCTCCTAATATAGATATTATATATTGTGTATGCACCCAAAACTGGTTGGATGGTCATGAAAAGTAGAAGGCCTTGTTTCAATTACCTAAGCCATAGCTTAATAATCAACCATCCAACCAATGCACATGCTTCAGGCACCTCAGGCTAAGGCACGTGCTTTGTGAACTTTCCCTACACTTCTTCACCCTCACCTCGCATCGCTCAAGTGTTGTGAAATGCATGGGGTGTGCCTCGCCTCGCTTCGCTTCGGTTTTGAAACCCATTTTTAACCATTCCAAATGCATGGCAATAACACAATAGGGTATTTAGTTTGTATGAGCAACCTGATATACTGTGATATTTTGAGCATGGATTACGTTCCTTGCTTCCCCTTTCTCCTTTCTTCTTCCACCTTCATTGTTATGCATTCTATAGCCTAAATTTGTAATAAACCCCTTTCAACTATGACTTCAGTTGGAGTTTCCTCCCTAACATTTAGCTCAAACATTTAATGCCCTAAATGTGTTTGTTTTGTAGTTAACACCTTCTGCTAGCAATCTGTTAGGAATTTGGCAGTTAACCAGTTGAATGGAATGTTTGACCAGCAAAGATTTTAAGCATTGGGGTTCAAGAAATCATTCTATCTGAACATGGCCATATCTCAAGTCAAACCAAACATCGCCATACGCACACGATAGCTTAGTCCTTGAATTATCAATCAAACTACCCATATAAATCCCCCTCCCCCAAATTGAAACCCTTGCCATTCACCTCCTTATCTCTCCCCATCCCTACTCCCAAGCGAGAACACTTTGGCTGCTATCCTCCTATCTGCTGAGAGGTTGACAGGTGAAGATTCAGAGATCAATCCGCGAGAAAATAGACGTTGAGAGAGGTAAAAGAGAGAATTTTGAAATTTAGGATTTTTTCAATGAAACTTCATTAAAGCTTACCAAACAAAAAAGAAGAAGTAATTTCGTTAGTATTTAAATCTGCAAGATCAATATGCCTCATGACGAGTTAGGTTTCACTTAGGAGACCCAATGCGGGGATAAGTGTATCGGTGATGGGAATAGTCAAGGTTGGCTACTGTACATTGGTGCTCAAAGAGGTGATTGCTACATTTCCATTGTGACGGTCTTGGTTTTCTGCTAAATTGAGGCTCAAATTGCGGGCATGGCGGAGGATGTGAATGGGCGTGGCCTCTAGGTGATGGGATTGATGTGGATAGCTTTTGGATTGTTTGCATGGTAGGAGTGGTGGCCAGGTTTTATTTTTGGGTTGCTATGTTTAGGCTGTGAAAGGGATGGTTTTGTTTGGTGGTGATACCTAGATTTTGTGTTGGGTTTTGTTCGTATGGTGATTGGGTAACTATGTTAGGGTTTAGGGTCATCAGGTAGCAAGTCAGAGCATAGTTATTAAAGGCGCACCTAGGCGCAGGCCTAGGCTCGAGGCTCACCAAGGGTTGGGTCTGACGCCCTGACCAGGGCCAAGCGAGGCTCCTTTACTAAGGCGCGCGCTCTTTTGCGCCTCGCGTGCCTTGACGAAAAAACACGATTTTTTTAAAATAAAAAAATAAGTGAAAAAAAGACATACATGTTGATCATATCACAGACATTACGCCTACCTCTCACTCTCTCATGATTGCGATCTCACCAAGCCATCAAGTATTTTCCGTCTCTCTCTCTCTCACTCTCACCGATTCACTCTCTATCTCGTTCTCTGTTTCTCACCAATAGGATGGAATTCCTAATTTTCTTAAGTAACACCTTGTATATTGTTGTACAATACGATTAAGTTATTGCTTATATATATATATATATATATATATATATATATATATATATATATATATATATATATAGTACAACAATTGGGTTGCTTTGGTCTTTGTGATACTTGTCTTATTATATGTTATTCCTAATGGAAGTTTCAGTGGGTGAACTCATGTTATTCTATTTGTTTTGCTTATGCACTTATCATTTTGTATTCTTTTTACACATATACACATGTATATGTATATGTACATATGGGTGTGTGCACGCCTCCTGCCTTGCTTTGAATAGCTTGGTCGATTGTTTACCATTGATTGTTGAACAAACATTATATATATATATATATATATGTGTACACATATATATATATATATATATTGTTATTTTTTCTTGTTTAGGTGCGCCTCGCTTCAATAAAGCCCGTGCCTTGCCTTGCGCCTACACACACATACACACATGTATATGTACATATGGGTGTGTGCGCGCCTCCTGCCTTGCCTTGAATAGCTTGGTCGGTTGTTTACCGTTGACTGTTGAACATTATAAGTGTGTGCGTGTGTTTTTTTTTTCCTTTTCTTGTTTAGGTGTGCCTCGCTTCAATAAAGCGCGCGCCTCACCTTGCGCCTCGCGCCTAGGCTCCAAGGAACCTTTGCGCCTCGGTGCGCCTTAAATAACTATGAGTCAGAGTGTGTTGCATGAAGGTGGTCATCAAGACAGTGGCTCGTTTTGGTTGTTGTTCAGATGGTGATTGGGAGTGGACCGAGTAGCGGATGTGGAGGTCGTTGTTGGCAAGCTATGTTGTTATTAGTCGGAGTAAATGATGGAGATGGAGGTTAAAGTATCGAAGTATGATTTGAAGATCAGACAATTGCATCTTACGGTGAAAAGATGGTTGTGCAAAAAAATAGCAAGAAGCACTGCTGGAACAATTCTGTGGATTTATAGTATGGTACTTCAACTAGAATAAATCATTAGATTAGAAAGATGGAAATAGCATGATTTGGTGGAGATGGTTTAAAGTTGTCTCACTCAGGAGCTTGATGAATTGTAATGGCTAATGAGTGCCATCAGCATTAAACAAGCGATGTGATTTCGTTTTGCACAAAATCATAATTATCAAAATCGTGGTTACATAGATGCTTTTTATACAAGATCATTAACCGAAGGGATAAGATTAGCTTAAGCAACTATTTTTTTTGATAGACGAATTATTGATGAGATTACGAATGGGGTGGGTGTTATGAGTTTCCTTGTAGTAGAGCCTAACATCCAAGTTAGCTTGACGATCAACTACCACACAACATTCGTCCTTCAGGCTTTCAATTTGATTAAGTTCTGACCATCTATCAATGAAAAAAGAACGAATGGATCTTCCAGGATTCCCTAGAAATTCTTCGATTTCTTCGAGTTCTATCTCTGTTTGTTCCATTACAGGCCTCTTGAATCCTCTTTTTTCCTTTTTGTTTGGAACCCTTCCCATTTCCATATCAAAGAGTGTTGGTTCAGAAGATACATAAACGATTTTTTTAGTGAAGGGTCTCTTGGAATGAGAAAAGTGCATTTGAAGGGCTTATGGAAATAGGTTCTTAATTCTTGCTGTTGGTGATAATTTGTATTCAGTTGGCCCGTGCAGTATCTAGTGGAGTTAGAAAGTCAGCCTGGAGAGGAAATGTATTTTGGAACAAGATTGAACTCAAAATTGGAAAATCATTTTATGTATTCTAAAGATCTCACAAAATTCATCAATACTTGAAGAAATCGAGAGCACCCTTTGATCTTTGACTAGAAGTTACACACGCACTCTCAAATTTGAAAAATACGAAAAACATGCCCCACGTGTTTGGACATTATCAGTGGGTCCGCAAAAGCTGATGTCAGTAAAAAATAACTTGTATTCCAAAATTGCCCTAAGCTGGTGGGGTCTTAGAATCAAATTTTAATTCGGGTTAGGCAATATTGTAACCTAGTAGTTTTGTTTTGGGTATGGCCATTTTCCTATGATAGATGACACATTCTGGCAACAAAAGAATCTAATTGACACTTTTGCTAGTTGCTTACAAATATTTCTGCATTTCATTCAGGATTTTTT
This sequence comes from Arctostaphylos glauca, assembly GCA_019985065.2. Taxonomy (NCBI): domain Eukaryota; kingdom Viridiplantae; phylum Streptophyta; class Magnoliopsida; order Ericales; family Ericaceae; genus Arctostaphylos; species Arctostaphylos glauca. The sequence goes on from JAHSPW020000008.1 coordinate 5,675,013, forward strand.
TCGAGTTTAAGTTGATTGCATACTCTGCATAAGGATAAGTGGTGTTTGGGGGCCTTTTATTTGTGCAACGGATGTGTGTTGCTATGTTTTGTAAGTATTGAACTTTTGGTTTCAACCTATAGTAAATGCATTATTCTATATGAATTTTTTCTGATAACTAGGGAATGATGATTTAGTTTGAGCAACGAGGTTGAGTATGCTGATAAATGAACTATTATATGGAATCTTGCAAATGGAAGTGGACACTTGGTCATTAAAAAAGGAAAGAAAGTAATCTCCTGCCCCCACAACCCCCCCGCCCCCCGCGCCCGCGCCGGGGGGGTTGCCAGTGCCTGCCATGTCTTGGATTTGAAAATGTTGGTTTTAAAGAAGGTTGTCGAGTAGGCGTGGGTTGGATGGAGAGAGATCACATTGATGTTTATCTTTTAGGGTTGGTGGTGGGGAGACAGTAAAAGAGGAGGTGTTGGGTCAGTTAAATGAGGATAAAGAGAAGGGCAAAGTTGGCATCTCATTCCTCGTTTTGGTGATGGCAGCATTTTCTTTAATAAATAGGCTACAGTTTGCATTATTTCCTATTAAGCAGGCTCCTTGCCTAAGGCCAGAATATGTTGGATACATGGTTGGACACTCTCTTGACTTTCACGGGCATGTCGAGAGTGTCAAATGAACTATCAGGCTGTAGTTAAAACTTAGGACAGCTTCTATTTGGGTGATAGACGAGGACTAATAGGTTAGAAAGGCGTGAATCATGAAACACCTGGAATGTTTTTGGGAATGAATAGGGTAACTGCAGATGTAATGAAGGCATATACAGTTATTTTATTAAAATTGTCAATGAGAGCCTTATTTCTTATTTGAACGTTTTGCAAAATGAACTTGTGAATGGATTTCTAATATGTCCCCAGTGTGTCATGCCCTCCATTTTTTTGAAAATTTACTTGTTAGAGTGTCTTGCATGTCCGTGTCCGTGCTATATAGATAATTTCTAAAGCAAGGGTGGCCAGTGGTATCTCAGCAAATAAAGAACGCGGCAGTGTGATTTTAATTGTATTCGAGGGCTGTTGGTATTTTTCCATATGATGAACACAGTTAGCATATTTGGTAAGAAAATGCTTTGGATGTTTAGTTCTCGTAGAATACTGGCCTTCTGTTTTTTTTCCCTTTTTTCTGTTCTTTATGTTAATTGAATTCTTTGATGTGAATTTGTAGTCACCTTTCGTCCTTCAAGTTATTAGAGGTTGTTGGTCGGACCGCAAAAGATACCTGGAGGGGTTGAGTCTATGTAGAGGTCTAACCTTTTGCATTTTTTTTTCTGCATCCTGTAAATCATCTTGGACAATGAAGTAGAAAGCCTAGGAATACATCTTTGGAACACAAATCCAGACACACAGATATGTCTAGAACCGTCCATTGCATGTGGAACCCACATTATTTGAAAGGCCCCCATGTGCATCGGACAGTTCTAGATACATCTATGTCTAGATATGTGTTCCAAAGTTCTGTTTGTAGACCTCTTGAATATGTTATGGCAAATATGTTCTTACTTCTTACCCAGTTTTCACTTTTCAGAATACTGACATTCGGCCTTTCCAGCTGAGACCATCCCATAAGACACACCATGTTTAGACTCAAGGAAGTGATGATAAATAGTCTTCACTAATTTTTCAAATCTTCTTTGTTTAGTTACTTTCTTTTTGTGACGATCTCTTGTTTTCCTTGTAGGCAGGACATACGAGAAAATAGATGTAGACACTACATATCATTACTTGTTATGTTATTGACCAGTGGTTGATGCCATTGATGCTAATTTGCAATGGGTGCTGTGCTGTTGACTTATTTTTCTGTTTGTGAGCAGTCAAAATTATAGAAGGGATATGTTGGATATAGTAAGAGGGGAAATATAGTAGAATGAGATATTTATTATAGAGGGGTGAATAGTTATAAAGCGTTTGTTTGACTGTTATTTGAGGAAGGAGGATATGGTAGATATGAGTAGATGGATGACATTTTTGTAATTAATAGTGACATTCTTGTAATTAATAATGACATTTGCGTAAATAGAAGGGGTTGGGAGATAAAGATATGGATAGGGGGAGGGGTGGATTATTTTATCCCCCTTCAGGCGGATGAAATTTGAACTCTTGATAGGATATTCGGAGTCCAAAGGTGTAAACAATCCCTGGATATGATAACCTGGATTGCCACATCCGGGTGATAATTTTATCCCCTCCTTTGACCTCTAAGAAACAGCCCCTAAAGCATTCTTAGTTTCAGAGTGCTTCCGTAATCTGGGGATGACATACTTTCATTGTCTTTATTTTCTTCGATTCTTCCACTGTTGTGAGTGGTTCACGTGCTATATGAAACGGATTTGGTATTTCTACATTTCTGATTTTTGTGGACTACATTTTTTGTGCAGATCCTGCCAGTGCAGCAGCTACTGAGGCAAGCAAGGAGGAGGTGGACATGCGATCAATTTTTGTCGGCAATGTAAGTACAAGAATGCCCAATTTTCATTGAAACAAATTTTTGTAGAGGCTGTTTGTTTTTGTTAGGTGGAAAGCAATTTTGATTACCTCGCTGTCTTGTCTTCTAAAGTTTTTTCCTGTCTTGGTTTAGGTTCTATGCAGCATTTAGTTGATTGTCCAATTTATTTTCTTGGCTTTCTAGTTATGCAAAAATTCTACTTGTTGCTTGCGTGTTTTTTGCTCTACGGGAGCTGTCTTTGAAAAATCCATCCACGTGTTTGCAATTAGGTGATACACACCTGCAGGCAACCTGCCGCGACTACACACTTAATTGTTCATTAATATGTATTTCCAGTTTTACAGACCAGTCATCGAGTCGGTTATGCAATATACAGGAGATACTTGATGGGTGAAGGATATACACTCCAACTCGAACGCAGAATTAACAGTTGATTCAGCAATCCTCACTGCCACTGAATACACTGACACGTTACAATACAACCATGCCCCACCCGCAGCCCACCACATGCACATTGTTGTTCATTGATAAGCATTTCTAGTTTCCCACACATCATCTAGACCTGTTTCTTATGCAATATGCCTGATCGTTGAAGAAAATGCTTACCAAATGGGATTCAATTTTGATCTGTTTACTGTTTGCTCGTTCAACAATCCTCACTGCCTACAAGAAGATTAGAGGCTAAGAGCTCACATATCATCTAAGTGGATTGATACTGTTTGTTCTCCAGTTAGGGTTGGTGGTTTGGGGATCTTCAAGCTGACTATTTTGAACCAAGCTTTATCATGGAAGTGGTGGTGATGGTATATTATGAAGGGAAAGCCATGGGGTTCTGGAACATATTTGTGGTGGGTCCTTTTGAAGGGATCTTCAGTTTGAGGCAGGTAATGGGAAGCAACTGAAGGTATGGACTGGGGTTTGGTATTATGAGAAGAGGATGGAAGTGACGTCCTTGACAAATAGTGCTCCTGATGTTCTTCGGACACAATCTTGTAGCTGGAATTGAATGATTAGGAAGTGTAGTAGTTAGTGTAGTTTTTGGAATGATTGGGAGCTGAATGCTATCCAACAGTTAAGGTCAGCTTTCAAGGTCTAGAATGTTAGATAATTCTTGAAATTGAGTTGCATATGTTGATATTGGCCAACTTATAATAAACATGCCTAAGAAGAACATATGCCTAGTAATAATGTGTCATTCCATGTTTGGCAAGTGTCAAACACAAACACTCAGGCTCGATGAACACTTGAGTGTCACATTAGACACAAGTCGAAAGTTCCTCTTATTATTTGTCTAGGTTTAAGAACTCAGCCAATACTCACGGGAAGACAAGTCTGAAACACATTGCTACTTTGAGAGAAAAACTTTGGAGGCTAGGCGCTAGTTGGGCTGAAGGGGGTTGCCTAGCACTAGGCTAACTAGTCGGGGACTAATTGGCTTAGAGATTAGTTGATTTTTTAATACTTTTAATTAATATTTTCCCCCTCCCCAAGGTTTGAGTAAGAAATGACATGATATTAGTGAGAAACGAATTAAGTCTAAAGTAACAACTAAAAACTAAAAAGTCAGTAGCACTAATAACAAGTCAGAAACAAAGTTCAACATACAAAATTCAAAATCAAATGAAATTAAAAAATTAACACACAGATCCCGAAATTGATTTAGAATATTACTAATTTAATTTTAGAAAAAATTTTGCTAAGTCGACCTACCAATTAATCGGGATAGTTGATTAGTCGCCGCGAAATTGTTAACTAATGCCAAAATGCTTAATGTACGCCTAAAACATAAAGTCGCAGCATTGTACCACCTAGGTGCCAACAAGTCAGTCTACCGCCGCCTGTGCCTCGGCACTTACAAGGCTGCCGACGAGGTCGACGTTTAGAACAATGCTTATTAATCTCTCCTTTGTTCTTTTTATTGAAGAAACACAAAATGATGTTTGAGAGGAAGTTTTGAGAATAAATGTGACTCTGTTTCCCGTTGGCTATGAGACATATAATATGTAGAAGTGATTTGTTGTTCTGTTCTAACACATAAGAAACTTTTATATCTGTTATCTAATTGTCATTTAGAGTCCTTTTTATTGAAAAGATTTGGTTTCAGCGTGTCCGTATTAGGTGTGAGCAAGTACCCATTCGAACCTTTCAATCTGACAGACCCAATCCAATCCAACACCGTTCGGATGGTTTTGAGTCTTTTCATGATCGGTTGCCGGTGAGAAGGCATTCATTTTTTTGGGTTTCAGTTGAATAACTGGTGGCCACTCCACCCGACCGGTGTATTGTCTATGAGACCCATCCTAGCCCTACATGTGTTAGGATCTCCTAGCCCATGTTTTTCCAACCCTAATCGCCCCATCCCATTTTCATTCTTAGAACTTCTCTTTGTCGCTATGAGTCTCTGACTTGTGAGTCTTTCGCCAATCACCACTAAGATGCTGTAGTGGCTCCTCCACCGCCCACTGCTAAGCGACGAAAACTTGATCTCTTCTCGTTCCCTCTCTACCTGGCTCTCTCAATCTCTTGAAGATTGATTTGTTGAGCCATAGGTTGCAACAAGAAGGCACAAATTATTTGGGAGTCAGTTATGAACCCTAGCCAACCTCGTTCTCCTTCTAGAGTTGAATGTCTTTGTTTTTTACCTTTCTTTGATCTTTTGCTTGATTAAGCCCAAACCATGTAACCCAACCATTAATCTGAGTAGGTTCTTCGGACATTTCTGAAGGAACATTCAGACGGTGATGGGTTGCACATCAACTTCACCCAACCAGTTCGGATCAGGCTTTGGATACGCGTCAAACCCGATCCGTGCACACACCCTTAGTTTGTATCATGTTGTATAATTTTCTATGTCCATTTGTGTGCTCAATACACTTTCAATTTTTTGCTTTCAGAATCAGTCGTGTTTGGTTTTAATTTTGCTATACGGTACCTACCATGGTGTCTATACCCTTCCTTGCATTGAATATATTTACTGCTTAAATGTATCACGTTTTTCGTCATTGAGATTCAACACAATGACTCATGCAATACATCCATAGAAACTTAGGGTTTGTGACCCAAATTTTATAGGTAGGTTGTCTTAAAGTGAAGTCTTTTTCTTTTGCGTATCTATTTTACACTTCATTCTCTACGTGGAATATTCTGTTGTAGTTGGCTGATAAGAGCTGGAGTACCTTTACATAGTCAAAGATGATGTGAATGAATGGAATTTGTTTTTTAACTATTGTACAAGTTTTGGGCTGAAAAAAAGAAACAAAATGAAAAGAACTTGGTATTTACGTGTATTCTGTGTGGTGCTAAATTGCTAAATTTTTCCGGTGTGTGGTGTCTTAACACAACATGACACTTAGGACTGCGTCACACCTACAGCATCCACTGTTACTGCTATTCTTGGTGAAATTTTCGTTCTCCTTTGTTCTAGCATACGAATTATTGTCTCAAGTTTCATGAATTGATATTTGGTTAGTCGTTGAGTTCAACCTATCATTCTTCTTTTATTTTCTGCCTTTGGTTTTTTGGTTATGGATACTTCTGAAATATAGACTCTGGTTTGACTTCATGTCGTAATATGGTCGCAGGATCATGGACATGTTTCCCTATTTGTTGAAGGTGGAAGGAAGTTTTCTGGTTTTAAAATAGGCTTGTTTTAGATAAGAGGGAAAAAAAATTAACCTTTGTTTGAACTATGAGAGTAAATGGAGATAGAGAAGAAAGAAAAAAAAAAAAAAAAAGAAAGAAAAAAGATTAAATGAAGAGATAAGAGGAGCAATAAACTCTGAAGTCCCCAAGGAAAAAAGGAATTGAAAGCTTTGGAATAGGGAAAAAACAAAAAAAGAAGAAGGAAGAAAGTAGAAGAAAGGAAGTGATGAATCAAGAGTAAAATGAATGGAAGTGGTGGAAACCAAATGTACCCAACTTTTTGTGAAGGATTGTCTGCACTTTTCGGGCAAATACATTAGAGGAGAGAGTTGGGGTAAATGTATGGAGTATGTGATTAAGATTTTTTGAACTCTACACATCACAAGAAGACAAATCCACATACTTCTGCCAGAGCAAAGGCAAGTCAATGCCATGGAATTTAAGTTGCAGAGCTTGCTGCTGATGACGGTGGAGATGGTGCCTCTTGTACTTCTGGAAAATGAGTAAGGTGTGGTGAGGTTTCTTGGTTGCTACCTGCCTTTAGCCTTTATCGGTTGCTTGTTTTCCTGACCAAACTAATACTTATAAAAAGACTTGTTTAACATTCCCCAGTTTACTAGTTATAGAAAAGAAAATCCAAGTTTACCTTTGAATAGTGAGATGGGTAGGAATTATTTGAAGGACAACACACGTATTTCTATCTATAGTATCTGGATATTATAATTCACTAGAGTGTCTTATCAAAGCCTTAAATAATCCTACACTATTGATCATTGAGTGCCTATTTTGGTTTCATATTGAATTCCAAAGCCTTATAACGAGGAAGCTCTCAGGTCAGTTGATCAAAGTTTAAAGTGGCTGTTTGGATTTCACACACACTACCTCATTTCTTGAGATTGCGTTGAAGCATATCAATGAGATGTTCATTGGTTCGGTGACATCAGAACCTTCTATAATCATTACAGATCTGAACAAAATCAAATGAATACTTTCACTTTGTTATTTTGGAAAAAAATTTCTTGCTCACTGATGTTTCGCGTGAAAGATGTCATATAGAGAAGATGTGTAACGCGGTTAGTGAATGACACTGTGATAAAGAAGAGATGCATGTCTGCATTAGGTATTCTCTGTTGCAGCAGGTATGATATGGTGGATGAGTATGACTGGGAATTCTATAGATGGTTGGTATGCTGCACAATTTTTTGTTTATCTAAACCTTATATGCCTGTTCTTTTGGGGAAGTCCTGAAATTTAATAACCTGTTTGTACTGAGGTATCTCTTTATTTTTGCAGTAATTGTTTTTATGTTGCTGAAATTATATGCCAAGTCTGAACGAAGTTACATTTTGCTTCACTTGCCAAGCATTTTATTTAGTGGAAATCCATACTGTATACTCTGACCAGTTTGTGAAGTTGTAGAACTCACCCTACTTGTAAGGCGAGTCCTTGATCTTATAGCAGTGAGATCGTCTTGGCTTTTGCGCAGTTGGCTTATAAATCTTGTCTCAACTGGCGACGCTTTTTTATGAATGAGAAATTGTGCTTTCCCTGAAAATGAATGTCCCTGGGATTCAGTATGGTGATTGAATATTAGCAATAAAAAGTGCATCGGCAATTTTGGGTTTTGGGTGAAACGGAAATTGGACGTGCTAAATACTTACTGCTGCTCTGTTCTTTATTGGTTTGTTTTGCAACACATTAGCAATGTTAGAAGAACTGTGTTGTGCTTTCGTCAAACTAATGTTGACAATATCCTATCCATACAAAGTTTATGGAGTAATATGTCAAAGCTTACTCAACCTAGTGCAACTATTTGTTGAATTTCTCTTTCATTTTCAGTGTTGTCATGTTTGTCATGAGTGTTTTGCTTCTTCCACTGACTGGTAACTGTATAGTCCAATATGAATCATTCGGAACTGGTAAATTTCAAGGAGAAACTTTGTGACCATCATGTTTGGGATTTCATCTATTATCTCAGGTTGATTATGCATGCACCCCTGAAGAAGTTCAGCAGCATTTTCAATCATGTGGCACTGTAAACAGAGTGACTATTTTGACGGATAAGTTTGGTCAACCAAAGGGTTTTGCTTATGTGGAATTCGTTGAAGTAGAGGCCATCCAAGAGGCTCTCCTCCTGAATGAATCTGAATTGCATGGACGTCAGTTAAAGGTAATATATTCTCTCAAAAAAGGGGGAAAACCCCTGAAAAAGCAGGAAGGTTAGAGAGAGATGGGTCATCGTGATTTTTTTATGGTTGCTTTCCTCTAACTCTCTTTTAATGATACGTGTATATGTTTTGTACATATGTATTTACAGGTTATGGCTAAAAGGACTAACGTTCCTGGGATGAAGCAGTACCGTGCCAGGCGTTTCAACCCTTACATGGGATACAGATCCAGGAGGCCTTATGTGCCTCCTTATTTCTACTCCCCATATGGATACGGGTGAGTTTTTTCTGGGTCCTATTCTTTTTCCACATGGTGTGAATCTCTTAATCCTGTCGTTGATTTATTATCATTTCGTATTGACATAAACTTCGGACCATATTATATACTGTCTGTGGTAGTCGTGTGTTTGTGGTTTCTCATCAATTTATCATCTTTTCTTTATCTTCATATGTTGCAGGAAGGCCCCCAGGTTCAGAAGGCCAATGCGTTACATGCCCTATTACTGAATGAATGGCTGCTTCAAAGATGGCTGCTGTCAATGTTTGATGGATTGGGTACCTTCAAAAACTTCAACTTAGATATATCTACCATCGTGGAATAAAAAGGAGGCTTGTGTGTTGTTGATTATTGGAACCTTAATTACGGCTGTTTCTCTTGATGTGTTTCCTAGCTGAACGGTTTAATGAGATGTTTCTAGAATGATGTTTGTTTGCTATTGTGTCAAGTTTACAGACTTATTTTAACTGTGTACGGCTTTGCATAACTTGGGCCTTGACCTTCAGGCCATAAATGTAGCTGCTTAATAGTTTTGCTTTGGTCTCTGGATTTTTGCGTCACCGTCAGCTTCTCGAGGTCATTTCTTTTCTTCAAACGCGTCATCCCCTGTTCACACGTACCTTTTCTGATCGACAACAGAGAACATGTTATGGACCCCCTTGCATGAAAACTCGAGATTTGCCAATCTATTGTCAAGCAGTCAAAATAGGCTCGATCTGAGTTTTATGGAGGACTCATGATATGTGATGGACGAACAACGGAGACTACTATTATAGTTGAACTTACCTATTTTCTGGTTAGATTTTTGGCACATAACACAACACAAAGCGGGATTTGAGTGGACCCAAGTAATCTAAAGTTTACACGTTTAGCGTATATAATAAAAATTTACGTGTTGAATGTAGCAATATTTTGAATAAAGTTTATAGGGTTAAACTTGAAGTGGAATGTGATTTCTTTCTATAAATAAAAAGTCATATAGAAAAGAATTTGAAGATTAGTGTGGTCTTTTGCTTTATTTTTATGGTTAATGTGATTATTTTGATTGTTAAAAAAGTTAAGGGTATTTTTAAAAAGTTAAAATTTTAAGAATAATTATTGTGTTAAAATTCCTTTGAAAAAATTTGTTAACCATATCGGTTTCCAACTTGTCTTACCAACAAGGCTCGCAAGGCATGACTAATTTTATAAATAATTTGTCTTTTTTTTTTAAAAAAACCAAATAAGAGGACGGACGGAAGGAGTTGGAAGCGATGTCATAGATGACGGAGTAGGTGGTGCAATCTTAGGGTCTGATGTGCTCATCGTTGTAGCAGCACTTGTTGGCGGATTCAATCCAATTACAAATTTTTCTACGGTTACTTTGTTACGACTTCACTTCAATTGAAAACTCTACGGTGGTGTGTGCCAATAAAACCACCAAAAACTTTCATGGCACCAGTAGTACATAGAAATTATGGGTGATCATTGGTCCGATGTTGGTCTTTCTTTTTACCAAATTAAAATTTATAGGTCACCTTTGACGTAACAATTGCCTCCGTCACCCATGTAAGACAATTATTTTATCTCCATGTATTAATCTGAGCATCCTTGGTAACCCAACATGACTTGGTGATCAAGATTTGAAACTTAAAAAATATATATTTTTTTAAAATTTTATAGAATCAGTTACTACAAAGTAAGAATTTTAATTTTAAATAGGGTCTCACAACGCGTGAAAATGGGCCAGATGCATCAGCTATGAAAAAAAAAAGGAAAAACATTGACCTCATGTACATGTATATTACAACTCTCTCTCTCTCTCTCTCTCTCCTACTCTACTTCTTCACTCTACAAAGCAGCAGTGGACAATGTTACCACTCCAAAACCCTATCTTGGCGCTCAGGAGTCAGGAACCAGAAAACATGAACCCTAGTCTTTCAGTACACTCAGTTGGACGGAACCTTATAAGAAAACAGCGGTGATAATGCGAATTTCGATGTTTTTTTTTAATTTGTGGAATTTCTGCTGTGACTTCGATAAGGTATGTCGTGAATTCGGCGATTTCAAGCTCACAGAAGCCGGCAATTGCGTCACTGGGGGTTGGGTTTTTTGTGCGGTGGTCTGTTCTGCTAGCGAGAGCGGTGGCGATCACTGCTTGGATTCAGAAGCAGCAGTGGAGGAGGGTATGTAGGAATGTTTCGAAGCTGGACGGGTCCGGAGTTAGTTTGATCGAGGATTGAAAAATTGGAGGAGGATATACGAAGCTCGGTGACTATAGTTAGGGTTTTGTCGAGGAAGCTCGAGAAGTTAGGGATTCGGTTTAGCGTTACGGGAAGACTGTAAAAGAGCGCATTGCCGAGGTAAATCATATGATTAACGTTTTCTCTTCTATGTTATTGGTGATTTGCTTAATAGTACTGTGTTAATTGGGATACAATTAGATGTTAAAGAACATATTGAACTATATATACTTAAAGTTCGGATCATACCAATGAGATTTCATGGAGCATATCGAGGGGCACTACAGTGGTGCAGTGTGCTTGGGAAACTACGGGGACCCCCTGTCCGGTAATGTGGGCATCACAGACTCGAATGTTATTTCATTTTATTAGTTTCTCAAATTTTCAATTTGAGTTGTAAAGAAAAAAGATGCAACGAAAATGTGAAATCTATCTTTTTGGGTATAGTACTAGAATTATACAAATAAGAAATCTATCTTTTTGGGTATAGTACTAGAATTATACAAATAAGAATTTTTTTTTTTTTTTCACGGTGATTCTTCTCTGGATATTTCTTGTTTCATGTGATTCATTCATGAGGCACATATACGACATGGACACAAATATTTTCATATACTCTCTGCTATAGGTTCTATGATTATGTTTAGAACAACCAAAACTATAGAAATGAACAAGGTTGATCCAAACTAATACTATCGCATCTTTTTCTCATCCATATCATTGGCTAGTTATTGAGAAATTGAAACGCAAGCATCCCCGTAGTTCCCGGCCATCATTGTTGGCAGCATCCTTCAGTCGCCTCGTCATCGCCAATATGCTCTCACTGTGATCTTTTAAATGTGTCATACCCACAAGCTAGACTCTGAAGGGCACCAAGTTAAGGTCAATGTCCTCTGGAACCCTACGTTGAGTAGGAAATTCTGGAAGGAGACTTGCTATGTATTTGGCAGTATCTAAATACGAAGTGTACTTGTCAATCACTTCACCATTCTTATCATCAAAATCGTGGAGCTCTTTAGAATTGAGGTTCAATATGTGCATCATATTGGCCATTGGTGACAACCCAGAGTGATTGCAGTTTTGCTTCTTCGCTCTTAAGGTCTCGGTCAGCAACCTCTTTTTGAAAGTCCAGGCCCCAGTTTTCCAGTTCAAGTGGTATAAAGGAAGGAACCTCTGGCCATATGTAGCTATAAATTCCACTGCAGCTAAAGTGAACTCAAACTCTTCATTCGACATGTAGTAAGGAAAGCTGATTCTTGTCCATCCAGTTTTGACTGCATTGTAACCCTATCAATACAAAGGGATAATTAAAGTCACATCTGATTCTCTTCCAAACAAAAATCTATCACGTATCGTGTTCGATTAACCTTTGTTTCCAAAACTTGGAACAACTGGTATTGCAATTGTTAAAATTATCTGTTCAAGCGTGTGTTGAAGTGTATGTACATATGAAAAAAAAGGCTTAACTGTTGTAATGTTAATTGACTGGCTATAATTAGGTTTCATTGGACTAGCTAAATTGTGCATGTTAATCAGTGCAGTCACCTGTGCTTGTGCGTTATATATACCTAGAAAGGGAATGTGTAACCACTTCCCCATGTATATCTCCCTATAATTAACAGTCAAACCTAACATTTGACAGTGAACTTTACGGATAGCTCCATTGGAGTGTAAAATTCACAATGCTTTTTATCTATAACGATCACTATAACAATGTATGTCGAGACTAATATATCAAGACAAACATAAATCGATCCCTACTATTACCATTTGGATGGTGGATCTGAAGGCAAGCAAGTGATGTTCATCATCTGTTGGCAAACTATGACTGTATGGTCCTGCACATCTACCTCGAGCCTGGATGCCAAACAGGTCATTGAGAATCCTCACCACAAATGGTCCGTGGAGAGGCTTATCTCTCTTGTTCCCTGTTTCTCTCCTCATGGAAAGCGCCCTCGTCTCCTTCCTGACGAGGTTAGGACTACTCATTTCAGCTGATGAAGAATGTGTAGTGGAGTAGATAAGGAACGGCAGGATAGCTTGTTGTTTGGCACTTGTATTTCTGAGGACCCATATATTCTGATTTGGTACAAGTCTTTCCAGTGCTGTTTTTATGTATTCATGCACCTGTGCATCTATCACGTCGTAGCCAATATACTCTTTCACCCAGAAGGCGAGCGCGGCTTTGATTTTCTGGATGATTGCAGGAGTTCCAGCATCTTCTCTCTCTTCTATGTCGTCCAGGTACAATGTGTCCTAGAATTTAATAAATGAAAAGTAAGTTTTGGACTAAGCAATCTTTATATATACTGAATCGTCTTGTATCATTTACTAATCAAGTATGTACCCAAAACTTTTGCTTGCAATTGGGTCAAAATTTGATAATTGGTTAACCTTTTCTATCACTAAGTGGTGTATTTGTTCTTTTTTTTTTTTTTTTTTGTTTTGTGGGGGAATGAGGTAAGATAAAAAAGTATACAGGTATAAAGATGTATACATATGGAGTGACTGATGACGAGTGTTAGAGGAAACAAGCTAGGAGTAGTTTAGTTATGACCAAATTACAAGGGAAGGGAAGTGATATACCTTCTCATTGAAGGCATTAACAAAATTGACAGTTCCACCACCACAAGTTGATGGAGGAGAAGATCTTAGCCGATAAAGTGTCTTGCTCATCAAAAGAATGCCTGGAGTTCCTGGTCCCCCTAGAAACTTATGAGGGCTAAGAAAAACAACATCGTAGCCATCCATCTTCCCAGATCTCACATCAATCTCCACATAACAGTCACTGTCCACAAAACAGTTCAGGGTTATACGGAGTATATCATTTTCTTATATATAATGATGCTATTACATTATATTTAAACATCATTTATGCATATTTTTCGCAAGGCTTTGCATGCAATTACGGCAGAAGACAATTTTTCCAACTATTTGTCCAGTCACAAACCACATATGGTTGGTCCATCTATGTTCATTTATCAGTATCACATATTGGTCCATATCTATGTTCATGTATCAGTATCACATATGGGACCCACAAGTTTATATATATCTATGTATATTTATGTATGTATATATATGTATAAGCAGGATCTTTGTGTAGACTGAGGTGTATATTTATACATTATTCTCTTTAGACGAAATTCCACTATTTTTCTAAGTAGTGGTTGACCGTTTTCTGTTTCTGATAAAATGCATATTGATGGGTGAAAGTGAAATCTCCATATTGAGCTACATGCATCATTCCGATGGATTTTCTGTGCAAATTCTCTTTGGATACTTTTTCTCTCTGTGTGATGTAGGTTACATCAGCACAAAATATGGCACCTATCAAGATGGATTCATTATGGCCTTATTTGGCGTAACTGGATTTTTCAGATTGTATAGATTATTGAGCAAATAATCTAGCCCCATTTAGGCTAAATTATATACCCAAAAAATCTGGATTAATCTAGCCCAAACACAACATAATTTTACATATCCACAAATAATTTAGTCCAAACACTTTGAGCTAGATTATTCCCTCTGGCACCCAACATAATCCAACAATCCAATAATCCCATAATCTAGTTACGCCAAATGGACCCTATATAGTGCTGGCATGGTAATTTTCTATTACTTATTTGGTATGAGTTGTCGACAATATTGCATCAACATGTCTGTTGTATACATACATGTGTATGTCCACACACACGCACACACCTATTTGTATATTATATGTAGAGTGCAAACTATATACCTTGCCGCGAAGTCAAAGCATGCAAATGCACCAAATTGGTGGAGAAGCCGAGCTAGAGCTCTGGTGTCTGTGTATGTTCCCGTGACATTACTGCAAGCGGAGAAAGAACCCAACATAGGCCTTTTTGTGCACTTGTACAAGGTAAGTTGGAGCCTTAGAGCTTCCATGTCTAATAATCCACTCTCATCAAGACCAATCTCCACCACCTCAGCTAAGCTTTGCCGCCACAAGAGAATGTTGGAGTGGTGCTCATATGGCCCCACAAACACCACCCATCTCTTCTTTATCTCGCTACTGGTTAGCTTTATACAATCGAGTACTTCCTCTCTCATGATTGAGGGAATGCTGATTCCCATGACTTCTTGGAGGCGCTTGATAGCTGAGGTGGTGCCTGAACCACAGAATACTATTGTGTCGTCTTGTCCACCTCCTAAGCATCTCTTCACATATTCTGTTGCTTCGTACACCATTTTTGTTGTTCGGTATCCCACATGACTATCACTGGTGTGGCTATTTCCTGTACATGAATAAGTAAAGTATTAAAATGTAGATACATAAATGTATGTATGTATAAGACACCCACCGACTCGGTGTAAGAGCCTTAACCTTTCTCTATCAATATTGTGGCTGTTTGTTTTATTATTATTACCATTATTTTGTAGCTTTCTATTCTGACGAAAACTCCCAACAAGAAGTACATTTATACAACAGGGTGATCTTTTGAGTTGCGTGTAACTAAATACCAGAAATTGCTTTATGTGAAATTAAATGTTTTTCGTCGAACCAGTAGAGGGTAGCAAGAACATGAATATGGTTGATAAACATACCATAAAAAGGAAGAACATTGTTGATAATGTATTCTTCTATGAAGCGAAGACACCGGCCAGAGGCAGTGTAATCAGCATATGTAAGCCTGCGCATTCCAAATGGAGACTCAAATTCCATGTCACCACCGATAATCTGGGAACGTAGCCAAGACAGCTTCTTCTCCGGGGGATGATCAATTGACGGTCCTTCCATCTCCCTCAGTAACCTAATTGAAAAGCTCAGGTTGGCGCGCACTGTTGAGCTACTTCTTCGGGTGAGCTTATCTAGCTAGCTGCTAACACTTTTCTGGGTACTTTGGCTTGATGAAAACTTTTTTTGTGGGTGTCTCCTAGAAAATATATTTGAATGAGAAGTGCAAGCCGGTATTTATATGGAAAATCATAATGAAAAATTTGAGGTGGAACAAAAATATGCCATCAAAGGCTTTTTTTTCTATTTAAGTGTTCAATGACTTGGTATTTATGTTTTTTATATTGAAATTTATATATCCAGAATTCATCTTCTTTTGGGCAAATTAATGAAAGTTAACTGTTCTATTTTATTGATTTGGCTAAGCGATAAGAATCGGTCTCCAATTCGATTAGGGTGGCTAACAAATATATTTGAATTGAATTAATGTGACGTAATCACCCGTTTAATATTACTTAAAAGTAAAGATTTTAGATTATGAATTTTTTCTTTTATTATTTATTAAGAAGACCTAATACACATTATGAACATTGTCTGGTGTAGTTTTTCATAAACTTGAACATACTTTTAAACTGATTTGCTTAGTATATTGCATAATAATTTATTAATAAAACCTATCTCAATTTTCCTTAATCATAGTTATATGATTTTTCCGATTATTTACTTATTTAAACCGTTTGATGTTACAGAACAACCTATCATTTAATAGATTTCTATATAACTCAATAATTCCGTAGAGTTCGAGTTCAAGTATGTGGATACAATGAGTAAATAATTTATTTTAAAATCGGGCCCTTTATTATATTAATGTGGATACAAAATAAAATTAAAAATATGGTTTTATCAAAGTGAGTAGTCGATATGGTTAAACCATGCAAGTTTATTAGTTGGCTAAATAATAAAATTGTATTGCTCGTGATTGATTAATGTGGTCAAACGATGACACACACAAAAATTGTTTGTTTTTTACAATGTGAAAAATCACGTCACATTTCAAAATTATCGACTCCGTCTTCTTGGCAAGCTTATAGTTGACTGATAAAGACAAACTATGTAAGTTTATTAGTTTAGCTAAATAATAAAATTATATTGCTCAAGATATTGATTAATGTGGTCAAACAATGTCACTCACAAAAAATTATTGTTTCTACAACATAAAAAATCACACGTCACATTTTAAAATTATCGACTTTATCTTTTTGGCAATCTTAGACTTGACTGATAAAATCAAACCATGTAAGTTTATTAATTTGGCTAAATAAAAGAATTATATTGCTCAAGATTGATTAATGTGGTCAGACAATAACACACAAAAATTGTTATTTTTTACAACATAAAAATCACGTCACATTTCAAAATTGTGGACTCCATCTTCTTGGTAAACTTAGAATTGACATAAAATCAAACCATGCAAGTTTATTAATTTGGCTAAATAATAAAATTACATCGCTCAAGATTGATTAATGTAATCAGGCAATGACACTCACAAAAATTGTTGTTTTTTACAATATAGAAAATCACATGTCACATTTCAAAATTATTGATTTAATCTTCTTCATAAATTGATATATTCAAAGGTAACTAATAGTTGAGATTAAAGATCAACCTCTTATACTGTTAGCAACACAAAATCAATTACAAAAAATAGTGATAGCAAATTGATTGGGGAATAATTTTAAAGGCTATCAAGGGCCGCAAAGAAGAATCAATTCCTTTTATCAGATATGACCCTAGATAGTAGTCTTAAAAAACTTGATCGGAGACAACTTGATAAGCCAACAATGGAAAGATCAAGAATTAGATCTCTTCCATCAACTCTATTATTATAAAACAATGACAAAAACTTGATTGGGGACCATGTTTTTAAGTCAAATTTGATAAATACCATAAACAAATCAAGGCTCCTGACTTCATAATTTTGGACATTATCTCAAATGTCTAAATTTATGAAATTTTCAAGTCACACCATACAATTAATTCTATTATTTAATATTCACCTTGGATTTGTGGATCTATATACAATATCATTTCATTATGACATTATAAGATTGTGGTTACTGAAGGCTAATAAAGGATCGAAAATTATGCCTACTAAACGCTAATCAGAGATTGAACGTTTAAATAATAATAAAAATAGTTTGAAAGTGAAAATTGATCTCCATTACTCTCTGTTAAAAGGAAATGTGAAATATCTTTATGAGTTAAAATTTCATCTTAATATAATTTAAACGTTAAGTTGCATTTAATGAGCCAAATCATTAAATGATAATGGCTTTCGATATTAATTTCTAATTTTTTTTTTTGTAAACCACTTGACTATATATGATGCTTTAGTGTCGATTATGTTATATATATAATTTATATACATTGGCCATTTATGGCTATTAAACTTTAATTTTTGGTGTAATATTTTACAACTCTTCAAGAATTATGACATAATTCTCAAGAGTTGCGGGTCATTGTTGACACGTATTTTTATACATGTATAACATGATAAAAATAAAATAAAAATATACTGGCATGCTTAAGTTCAAAGGCAAATTAAGGATAAAACAGTTAAATGTGTTGGCATGTCTACTCAGACTAGATAGAATAGTTTTTAGAATATTATGTAGCGTAGATGTTCTATCGTATCAACATCTATCTACCAATCGATGTTATTTTTCTTTGAAGATTAGTAAAGTTCATTTGTTAATATCGCTTCGTTCTTGTTCTCTTGGTTCGCCCACTTTGCATCTGAAGAAGTCCTCAAATACGGCATTAGACCATGCATCCATTTTATTCACACTCCATATTTTCAGTACTTTAATTTACTGTTGTCACTGATTTATTCTTTATCAATTCTGTAGAGAGAAAAAAAATTGGTAATAATTTTTGACGCTAGAAGGAGGACATTGTTACTAATTTGGAAGTGGTGACGAGAACACAGATCAACGAAGAAAAAACTCAAAAACGAATAAACAAGTAAATGCCTTATTTTTGTTGTTACTTTGCAACTTAGATCCTTGCCGATTTAAACAAGAAGTGATCTTCGGTGGGACAACATCCTAACTTGGATAGAAACGGCACAAGAAAGATGGCAAGTGCCAAGAGTCATCATTTATTTCGGCATTCTTTGGAATGCAAAGGGCGTCGCCCCACCGCGTAGACGTCTCGACGATCACAAATATAATGACACATTCATAAATTTAGACAAAATGATTCGGTATTTTGAATTATTTTTTTTTGTTGGCGTGAAGATAAAATTTATGCCATTGAAGAAGAAATTACTTCAATTGATTGGCAAAAATTCCGGATGATTTTTCCTTTGCTATATTATTTACACATGAAAAAAAGTACCGATATAATGAATTTATTCGTCAACTTGATAATCAAAATTGACCAACTTGGTATAGAAATTATCCAATGGATGACAATATTGGAGAAATTTATGAAGATAATGATTCATGTACCGCTTTCAAAATGTTTATAAGGCCTTTGTAAATGACGAAAAATTGTGTTAATCTATAGTTTTTATTAAAAAAATAGCCAAGTTCCGAAAATACTACTGCAAATTGATGTACTAATCAAATGCCATTAAAGGTTGAGATTAAAGATCAACCTTCTATACCGTGGGCAACAGAAAATCAATTACAAAAAATAGTGATAGAAACTTGATTGGGAAACAATTGCAAGGGCTATCAATGGCCGAAAAGAAAAATCAATCCCTTCTATCAGATATGACCCTAGTTAGTAGTCTTAAAAACTTGACTGAAAACAACTTAATAAGCTAACAATGGCAAGATCTTGACCAGAGACAACTTGGTAAGCTAATGATGGCAAGATCAAGAGTCAGATCTCCTCCATCAACTCTATTATATATTATAAAATAGTGACAAAAACTTGATCGGAGACCATGTTTTTAAGTCAAATTTGATAATTAAAACCATAAACAAATCAACGTTCATAACTTCATAAATTTTGAACGTTATCTCAAATGTCTAAATTTATGAATTTTTCTAGTCACACAACGCAATGACTTCTATTATTTAATATTCACCTTGGATTTGTGGATCTTATCAACAACGAATTTTCACCAATTGGCTAATGACAGCTTCAATATTGAGTATTTTTTTTCTTCATATTTTGTAATTGTTTACTGACTTATTTATTGGTTTACGAATAAGCATAACTAAGAAGGTGCATGCAAAGTATAAAAAGAGAAAATAAAAAATTATCAACAAAATTGAGTGATGATTCATTTAGTTTCTGGGCCAGATCAGTGATAAGTTTCAAACAAAATTCTCTGGGTAGGGAAATATTTGAACCATAAACAACTCTATAGTGGATTCAAATTATAATATGAGGTAATGCAAAACTTAAAAGAAAAAAAAGAAGTGAAACATAAATTCCCCTATAATATATATATCCTCTATGTTCTCTTTACATTTTACCCTTTTTTCCGCATAATGCGAGCAAAGGTTGTTTGGTCTCTAGAAAATTATAAAATAGTTTTCTCTAGAAAATCAAACAAATTTAGATTGGCTAAGTTTATTTTTCTAAACCCACAAATCACGGCCAACTCATCAGAGATTTTTTTAATTTGAATTTTAGTGTTTGAATGAGTATCATAAATATTTGATTTTAAATGAAAATTGACACGATTTTGAATTTTTATTTGTGTTGGGTATCTATATCAACTCTCTCTCTCTCTCTCTCTCTCTCTCTCTATATATATATATATATATATATACACACACACACACATATATATATAACATTAAAATTTAATCAGGAATATTGAATAGTTTAGATGTTGGTTTAATATTAATCTAAAAAAGTATTGGTTTATATAGTTTTTTCCTATTTGCTGAGCCCGGTTTGGCTCTGGACCTATCAGCAGATAGTGTACTCTCCAGATCAAGGATAAGGAATGACTGACTGACCAAGTAGGGGCAACACTGGCGACAGGCTCTTGCCCTGATCGGATGACACGCACTCTTGCACAAATGCCTTGCCAAGGCTACGCGGAGGATGCTAACTGCATGGAGAAAATCCCGCGAGGCACCCTTGATTGCTCAGACAATCCCGGAGATTACACCAATATTGATTGCTCGCCATCTCAGAGACGAAGCTAATAATCAGCGAGACAACCCTCCCGAGATGGAATGTGGGCACCATCAGCAGCCGCTGGCCCGCCTTGGATTGATCCTCTCCTTGAGCTATTAAAACCTATTTTAGGCCATGAGATCAGCTACATTTTCATATCTTTAGTCCATATAGATTTACTTATTACCACTAAATTTGTGTCCAATTCCTCGCTATTTTCTTCAATTAAGGTAGGGATCTTTGCCTTCAACCTTTAGGGTTTCAGTTTTTGTTTTGAATTAAGGTTTTAGACCAAGAAAGCAAGCTATTAGGGTTTAATTTGAGCAAAATTTTAAGAATTCGAAAAGTTGCAAGTTTTTTAAAAACAAAGGCTCGATCAAGAGAGTTTTAGCCGGTCCAGCGGCCTGGTCAAATTTTTCAAAACACTGTTTTGATTCCAGAGTCAGTTAGAATCTATCAAAATTTGAGTTTTGGTAGCTCGCTCGAGCAAGTTTAAATCGCTCGAGCAATCTGTTCAAAAATCTAGAATTTAGAGAATGCTGACTTGGCATTCGAGACACTGTTCCTAGACTGTAAACTTTTGAAACTATATGTACACATTGCACTTAATTTATACCCATAGGTCTCCGTGAGATCTCGTAAGAGTAGGATGACCAATTTTAACCATATTTTTATGTTAATGATGCTGTGTTGGTTGTGCAAGTTAATTATTAATGTTGTACTATAGATTTGCATGATTTTAATTATGATAGTAGTGTTGCATGTTTCGGGTACAACTCTCGTGCTACTCGAGGTATTTTTGATTCGTCGGGATACAACCATCGTGCTGCCTATTGAGTTATGAAAATGATATGTTACAGCCGTCGTATTGTCGATATTGACTAGTAGGACATGACACATGACTTTGGGGTTTATTGAGAAAAAACTAGAATTACATTCGGAACATTGGTTCGAATATCACTTGAACAAGGAAGTGGATTATGTTCATGTCGAGTGAACTTTATAAGTAGTGAAACTGTGTAGAAACCAATAAGAGACGTTGAAGAAAAAGATGGTAGCTGAATTTGGAGGCCGTCATGCCAATGTTGGATTATGGGGATTGAAGTCCCGCACAGTCAGTTTTTGGGTCCAAGTCCAAAGTTTCATATTGGTTCAAGTGCCATCGGTCATCGTGCCGTGTTTCATGTGGGTTCAAGTTCTAACGAGCATCATCGTGTTTATTTAAGGACCCCAATTAGGAGCTGTTGAAACGGTTGAGGTGACTTTGGAAGTGTCTGCTTTGCAGCTCCAGACCTTGAAGGAGCGATGACCAGAGTCTTGGGCATCATTGAGCTAATAAAGAAAAAGCGACTAAGGTTCATTGCTACTCGACACTGGTGACGCCACGTTCGATCGAATCCTGCTAAGGTGAGGTAATCATTGACTTAAGAGAACAGTAGAAAGTTATTTCCTTATCGTGTTAGTATTCAATTAAGTCGAGTACATAACCTCAAACAGCAGTCCCGCAGTAGGTAAGGATTGATCAATCTCTACTGAGTGCCTAATGCTTGATAGTTGGATAAGATTTAGAGTTCCTAGGTGGAATTCTTAGAAAAAACGACTAAGGTTCATTGCTACTCGACACTGGTGACGCCACGTTCGATTGAATCCTGCTAAGGTAAGGTAGTCATTGACTTGAGAGAACAGTAGAAAGTTATTTCCTTGTCGTGTTAGTATTCAATTACATAACCTCAAACAGCAGTCCCTCAGTAGGTAAGGATTGATCAATCTCTACTGAGTGCCTAATGCATGATAGTTGGATAAGATTTAGAGTTCCTAGGTGGAATTCTTAGAAACATTAAAGAACGGAAGCATAACATGCCTATATATTTACTTTACTTGTTTACTTTTATTTATTACTGTCATATATGTTGTTGCACGTGTCGTTTAGTTTTTGGATAAATTTTACTACTGAGTTTAATTAATCATCAAAACAACTTCTTTGCTCCTAACATTACATGTCAGAGAGACAAGCAGTTGGAGTTTTTGCCCCAATAGAAGGAGCCAGTGGTCACAGAGGAGGAGTTCAACACGTGACTGTCATACCCTAGTATGTAATGTTATTTACTTTAATTTTCACTGTAAACCCAAAAGGGGTATTGAAAAAAGAGCACTAACTAAATTTTTAAGAAAAACAATATTATCGGTGTTTTCCAAAAACTCGGGAAAGGGGTTGCAAACGCTTGGACCGGAAATATTTTACGGTATTTATTGAACACTGGGGAAAACGCCGGTAAGTATTCCTAGCATTTTTTGAAACGTCATTTCATATTTTTGACAACAATATTGCGAGTGTTTTTGAAAATGCCGAAAAAAAGCTAGCAAAAGTTTTCCCAGCATTTATACAACTTTTGTCGGCATTTTAAAAACATCGGAAAAATCATGATCTGTTGTATACTGCCCCTTTGACTATTGGTACGTTCTTTTTTATTATACTTGTTTGAGTTTGCACCATTATCCTTTTATTGATTCAATTTATCACACATAGAAGTAAAAATGAAAATGCTGAACAATAGGGTCTTGCTAATCATTATTCACTAGGCGATAGATAATATGTTTATATATAATGTCAAATAAATACAAATATCAACATATATTTTACGGATATTAATGTATATTCATATATATCAATACACATTTTACAAATAATATCAATTTACTTTTACATATTATTCACTGCCTAATAGACGATGATTAGCATTTTCTAAGAAAGAAAGAGCAATAATCAATTCTCACATTTGTTAATTTTTCTCAGCCTTTCTGCGATAATAAAGGCCAGTTCAAGTGATTGAGAAGCGTTGAGCCTTGGATCACAAGTGGGGTGGTATCGTGAACTCAGATCCTCATAAGTCACAGTCGATGACCCGAACCCACCAACGCACTCTGTCACATCCTGCCCTATCATCTCCAGATGAATCCCTCCTGGGTGGGTCCCTTCTTCCTCATGCACATCAAAGAATGCTCCTACTTCTGCCTGCCCACATCAAGATATGGCCTTCAATAAATACACTGCCCAGTTATTCAGAACAGATTTCCTGTCTCAAAGGATCAATCTAACACCCCATCTTCGAAGGCAAAAAAAAAAAAGGAAAATTTTGCAGTGTCGGCAGCCATGCATAATAATACTTGAGGTAGCAGTAAACATGGCTATTCTGGGGCTTCTGGTTTGCCGAAACAGCATGGGATGCTGTCTGGAAAAAGCTGACGATACACCAAGGGCGGAATTAGAAATCTAATATACTATGTGTTAAAAATGAATTGAGTTTTAAATAATGATGTGGTATGAGATTTCTTGAACTAAAATTGTACACAATTTTGCTACACACACAACATCAAGCACAACATCAAGCACAACAATAGCTAAAACGACGTCGTTTCGTTAAAGTTAATAACAAAACCCAAAATTGAAAATCTAGGTCTTCTTCCCCAAAAAATTAAATCACTGTTCTGAGTTCTTCCACAACAATCCTCCCCCAAAACCAGTCGGGGAGAGAGAGGGTGGGGGGGTGTTCGGCGACGAACGCAACCATTGGCCCTAGATTTTTCCCTAGTTCTTCCGAAAGAGCGCGACCACACCATAGACGACCACCACAGAGTTCTTTCTCAAGTTCTTCCCCAACACAAGATCGCGACCACAGTCGGCGTCGTACCCGCACCCTCCACCGCAGGCCATCACCACATCGCCTTGATTTCCCCACGACCAAGGTACCTCGGTCGTCTCTCTTCATTGATTTCACTCTCTCAAATTTGATTTTGTTAACCTATGAAATAGTAGAAGTTTATAACTAGAAGTTTAGGCACGTTATCCATGATAGCAGCCTCTCTCTTGCTTAAAAAAAAAAAAGCTTTTGCTTCATCTCTTGACAGGAGGCTGTCATCCCACCTTCTATAACTCTCTGCGTCACCCTGCAATTTCAAAGCCACTCATGGAATAAGGCCAATAAATAGTTGGAATAAGAAAACATCTGCACTTGAACACACTTACCTTAAGTGTTGCGGCCTATTCTTTATTTGATCAAATAAAGCTCAATATTTACTTACCTTATCTGGTTTAGAATGTGTTTCTGCAATGAAGAACCCTTTTATTAGTCTAAACCAGCCCTTCTTTGCCATTGGAAGATTACTTCATCTGACCAAATAAATGTCAATAATTTGGGAGAGGTTCCGAATCTGCAAGTGACAGTAGAAAAATTAGAATGATACCATTGGAACGCGATGACTTTGAGACAAATCCAAGTATATCAGAGATGGCTTTGAGACAGATCTTTAAAAAAATGTAAAAGCATTTGTTACCCATTTCCTGGATTTCAAAAAACTGGTGAACAAAAGAAGAATCACCCCATTAGAAAGAACTTGGGTAGCTTTAGTTTCAGAAGAAAATGTCCAAAATCTCATCAAAGGTTGATGTGAAACTTGAAAGGCAGATTTTTTCTCAAAGGGCTAAAATCTCACAACATCCAAAAAATGGGTAATCAATAATCATAAGATGATAACATTCTAAGTGGGCATCTTTTTCATGTGTTGAATGATTCATGTTTTTGTCATCTTTTTCATGATCAGATGCATATGCTCAGCACGTGGGTGGAAAGGCCAAAGCTGCAGATGATATGGGCAGTCATTCAAATTCATGGAGAGAACCTTTCTAAGGATCTCTCAGAGTCTTTACTGCCTCATATGGCCTCTACTTTTGTAACACACATTTCTTTACTTTCAACTGTAGCTAAAAATGAGCTTGCCGACTATCCGCTTCATAAGCCTATTTGGCTATCAAAGATGAGCTTGCCGACTATCCACTTGTTAGATTTACTTCAATTTGGTAGCTAAAAATTAGCAGTTGATCAGTAAAAAGAAAGAGGAAGTGTACAAGCAATTTGAATCAACAAAACAGGACATTAGTCATATAAATTGAACACTGCTAAGACACAAATCATTGACACAGGCATACAAAAAAGGCATTGAATCAAAGTTCATTTAATCTTATTTGTCAAGAGTTAAAGAAATTAGTTAAATGGGCATTGAATTCTCAGCCTTGTTTGCAGGAAGTGCAGGTCATGTGGCTTGAATGAAAAGGAGGCTTTGTTCAAGTTCAAGTTTTGGCAATTCTTCTCATCATCTGGGTTCAACTTCTGATAACACCCTACTGCTGCTACTCCTTTATTCCAAGCCATAGTAATGCATCTTCAATGGATGAGAAGGAGTAGTTTTTCTGCAAGTGACTTCGTGCATCTTTATTGGAAATGGATTTCCACATGACTGGCTGCTCTGTTGCTACCTAGTTGTAATGAAAATGTAATTCAATTATGAAAATGTGAACACAGTGACTTGGTTGGTTGTAATGGAAATGTAATACCATGCCTTAGTTTTTTGTAATAACAGTGATTGGTTTTGTGCATCTGGTATTGGTTTATACTCAATTTTGTAATGGTTTAATGCCTTAATTTTGTGCATCTGGTATTGGATTGGTAATTTGGGATGGAAAAAGCCCCTTAGTTTTGTGCATCTGGTATTGGATTGGTGATTTGGGATGGAAAAAGCCCGGCGTGGGCTCATTGTCGTTGTTATTTGTTGAGATGCTCTGCATTGGATAGGACATAAAGCAATAAGATCATGTCAAAATTTTTAAAAAAAAAACAATGAAAAGTAACTTTGCAACAATTTTCTATCATTGAATAAAACGCAATAAAGCCCAACTTCTTGTCTCTCTCTCGTTCTCATTTTGTGTCTTCTTCCCCAAATCTCCTCCCCTAAAACCAGTCGAATAGATACAAAGAGAGAGGTGGGTCGGCAACCATCACACCACGACAACCACCACATCCGGCGACCACCACCAAACCCTCCACGACAACCACTCGTTTCACCACCACCACAACCGCGACCCCCACCAGCATCATCGGCTCACCGACCACCGCGACCACCACCATGTCGCTGCGATTTCCAACCATATGGTCCACCACTATATAGTTGCGAAAAAACAGGATATTCATAAACCTTTTTCCACTGACATAAATTTATAGAAAAGCCACTAGCACATTAACTTTGCATCAATAAATGTCATAGATTCATCAATGCCTGACCAAAAGAAAAAAAATACATATTCAACTTTTGGATTACTCTTCACTATTATCTTTTGCATTCATCATTTCCGTAAAACTTTGACCTCCACCTCCTAATCTTGGTTGTGGTCCTCCCCAATATTGGCCTTGATTTTCCAAAAAACTTGATTGTTCTCCCCAAACTTGAAAAGACGGCATAACTTGGGAACTTGAAAAAGACGGCATAGAACTTGGAAAAGGCAACATCACTTGGGAACTTGGAAAAGACGGCATCACTTGGTTCAAGTTTGTTCCGGGTGGGCAAAAAGTTGGAGAAAATGAAAAGACGCCTTGTGACATGTTTGGTCGCATGTAATGACATGGCATCATGTTCGGCCACATTGAATGTCCCATGTAGCTTGCTTGACTCTGCCCAACATTCAAAAAGAAAATTATCAATTACTTTAACATAAAATTCATATCCATATTAAGATTTACACTGTGCAAATTAAAAAAACTTACATTTACATTTACAACACTCTCTTGTGTTCCGAACTCATGGTCAATGGCATTCTTCTCAACCTCCTGAAATTACCGAACGATCTAATTATTATACAATCTAACAATCAATGTCTATATTAATTACGAAGCTATAAATCATAACGAACTTATACCTCAACTTTCTCATTTGACATTATTTTTTTTTGTTCCTTTTCGCTTCTTCACAATTTTTTCCACAACACTTTGCTTCCTTTTGCACGGTGGTCTTCCTTTTCGTCGAACACTTTCCGGGTCAAGTAAAGTTGTGCTATGTTTGGAAGGTAGAACCCCATCTCCAAGTGAAAAGGAATCATTGCGAGTATCGGAAATCACATTACTTTCACAAACTGTGGAAACTTTCAACAACTCTCGCTTTAACTCGCTTACCCCTGTCACAACCATATCATACTTCGCTTGAGAATCTTCTGCTAAATCGGCAACCTCATTAAAGAGATTGCACATGCTCTCATGCCGACGCGATTCAATTGACGCTGACGACTTATCGTAACTTATTCGAATTTTAGTATAGGCCCTTTTCACATTCTTGCACCATCTTCTCAACACATACTTGTCAGGCACTCGTTCAATTCCCCTTTCATGCCACACTATCAGTTGATGTGTACACACCATTCCTCTATACTCAAACAAGCGACAATTACAATGTGCTTCATCATTTTCAGCATTAAAGTTGACGAAAAAAGACACTTGCTTCCTCCTTTTCTCTTCTCCTTCTCCAAATGTAATCGCCTGTTTTACCTCATATTCAGACACAACATCACCTTCTTTTGTAATCAAACATCTGCACTCAAGTTTTGCGACAAATTGTTTATGAAACTCTACAACCTTCTTATTTGTGTAAGCATTTTGAAATTGTTTCTCCAACCCATCATCAGTTATTAACGGAATGTAAGTGTTCCAACTTTTAACATCTTCTTGCCTTTCACTTTCCACCTTATTCGCCAACGCATTTTCATATTGCTCTACAAATTGTTTCAAAGTCGTTTTCGAATGTACGTAACCATCGAAATATGCATTCATACTCTCGCTTCTTTGTGTGGAGGACATACCTGCCCAAAATACATCTCTGACATAAGCAGGCACCCACCGTTTTCTCTCCAAATACAACCCCTTTAACCATGTGTTACTTTGAAGCTCGTACTTTTGTATGAACCCACCCCAAGTAAACTCAAATTGTTCTATCGTTAGTGAATCATAAACTGCCGTACGCATGCACCAACTAATTTTCTCATAGGCGCTGTACCCACTCAACTTTTCTGGCACCTTCTTCATAATATGCCATATGCACCACCGATGACGAGTGTTAGGGAGTGTATTTTCTATGGCATTCTTCATGGCCATGCATTGATCAGTAATCATAGCTTTCGGGGCATTGCCCCACATGCATGTCGTCCAAGTCTGGAATAACCATGAAAATGATTCTGTATCTTCATGAGAGATGAGTCCGCATCCTAATAAAATAGACTGGCCGTGATGATTGACGCCTACAAATGGAGCAAAAGGCATGTCATACTTGTTTAGCAAGTACGTTGTGTCAAAGGTAACAACGTCACCGAACTCCTTACAAGCTGTCCTACTCCTTGCATCAGCCCAAAATACATTCCTTACTCGACCCTTTTCATTCAGATCGATTGCAAAAAAGAAGTCAGAATTATCGGCTTTCATTCTCATGAAATAACGATGCATTGCTGCAGCATCTCCCTCCACAAGTCGTAATCGTCGAAGTTTGTCCAAATAATTTCTGCAGTCTTTCTCAAGATACGGAACCTTATCCGGTCCCCCAACCTCAATCTGAAGTGAGTCATAAGTCTTGTGCATTCTAATACCGGCTTTATCATTCAATTCAAGCTTCCTTTGTACGTGTTCATCGAGTACTCTATTGCTCTTGAAATACCTTGCCTTTCCAGGGCTTTGTTCGTGATTGTGCTCCAAAGAAACTCGGTTTAACCTCCACTTTCCATCCGGGTGTATAACAATAGTAACGCGAGCTGGGCAACCAATTCTTGTTTGTGGCCGTGGTTTGACTGGATTACTTGTTGTTACCTTTGCCTTTCCTGCACGACTGCATGAAATTGTTATATCCCTCAAGTTTCCATCTTTTCCCTTTCTCGATGTTTTTTTAGCCACAGCAAATCCTTTTTCTTTAGCATATCTGACATAATAGAGATAAGCTTCTTCTGACGTGTTGAATATCATTCCCTCTTTCGGTTCTGCAACTTTATCTTCACAAGTTTCAATTGTCTCCTTCCCATTCTGATCAATAGTATCTGTATCATCATAATCTTTGTTTAAAGGACCACTCCATACCTCTTCTTCTTCACACGCTTCGTTTTGAGGCATTGCCGACGGAACAGATTCCGACGACATCATCTACGGGTTCAAAAACAAAGAAAACAAATTACTTTCATACAATTACAATGCAAGCACGCAAATAGGTCAAGAATTGAATGCAAATCCATATAACATTGCAAGCACGAAAAACTAAATAAATTAGAAATAGATGAAAATCTAAATTTCCGTTGAATTGATGCACAATTAAGTAATCAAGTAGCCCATACTTTATTTCCGTTAGATAGATTTTCGATGAAAATACGTAATCAAATAAACCCATATACCATCAATAATGTTAACAAGTCTACCGTCATAAATAATGTCAACCTAATCCATCAAGTAGCCCTTATTTTTTTGGCTTTTCAAACAAAACAGTAACCCCTGTTTTTTCAAACTTATTCATCTATAATGTTAACAAGGTCTACCACCATCAGAATACAAATAGAAATTATATAGAACCTCAACATTGCATAGAAAAATACAAACCTTCGTGGTATTCAATCAATTTGGGGAAGAAAACGCGACTTAGATTTTGAGTTTTCAGTTTGCGCGAGAGATGGCATGAGAGCTGATAGAGAAGAGAACCGTGAGAGAGAGAGAGAGAGAGAGAGATGCTGGTTTTGGAGGGGAAAATGCAACGTGAGAGAGAGAAACAGATATGCTGGTTTTGGAGGGGAAAATGCAACGTGAGAGAGAGAAACAGAGAGTTGCAAATTTTTGGAGGGAAAAAGGCAACATCAGTGAAAGAGAGAGAGAGAGAGATTTTCTTGTTTTTAAATAGGACGACGTAGTTTTGGATGCTGACATCAGCGTGACGTCAGCGGTTGTGCTACTTGTTGTGCTTTTTGGTTGTACGTGTAGCATATTTGACCCGCAAGGGGTTTGCAGGTGGGTGTGTTACAGAAGAGAAGACTGGTGCTGTTTTTGAGGATTTGATGGACGTTATCAGGACAAAAGCCTAGCATTATTTGGTCTTGCTAGTAGAAATATATAACAAAAAAATTCCAACAGTGAGGCTAATGTTTTCAGTCTGGTTCTAGTATATTGTATTCAGGATGCTAGCTAGCTTCATGTTTTTGTTGCTTCTTATGGTGTTGTCCCACTGTTTTGGCTAGCTAATAGCTGTTGCAATCATGGACTCCAACAGGTTGTTTAAGTGGAGATCGGAGCAAGTCATAAATCTAGACGTCCTGAGATCGAATTTAGTTGACAACAAGGAGACGCCATTGCATTTTTGTCCGGTCGATAAGCTCAAGGCTCTAAGGATTAGTCAGCATTTAGGTGGAGAATCTCCCAAATTTTATCCCTGCTTGGTCTCAAATGGATACCTCGGTTATAAAAAAAAAGGTAGAAATGGTTTGATATTTTTGGGGCCATGCTTAATTTTTGGTGTATGGTAATCCATTTGTCTTTTAGGACTTAAAGTGTCAGATAATTTTTCATTGTGATGCCGTCATTTCCGTCATTCGTTTTATTTTTGTAATTTCCCTAAAAATTAAGAAATTCATTTTCTTACTGATTTAAAAATCAATAAGATGGTATGACTCGACCAATATAAAACAGTGTCAGCTGATTTATATTAATAGAATGCATATGACAACTCCAAATTAAGTCCCATTTATATATCAGCAATATTATACCCGTTTTTATTTTTTTTAAAAATGTAGATTTTTGAGTTATTTATTCACATCTCGATTAATTTTTAGAAAATCAATCATACTTTCAACTAATTAAAGGCCTAATTAAGACCGTTGTATTGATTAATCCCGCAAGAGGTGATAGGCGCACGTGCACCTTTCAAACCTAAGAGCTAATTAAAAAAAAAGTCCCTAGCTAAATCTCACATCTTGACTGCCAAGACTCTACGTAAACAACCCTGGATGAGAGTCCAGCAAGAAAGTTGACCTTGAAGCTGTTAAAAGACATGCATGTAAGATAGATATCGTACGTACCAAGATCGCATCGAACGGACGTGTTTTGAGTCCACATGGAGCCTTTATTGTGTTACCATGCATCGGATCACAGACCCAAGTCACAATTTGCCCTGCTCTACGAATAGCCCTTATCAGAAGAGGAAGTCTAACTCTCAAGTTTTTGGCACCCATTCTGGTAATCACTGATAGTCTTCCTGCCTTGTTACTAGGGTTTAAGATCTCAATCAGATTTCACCAATTCATTCGGATCCATCTTTTCACTTACCTGCATATCCAGAACAATTATGCATTTAGCTTCCTTATCCATAAATTTATGTGTATGGTATAGATTAACTTTTTTACGTGTCCCGAGTCATTAATTCAATACATATATTTCTTGGGTAAAAGCACCGACCTCTCCTAAGGTTACTAACAATTTATAGGTAAGGGAGCTAAATATCTGATATATTAATGACTTCGTGTTTGAGCTATATGTGTGTGTGTGTGTGCGCACATGTGCTCGCCTCCATTAGGTTGTACATATATATAAGAAACGCAAACATAACAATATACATTAAGTGATAAATATAATTCTTGCAAGAAAAAATAATTATTAATATATAAGATGCATATTTATTAGCATAAATTGCGATCAAAATATAACTTATGTTTACTTTGATTTCAACATTTCAAGCTTTAATTTAAAAAATTACTACTTCTTACTATGTACATACATATATATAATTAGAGTTTATATTTCTCAATGCATACACGCATAAATAGACTAAATGTATACAAAATAATATTAAAAAAAGTAAATGAGAGCATTTTAGTCTTTTATTAAAATTAAAATTACTACTTTTTATCGAAAGTTAACGACATGAAAAAATATTTACAAAATAGTTTGTAAAATAGGAAAGGTGATCAGTATATTCATCTGAACTTCAAGGGATCGATCCCTACATTTGTCAACGCATTTAATGTGTAAATTATATATGAAATAATTCTGAATATATTTGTATCCGGCAATAGAAAAAGTTGATCCAAAAACAAACAAAAATCCGACAGCAATCACAGCAGGTACAACCTAGCCTCTTCTGTACTCTGGAGTGACAACCCTGTTGCCTGTTGGAATTATTTAATTTGTTGGCCTACCACTAAAATCAGACCCAGAAATAATTGGAAGAAAATCCAATACATATAATTGTGGGCAACTTTTTTTTTGGGTAAATAATTATGGGTTTTGATTGGTTTTGTGACATTATAAGGCTCGTTTGTTTGCTCAAATATATATGGATAGAATATAGAATTCATAGAGATAACTCTAAGGAGTTGGTTTAGTAGTCGAGATTTGATACTTAGAGGTGTTGCACTCTCCGAGGTTTCAGATTTAAAGTCTTTCAGGTACTATTAACTATTATGGAATTAGTCCATACAGATGGAACTCATGCACGTGGATGATGAGATTGGTCCCTCGAGAATTATTCGGCATTAGGTTGGGAGTAATTTTAAAGTCGACCGGATACCTTTGCTATAAAAAAATGTGTAAATATAATGAATTTCTATATAAATGTAATAAACTTTTAAGAATTTTGTATTTCAAGGTTGAGTTTATAAATTTATGTAAAAATATTATGAATTTTTATACACATATTTAAAAACTTTTAAGAATTTTCTATTCAAGGTTGAGTTTATGAATTTATGTGTAAATATTATAAATTAATTTGTATAATAAATGATATAAACTCTTAAGAATTTTAAAGGATGCCTGCATTATCGTCCACACCACCTACAAAATTTTTCACATAGAATTTTTCTACTCATTAACATGAATAAGAAAATTATATTTGCAACTTTGGTAATTATTCAGTACTTCTAGCGTACCATTTGGAGTTGTCAACATGGTTCGCCACACAAATCATGTATGCACGATTTTAAAAGGGTTCAGTGAGAGAAATAATCGATAACTAACATTATGCGAATAGCATTTCTCTTTTTCATTTGTCGGGAGCTACATGTAACAATGTCACATGTGTTTTTTTGGCTCAGCGAAGAAATTAAGGAATAAAACAAAAGCCGAACAAAGATACACCTAGGTGGGTTGGATGGCCCTCGTCAGCAAGATACCAAAAACACCTTGACCCGACACACACCCAAATAGTAAACCCCCATAATGTCACATGTTACTCCGGAAATGCCTAATAAATAAAAAGATTAGGTACACAGAGTTTCCGGACATAAATGTCTAAAACCGTTAGATGAACATGAAATTCATAGATTATTGAGGGTCGTACATGCATTCGTTTATTTTGACCACATCTGAATATATCAGTAACATCTCTATTCCTAGCATTAGTCTCTAATAATAAATACATGGAATCTTGCATAAATACCTTGATGCCAAGGGGATTAGCAACTCCTCTTAGAAACTCAACATGAGCACCATCCAGATGCCTGGTGCAATCCCCAACCCAAAGTAAATGAGCAGAGCAATCATAATAAAGGTCAGAGGTTGAATCCTTCCTAGTGAGTGCTTGTTCATAAGGCAAAAGCAAGCACTCATGAGATGTCCAGAACTCAGTTGAACTCGGTTGTTCAACAGCAAGTCCTGCTGCAGCCATGAATCCTAAGGCCTCATCAACCCTCTGGGATAGCTCCTTGTACCTTATATGTATCATACCATCCCATAGTGACAAAATTGAATAAGACTAATAAAAAGGGGTAAAATGTACTGACCTCCCCTGAGGTTTCTAACAATTCCAGAGGGCTCTCCTATGTTTTCAAAAAATGCAATCACTTCTCTTGTTTTTAAAACTACTAGATCATTACCCCTTTTTTTTTTTTTTTTGAAAAAGCAAAAGAATTGTATATAGAAAAGAGTAATTACAGAGGGAAGGAGGAGGGAAGGTAACTCACACCTAAGACAACCTCATAAATAAAGAGACAGCCTCTGCCTAAACTAGACAAACGATTGAAAAACTCCGCCCAATTGAAAATCGCTGCAAAACCCACGAATGGAGACAAATCAACTTAGGATTCCACTCTAGATGATTGCTGAAGGATTGTACAATACACTATTCAGAGAGAAATTGTTCTGATTGAGTTGAAAAAATGCCCCCGGATCCATCTATAAGTGATTACCCTCATGCCATTAGTTTTCACTAGTTACCGTTAGTTTTGCCCTTAAATTTGTTCATCTTGTTGTTCCTTCACACTCACTTCCTTAATGTTTTTTTTCAATAATTCTTTTTGAAAAATTCATGCTATTTTTAATTTCACACTTCTTTGAATTCGTGCAAATAAATTTTTAACAATATGCACGAAAATTCTTTAATCTTTTGATCCTAAAAAAATAGTATAAATTTTTCTCAAAAATATGAAGGGAGTGCAAAATAGTCAAATTTAAGGTCAAAATCAATGGCAACTAATAAAAAGAAACGGAAGAAGATTAATGATCTAATATTTTCAAAAACAGGACATGTGATTGTATTTTTCAAAACCTCAAGAAAAATTCCTACAATTGTCAGAAACCTCTCGTTTTACGTTTAACCAGTGTACCTCAAAATATTTGTTAACTCTTTGCACTGTTAACGTAAGTATACCTGTCTCCTTGCTTGTCGTGGTCTACAAAATCAAGATCCCATTGAGTAACCCTTTGCAACGGTGAGCAGCCTCCAGTTGCAAAGGCCCTAATTAATAAGGTTGAGAGTAGCTGCAGACTGAGAATAAGCTCTCATCATCCTCTTCGGGTCAGGAGTTCTTGACTTCTCATCAAAATCTACACCATTTGTTATGTCTCCTTTGTATATTGTCAGCTTCACTCCATCTCTCTCCTCTTCTTCTGTAGATCTTGGTTTTGCAAATTGACCTGCCATTCTTCCAACCTAAAATTAGTGATGGAGAAAAAGAAATTAGCTAGAAACTGTTAGGAGGTGAAGACCCTCCACTTGAATATTCGTCTCTGCTGAGTTAGTGTCTTAAATTCAAAAACAAACTATTTTTAGACAGTGCCTCGAACTACCGGTAGTAAGTGTTTTTTATTTTTTTATCAATGACTAAAACTACCAGTAATGGTTGATACTACCGATAGTAACAGTATGTGCGAGAATTCTAATTGTAGATTTTGTACGATTTGTTTTTCTAATCTATTTAGAATGCTATATTTTCTTGTTCTTTGGAATTTTGTTATATATATCTTTTGAAAGGTTTCTAAAAGGTAGAAGCTTTCAAAGAAAGAGAGAGATAAGAGAAAACATAGATCTCACGAGAGATTATGAAAAGATTTGTAATTATTGATTTGATTCAATAGTAGATTAGTGTGGCTCCCGTAGTTTTTTCTTGCATTGAGGTTTTCACGTATATCTTATGTCTTGTTTATCTTTTCGTTTACGTTTCTATTATGCACTTGTGATTGTTTTGTTTTTCTTTTGGTGATTCATTGTTTCCAAAATTTGTAAGGATCGTTACATTGTTTGTTTAATTTCCTAACAGAAACTTGTAACCTAGAAAACTCACACAAAAAACAAACAAAAATTCTAGGAACACAGATGCTTCAGACACATCGAGATACAGATGTATTTGGAACTGTTGGATGCACATAACTCTTGACGTGCTTCCAACGGTTCCGAACACAGTCCGTTGTGGAAGATGGAGAATGAATTTACTTTGATAACAGGGATTTGGCCACCAAATGTGAGAATAACACCCATCTGAAGAACCCTGAAAGTGTCATGGATTTTTTTTTCGCTGAACTCCTTGAAACTCTCAGCGCAATCCCCTCCTTGCAAGAGAAAAGCATTGTCCGTTGCCGCCTCCGCCAGCCGGGTCTCCAAACTCCTTGCCTCTCCGGCGAAAATCAGGGGAGGGAACAACTCAATCATTCCGATTACCGATTCGAACTCGGCTTGGTTAGGGTAACTGGGAAGCTGCAGTGCCTTTTTGGATTTCCAGCTGTCAGTACTCCACCTCCGTCCCGGAAGAATACCCACGGACGGCGGGGGTGACGAGACAACTGCAGAGCAGTTGTTTGATCGAGGCATTAATGCAGCTGCTTTAATGCGAATTTTATTTCCTTTGAATTGGGCTTCTCGCTCTTGCTTCTGAGGAAATCTTTCTAGAGAGAAAGAGGAGAGAGATGTCTCCTGACTTCCTCTCTGTAGTTGCTGCACTTTTGTGGCAAAGTTTGAAATCTGGTTTCATTTTTTATAGGGGTTCAAAGCACCTCTAATCACACTGCTAAATAATAGGAACACAAATTATGTGTATATATTCAGACACAAATGTGTTAAGAATTGTCATATACACATATTGTCCTCCATAATCATGTAAGATCTATGTGCATCGATCTGACGATTCTAGTTACATCTATGTCCCGATTTTGAAAACGAGTATAGGAAGTGCCGTTCTTGATTATATTCTGGATTTGAAGCAGCAAATGAGTTTAGATTTGCTTATCTTATTAGACATTAGTTATTAAAAGCTCAAAGTGAATGGTTTATATATAAGGCTGTCAAGTTCCTGGTAATTCTTGAGCTTAAGGGCTGTTCGTTATAAGGTCAAAGAAAAGGATACAATTACCACTCCGAAAATGATTATTCAACTTGTCATATTCGAAGTTTGTTTATTTTTTTTGGATTTTGGATATCATGTTCGGGTTGCTAATTTATCCTGTCTTGTGG
The DNA here is from genome assembly GCA_019985065.2 of Arctostaphylos glauca. Lineage (NCBI taxonomy): Eukaryota > Viridiplantae > Streptophyta > Magnoliopsida > Ericales > Ericaceae > Arctostaphylos > Arctostaphylos glauca. Next base: position 5,712,207 of record JAHSPW020000008.1, read on the forward strand.
GGGCAAAAGAATTTTCCACCCCTCCCTTTTTATTTACGCAAATATTATTATTAATTATTTGAATGACTCATATCTACTGTATCCTTTTTCAAAAAAAAATATTTAAACAAATCATTTATAACTATTCATCCCTCTGTAATAAATTTCACATTATACTATATCCTCTTCTTACTATGTTCACTATACTCTTTCTGTAATTTTAATTGCTAACAAACGACCTGTTAGATTGGAAATTTCTTGAGCTTTCCACTAGAGAAAGAAAATGAGCATGGGAATTGCCATTCTTGATTATTATATTCTGTTGGTGTATATATGGTGGGTTAAAGAAACAATGTTAATCATAAGAGTAATATCAGGAACACAGATGTTTCGGATATATTTAGATACGGATATGTCTGAAACTATTAAATGCACATATTATACACTTGTACAAGACAATAAATGGGTTGAATCGGTGGATGTGGGCTTTTTAAGTAATAAGATTCGCGACTCCGTTATTGGACATTTTTCTACCTGGATTTGTGTAAAAAGTTATGGGCTTATGGCCTCAATTATCGGAGTCTCATGTCTGTAGCACTTTTTGTACTAAGGCCTCTAGACCTGTAAGTACTCAAGCATCTAATTCATCGATATGCTCTGTTATGCGCAATGTACAATAAAACCCTCAAATCTGCAAATTACGAATGGACATAGCGTAATAGCGAGCATACAATGGAGAATAGCTACACCGATCCTCGTGTTTTCCAAATGCTACGGTGTCGTGTAATCTAACGAGTATCTTTTTTATAGGTTTATTTGGCATGTGGTTCTTAAATTTTTTTTGTTTTTATTAGTTCTGCGTCTATTTTCTGTGAATCTTTAGTTCATCTTGATAAAAAAAATCTATAAATTATAAAATTATGTTCAAAGGTTAAAAAATATAATACTAAAAACGAAAAATAATGTTAAAAAAATCAAAAATCCAATGCAACTCAAAATTGACTAATTTTTCAGTTTTAGTGGATATTTTTAATGAATTTGCATTTTTCTTTACTTTTCAAGTGTGTCTAGACTAAATGTATTGAAACAACATTAAGATATTGTTTACTTATTTAAAAAAATTATTAAAGATTAAAAAAAAGAATTCCTATAAATTTCTGTTTCCTCAAAAAAAATATTTTAAAAAATGCAACTAAACACATTCGTTGTCCTTTAAGAATTGCAATGGTAGGGTGGTAATTTGAAAAACAATGAGGCGTCAACGGGATAGGGATTTTTTCCCTCTCTTAAGCTAGTCTTTTGGTGGTCGATCATAATATAACTTGATTTTCTATAGACGGCCAAAACCAAAAGGCACCTCTATGTAATATGTGGAGTAATTATTTATTTATTTTTAATTTCTTAGAGTGTCCGGACCAGTTTACAGGCATCTCAACTAATTTCTGTGGGACTAATGTCACCGTCCACTAACGGGCTTTAACGATTAGACTTGATTGGAACAAAAATATAATTTCAAGGTCAAAATTGAGTCATTCAAAGGATAGGGACCAAAGTGAAATAGGATTCAATTTACGGGGACCCGTTGAGTAATTTATCCTATTTTCTTTTGTCCAATATCTTTGTAGGGTCTGACCTCATTCTCTTTGGTGAGCGTACTTCAGGGTCATCAATAATTTGCATTAGAACTTTCTCCATTAGGATGTTGAGTGGTATGAATCTCACAAACCTATTCCTGATCATTCTCTGCTCATCCCAATTTTCACACTGAGATTTCCTTCTGTCTTTCTAGTGCTTGGCTAGTTCTAGCACGAGAATTTTCTTGCTAACCTATTCCGCTCACCCCCTTTGCGTCATTGTTGCATCCTACGCATTCATGTAATGTTGAGCCCTAGTTATCAACTGAGATTTCCTTCTGTCTTTCTAGTGCTTGGCTAGTTCTAGCACGAGAATTTTCTTACTAACCTATCCCGCTCACCCCCTTTGCGTCATTGTTGCATCCTACGCATTCATGTAATGTTGAGCCCTAGTTATCAACTCGACCATGCTATAGGTGGAATGCTCGGCAAGGTGGTACAAAAACTTGGTCAGCGCCTAGTCATTGAAGCGCTTGACATAGTCCTTAAATGACTCTTCCCTAATTGATTGATATTTAGGAGGTAGGTGATTGGTCAGCATGGTCAGCATGTTCAGCAGTTGCTATAGAAATGACCAATGAAAAGTTCACTGAGCTGATCGAAATCATTTACGGACTTTGACCTCAACTTCCCAAACCAAACCCTAACTTAGCCTTTAAGAGTCATTGAGAAGGCTTGACACATGATCTCATATGGCCCAACATGAGATGTCATGTAGGCCTTAAGTTTTCAGGTGGTACTGAGGGTCTCTTGAGCAATCGAAGAGGTCCATCAGTGACATTGTGAATTTTGGTGGGAGGGGTCTTAAATTACCATTTATGTGAATTGGAAACTAATTTGTTGCAATAGGTTGTCGATTACCGCATTTCGTTTTTCTCCCATTAGTTTCATTATGCTCTATAGTATTTCATGATACTGCTTAATTTTTTTACCCCTGCGTCACTGAAATTTTAATATTGGCAGACCCTTCAAATTTGCGGCAATTTTCCTCCCACTCTTCGTTTGTGTACCTGTTGAGTTTTCTTCTCGTTTTCTTCCTCCTCGTATCTAGGTTTTGTCATTAAGATCTTTAATTGGCTGGCTTTGTTGACCAATAACTTGTAATGGCGGCAACACCATGAGTCTGAAGTAGCCTGCACCATGGCCTCACTTTACTCCATTAGATGGGTACTCACCAACTGTGTCAAGGTATTATTCGGGCCTCTAGTTGGAGGTTTGAAAAACCTCTCCCCCATGGCGACCTTTTTGGGATGTGCTAGATCTAGCAGTCACTATTTTATTTTTCAATCCTTCAATTGAATTTGTTTTTCAAAAAAATTTGAATCTATTCACACATACGGTGCCAAATTGAAGGTATCAAAAATTGGACACCAACCTCTAAATTAAATTTTCTCTTGGGGTTCTTACAAACAAGTTCAAAGATCAGGGGGTATTTTTTTTTCTAAGGACTTTTCGACGATCAAATTAGATCACTAGTGTAGGATAGTATGTACGTGCGCGTGCTAATTAGCTGATGACTTGAGAAAATAAGCCTTGCTCCAATGGCCCCTTTTATAGGGTGAATGTTGGAGGATCATATGAGGCTCGGTAAATACCTATCCCTCCCTTTATTCTCTTTTGGGGAGGAACGGTTCATTTATTGAGAGCTCAATTTTTAAAATTTGGAGCTCTCTCAGGCCTCATTTGTGGAATCTTGCCAATCAATTCCTGTGAATGGTTCTTTTTTACTAAGCGACATGTGATTTGAATGACTAAGTGTCAATTGATAATTTATAATTTATTGTTATTGCCTAAATTTGAGTGACTGTATGCTAAGCTAATCTGGACTTAGCACCACCAAATTTTTTATTTTATTTTTATTTTTGTTTACTTTTGGAATGAAAATTCCTATAAACAAAAATAGAGAGAGAGAACACCTCGAAAATATCAAAAAAATTTAACTTTCAAATTTTTTATAAAATACTTACACCAAACAGTAATATTTTAGAGATTTTTCTTAAAAATTATTTTAAAAACACTCAACCAAATAAATTCTTTTAGAAAGGCCGTTAAGATATTAGTATGTCAATGTGGCTCCTGTCTCTCTGTTTGTTCGTATAACTACTCCATTGTTTATCTGTTTGTCTGTCTCTATAAATGACTCTGAGGTCCTATGAGAACTCGCACCAGAAATATGACAGAATTGCTCAATCAGGAAAACGGATCAGAAAACCAAGAACAGGGAAAGTAATAATGGTAGTGGGTTGAGTGATGCCTGATATCATTAATTTTCCAAAAAAAATATAAATACTCCTATATATTAATTAATATAAATTCATGAATCTAATTGACCTTAAAAATCGACTTTGAAAGTAAGTGTTGCATAATACTTATAAGTAGAGAAAGAAGAATTTATATAGACAATGTGAAACTTGCTAACACACTTTCTAATACGAATCCTGATATCATTAATTTTCCCAAAAAAATATAAATACTCCTATATATTAATTATTATAAATTCATGAATCTAATTGATCTTAAAAATCAACTTTGAAAGTAAGTGTGGCACAATATTTATAAGCAGAGAAAGAAGAATTTATATAGGCAATGTGAAACTTGCTAACACACTCTCTAATATGAATCGAGGATAGCAAATGTGAGGATAGCAGAGGGTTAGACGAGAGGATCCTAGTGTGTAATGAATGCACAGCAGACTCAACTCTGATATCATGTTAGAAATCTATGAGCCAAAATCAACTTTGAAAATTTGGCTTGCAAAGTAAGGGTTGTCCAAGACTTGAGCAAAAGAAAAAAAAACCAATATAGACGATGTAAAACCCACTAACATCTGTAATGAACAGTGGTTTGAGTGAAGCCTTTGATCATTTGAACATGAAATTTTCACGTTCAAGTCAACAGAATGATGTCAAGTTGTTGTAGTAATCTAACTTAGATATCTTAGCGTGTGAATACAAACAAACACACACTTACTTCTCCACCACATAGTCGCATAAACGATCACTATTATAATAATACTTAAAAATGACACTATCAAAGTGAATAAGATGTTAGTTTTTATAGAATTGTCATTGAAAAATTAGAACAAGTATTGATATTAGTTTACAAAAAAAAAAAAACTATTATCACTACTATAATAGGGCTTGAATAAGATATCAATTTTTGTAAAACTGTCATTGGAAAAACTAAAACAAGTATTGATGTCGGTTTTAAACAAAAACATCATCGCTACTACAAGAGAATTTAAATAAGATGTCAGTTTTTACAAAACTGTCATTGAAAAATTAGAATAAGTATTGATATCAATTTATTAAAAAAAACTATCATCGTTACTACGATAGTACTTAAATAAGATGTTAATTTTTTTCAAACCTGCCGTTGATATCAATTTTGAAGAAGGCATAGTTACCAATCTGATACCCAATTCATTGTTATTGTGTGAATTCATCATCAATCTTCGATACTGACTTGAAGAGATGAACTGAACTTTGTTTGCGTTACACAAACTTTTCCTTGATGATTATGCAGCGGAATACAACGTTGATTGGATCTGTGACGTTTGTCGTAGACAGCTCTGATACCAGAAGAACATATCAGACATTTAGATATTTGAGAGTGTGAAGAACCTTAGGAAACAACTGAGAGTTCAAGCTCTCTCAGTGTTAGATAAAATTAGAGAAAAACTCATCTTAGAACATTTGTGTATTGAAGACATGAACATATTTTTCTTGGAAAGAAATGAACAACGGAGAGGCCTTTTATAGGCAATGCCTCTAACCGACTTAGGCTAAACAGCTAACTAACAAACTCTTTAACAGCTAACAAACTCTTAACAGAATGCTTAATAAACTTTTAACAAACTAGGCTCCTCCTTAACCGACTGAGCTGAGGTGGCAATGACTGAGCTGAGGTGGCACTCGGGTTTTACTTGGTTTACATATTGGACATAGAATGCTCCATATAAATATGTGAAGCAAAGTTTTGAATACCGGATTGGTTTGAGTATCGATTTTTTATTAGTATGGTATGTATCGGTACTGGTCATGTATCGGGTATCGTATTAGATTTATTGCAACTATCAATATATATATATATAAATCATAGAGAGAAACCCTAAAAAAATTAATTTTTTCGTAACTCTTAAAAAAAAAATTGGTACTGGCTGGTATTATCCTGTACGGTTGAAACGGGTCGGTATTGAGAATAGTATGATACTAGAAGTACTTTATACTATTTTTATGCCAAAATATTACGTACTAATCGGTACGGTACGATATTTATAATTATGATGTGTGAAGTTGAAAACATTACTCCCTCCGTCTCGGTTTGTTTGTCTACTTTTTGAATTTTACATGTCCCAAAATGTTTGTCCATTTTTAAAGTTGACTTGTGAAAATTATCTTAATGCTCCTCTTTTTTTAAAAAAAATTACACTTTGAAAAACGTGCACTCTCATTTAACGCTTAAAAAGTTAAGGGTATTTTTGAAAAGTTAAAACTTTAAGAGTAATGATTATGTCCCTTTAATAAGTTAGAATTTTTAAAATAGACAAACAAATTCGGACGGAGGTAGTAGTATACTGTATACAGCATATAAATGTTCCACAAATCACTTTAAATTGGTCAAGGCAAATGGTAGGTAGCTTCTCAACCCGTACTCCCTATTCTAATAAAAGCTTTTCGTAGCGTGCCAGACCCATACACTAGCCCTTGCAATTTCAACCGTCGCCTTTCAATCAATGTTGCGGGACTGTTGTTTCGTACAGTACGGGACTGTATATTTCGTACTGATATCAGAACGTATCAACTCATTATTTCGGATTGTTTCGACCGGTCGTATCATACTGACTCATAATTTAAAAAAAAAATTATTTTGATGATTTTTTTAGATAATAACATATCAATTGAGACTAAAATTATCTCATTTTAGTGATTTATTTATAAGTTAAGAGATTTTATTTTATACTTTGTTGTTAAAAATATTATTTCAAATATATATATTAATTTTAATAATAAATCAAAAATAATACGTTAATACAAACTGATATCGATATATACCGTATTGATAACAAAGACAATATGCTCACTGTTACGAGGTCGATAACTTTACTTTGAATGCATTACCATCCCTGGTGTTATTCGTTTTAGCTAAAAGCCAAGATCTTTATATAATACAAAATTAAATTCATTCTATTTTATTCAACGATTTAAGTTATTTATTTTGTAAATTATGATTTATTATTTAGTAATTAAGAAGAAAAAAAAGTAAATTGATCTAGGTGTGGGGATGGGGTGGGAGTAGAGGTTGAGGTGGTCCTGGACTTTTGGAAGCTTAAGATCCTATTTGGCTAAACTAGATTTTTGAGATTGTCTAGATTATTAGGGAAATAATCCAGCACATTTGGGCTAAATTATTTACCCAAACAATCTGGATTAATCTAGTCCAAACACAACATAATCCAATAATCCAACATATCCACAAATAATTTAGTCCAAACACTTTGAGCTAGATTATTCCCTAAGGAACCCAACATAATCCAATAATCCAATAATCTCATAATCTAGTTACGCCAAATAGACCCTAAGACAAAGTGATAAAATACGTCCTAAATTTAAGGGTCCGTGTGGCCTGTTGTAAATATTGACTTACTAGCTTATTGTATTATGTATTGGTACCGGTTATGTACTGAAATATTTATATATATATATATATATATATATATATAAATTATTATTACCGTATTAGATTTACCACAACTATTAATATATATATATATAAACTATAGAGAGAAAGTCTAAAAAAAATTAATTTTTTTCGCAACTCTTAAAAAAAATTCGGTACGGGCCCGTATTGAGAACGGAATGATATTAGAGATACTTGATATTATTTTTATGCGAAAATGGTATGTATTGACTACTACTGTGCGGTATTCACAACTTTGATCAAGAGATCCAATTTTGACCAATTAGTGTAAGAAAAAGCCTGCAAACACATATTTAAGTGTACAAATAAAAATATTATTCAGAATCATCTAATGCAGATAAAATTCTTAAGGAATTGATTTTCACATACATCTTTTAGCCTCATGCAGTTCTTTTTTGGTTCTTATTATACAAAGTTACTGAAATATTTTTCTATTATATAATATTAATTCTTATTGTGTTTAAACTACTATACTACCATTACAATTAACTAAAAGTAAATAATTTTTATTTTTTGTCTTTCTTCAAATTTTTTTGTATTTGTTATTTTTTATGGTTTATTAGTTCTTCTCAAGTAAAAAAATCTAAAAAGTATAAAATTATGTTCAAAAGTTAAAAATATTCACTAAAAACCAAAAAAAAGATCTAAAAAAATTATTTTGGAGCTTATTTTTTGTGTTTTATGATTTTTTTAGTTTTTAGACATTATTTTGTATTTTTTTAAAATTTCTTGTCAAAATGAACTAATAACCATAAAAAATTGATAGAAAATAAAATAAAAATATTTTTCCCAAATAAAAATAAAACATAATTAGACAATAATTCAATAATTAATACAAGCTAAATTAGGTCCTAAATAAAGGAAAGGAATATACTTTTTATTTTTAGTGAATATTTTTTAGTTTTTGAATATAATTTTATATTTTTTAGATTTCTTTCATCGAGATGAACAAATAAATCATATAAAATGACGCAAAAATAACAGATACACAAAAATTAAATAAAGAAAAAAATAAAGATTATTTACTTTCAGTTAATTGTGAGGGTATAGTAATTAAACACAAAGATGAATAAATATTATATAATACAAAGGTATTTTAGTTACTTTATATAATAAAAACAAAAAAAAATGTATGTGACTAGAAGAGTGTGTGAAAATCACTTTCCAGTTCATAAGTAATAAAAATCTCATTTGTATCGAACAATTTAAAATATATCTATATTGAAATTTGTGCGCACAAATTTGTGTATGCAAAATTGCTCATTGGTGTAAATAGACTATAGCACTACAAGTCTGTATGGGGCATGTGGTCCTGGTTGTTCATGTTTATGAAAGTCAGGACTCCCTAATGCAACATTCCTATAATGAGGGTGCTACAATATCAAAAAGAAAAATTACAAATGTTTTTTAATTTAAAATTAATGGTCATGATTTATTTAAATTATGGGTCAAATGTTTTCAAATTTATAATCAAAGATTATGATTTACTTAAATTTATGATTTTTAATTTTGAATTCGGTTATCAAAATTTTTCCTTCCTACAATAGAGAGGGAGAGAGAGAGGAGGGGGGGAGGGGGACATTTTGTTGTCTATGTGTGAAGTTCAGGGCATTCATTCTGCCGTTGGCAAAATTCAGAGACACCCATGAAAACAGTAGGCTATCAATGACTTATTTCAGACCCCTATTCTCCAACCTGTAAAACAAGAAAGTGTGGGTCCTCCCTATTTAATGAGATCCTAACTACCTCTCCAACTTTTACTTCCCACGCAGCAACATAGTACTTGGGAGCCAATTATTTAACGTCTTGTGTATACTACTAACTTAATAATTTATCGGAGTTTAATTATGTAGTTCAAAATATTTAAAATCAATACATGGTTTATTATATACTCAAGATCACCTATATAAACTTGTGATGTGGGACGAGATGCCACATATTAATTTTTTTTTAAATATCAAATTTTCGATTCTAAATTATATATATTAGTTAACATATGATGAAAATACAAGAGTTAGCACCGAAGTTATAAATCTCGTACTGTACTGTCTGATATTATTCGGTATGTATCGTATTAGAAAAAATACCATCACTCCCATTTGTGTATTGACCGCTTCAAATACCTGACAATACTAGGCATACCAATCTGTACCGGACGTTCCGGACCGTATCGGTCATTTTATGAATCTGGGCTAATATGATTTTCGAATTTTTTTTTGTTAATTTCAATTTGATTTGGTTGAAATTACTATCAAAATGAGCTATATAATGTGATCTTTATTAAAAAATTATTTTTACTACCAGTGATTATGTTTCAAGACTTTTAAAGATAATAAATTTATTATTGTTCATTTTGACTATATCCTTGTATGCATTTTGTTCGAAAATAATTAAATATTCTAATTTATTATCTTTAACGAGTTTAAGAGTTTTAATACTTTAACTTTTATGTCTAATATAATTTTGTGATGGGTGACGTTATTTAAACACGTACTAATACGAGATTGATAACTTTGATAAACACCCTCTTGCCCTTGAGGTGGAAGTTCAGAGCGAATTCTGATTAATTTATTGAGTAAACTTAGTTAATTCGTAAATAAATAAACGCCGCAAATTTTAAAATAATACACATACTAAATGAAACATGCAAATTTGGTATTCTATTTCTTTTGTATAATTCTGGTTTTTTGGGATGTGGTACTGTTTCTTGTCTGGTTCTTTTCTCTCCTCTGCCTTCTGACTGTCGGTGACAGTGAATGCTCTCTCTCCTCTCAATTTGCTAGACCCCTACCCACCCACGCCTCCTTTTTATCCAACTCTTCCCTTCTCCCTCCTTCCAAAAACATGCCATAAAAACAACAATCATTAATTCTGCAGCTCTCTCTCTCTCTCTCTCTCTCTCTCTCTCTCTACAGGCAATTCGTATTTGCTTCTAGGAGAGAGGAATCCCCCACTTCATTGCAACTTGGTGTTTGTTAATGGGATATGAAAAACTTCAATAGCCATGAATTCAATTAAATTCTCAGTTCTACTATATATCACCACCATAGTTATTACACTTCCCCATCTTCTCTCACCAGTTGTCTGCTTCAGTCGTAAACAATCTTCAGACACTCTTCGGGTAATTCCTCATCCCTCTCCCTCCCTCTCTCTCTCTCTCTCTAAAAATATATCTACATAGATAATTAGTGGGTGTTTTTCCTTTAGGCCCCGATTGGATGGCGGATTATTTTGAAGGGGATAAGTTATGGAGGGGTGATAAAATAAGAGGGGGTATTAGTTTTAGAGGGAGGGCCCACTTTGATGTGATGTTTATAGAGGGAGGGTAAAAAAGTAGATGGTTTGGATGGGGTTTAAATAGGGGGATAAAGGGGGATAAAGGGGGATAAGAGGGGGTGGATAAGGAAAAAAAGTGTTGCTTGTTTGGATGGGGGAAAAAAGAAGGGGGATAATTTTGGGAGTGCGTAAAAGGATCGACGTGACATGACGTGACATGTTTAGCATGGTTTGGGAGTAAAAAATGCAGGGGGATAATTTTTCACCCCTCCAAAAATAATCTCCCGGAGAGGGATAAAGGGGGATAATTTTTGGGTAGGGTGGGAGGTGCCCAAAAATTATCCTGGAGGAGAGGGAAAAAGAGGGGAGGGGGTATTATTCTTGTTTATTACCCCTTATTCCTCATTACAAATACAAAATAACCTTATCTCCTATTTTATGCTCCATTCAAATTAAGTACTATTTTATCCCCTTTTTTTAATACTTCATCCAAACTATCTACTTTTTATTACCCCCTCTATAAATATCACATCAATGTGGGTCAACCCTTTAAAAATAATACCCCTCTTATCTTATCCCCTCAATAACTTATCCCCTTTTTTTCGTCCTTATTTGAAATTGGCCCTATTTGGACCGTGGTTTATATTTATTCAAAATTTTTGTCTTTATTCATTTTTTTTTTGCATTTGTTGTTTAAATCTCAATTTTTTGTAGTTTATTGGTCCGTCTTGATGAAAGGAATCTAATGAGTATAAAATTGTGTCCAAAAGTTAAAAAAAAGTCACTAAAGACGACGAATAAGTACAAAAAACTCTGTTTTTTGATTTATTTTTGTCTTTTCTGAACTTTTTTCAAATGTAGCCGATGATTGATAACTTTTCTGAAAGCTCTTGTCGAAATGAACCAATAAATCAAAAAAAATTGATGAAAAACAAAAAATTACAAAAAAATTTCAAATAAGGACGAAAAAAATTTCAATAAATAAACACATAAAAACCACAGCCCAAATAGGGCCATTTTTTTGTAATTTTTTGTTTTTCATCAATTTTTGTTGATTTGTTGATTCATCTCGACATGAGCTTTCAGAAAAGTTATCAATCATCGGCTAAATTTGAAAAAACTTCAGAAAAGACAAAAATAAATCAGAAAATAGAATTTTTTGTACTTATTCGTCGTCTTCAGTGACTTTTTTAACTTTTGAACATAATTTTATACTCATTAGATTCCTTTCATCAAGACGGACTAATAAACTATAGCCAAAAACAATCCAAATAGGGCCTATAATCCAAATGGGGACTAATAAACTATAGCAAAAAGTAAATAAATAAATAAAGACAAAAATAACAAATAAATAAAAACTATAGCCCAAATGGGACCTATAATCCCTTATCCAATCAGCCTCTCAAATGACTATTTTTGAATAATTTAAGGGTTTTTTAACTTTGTTTTACCAATTAACAAAAAAAAGAAAAAAATAACAACAAAATATAAATCAACAATAAAAAATTTAGTTAAAAAGAAAAAATATATAATTTAGCTCGCGTAAATTTAGTTAACAATAAAAAAGATATAAAGAGAAAAATTTAGTTAATAATAAAAAAGAGAAAAATATAATTTTGGGAGGGGGTGAAATATAAGAGGGGGTAATAGGGGAGAAGAGGGGGTAATAAGGGAGAAGAGGGGGGGATAATTTTTGGAGGTGCCCAAATTTAGTTGCCAAACCATGGCAAATGGTGAGACCCACCCCTAAGAAGGGGTGATAATTTTTGGAGGGGGGCTTTACCCCCATCCAATCGGGGCCTTAAGGTCTTACTACTGGAAGAGAAAAAGAGATTGGGTTCAACACCACCGACTTGTCGCAACAAGTGCAACGGATGCCACCCATGCATGGCAGTGCAAATACCAACGCTACCGAGTCACAACCGGCTCCAACCGGGTCTAAACCGAGTCACACATAATCATGAGTATATTGACCCATCAACACCAATTACTACTGCAAACTACAAGTACTCCAATTACAAACCTCTCGGTTGGAAATGCAGTTGCCGCGACCACTTCTTCAACCCTTAATTCGTAAATCTTTGCGTCCTCTCCGGTTGATTAATAGAGGATTCAGTCCAAAATATTGAGAATAACCTCTAGGTCCCAATAACTTTTCTCTCGTTTTCAGGACTGAATGCTCGAATAAACCGGAGGGGGCCGCAAATTCTACGTGCAATATTTATTTGGGGGCGCAAATTCTACGTACAATGTGTATTTGGTTTGCTAAACATTGTGATATATAGTGTGTTTGAATTATTAGGTTCCTTATGTTTTTGGAATAATGTTGGAATAGGGTGCACCTAGGATTATTTTAGGGACAAGACATATTTAATAGATTGTGGCATTTTATGCGTGTAGCTTTTTGTGAAATTATTGTACAGATTGGGTGCTAGTAGACCTCACTTGGTTGTAATAAACTAGATGGCAGATGAATATTGTATTTACACTTTCTTAACTCTAATTATGTTTAAAATATTTGTAAATGAGTGGTGTTTAAAAAATTTCTAAATTATGAATTATGGAGACCTTAGTGAATTTTTCTTTTTATCGGGAAAATAACAATTTATTAGGAAAGAGAAACGAAAGAGAGATAGAAAGTGGACCCTCTTGTTGAGAACAAAAGCGAAAAGTTGCAAACAAAATTTCTATTAATCATTCCATTAATGTTTTGAGTTAACCTCACTGATCAATCGCTGATCCACTACTTATCAAAATGGACCGTGACAAACACAATTAAGACACTTATTATAATAGTTTATTGGGATTATATAATTATCATCCTTTTTTCTCGCATCCCTTCATGGCTAATGCACTTTCAAATCCACCATTTTGTTTTTCTATCTCAACAACTCATGATTGATTATATCATTTTGGACTTCTAAACCATTAGGTAAGAAACATTCAACACATTTGAGAACGTCATCCATGATAATTGGATCATGTTTAATGGCAAGATCGGCTAAGAATCAAAAAATTTAATAATTAAGTCATCAAATGCAATAAACTATCTAGCTGACCTAAGGCTTTTATATTACTCATATCTAGTATTGACCAGTAGTTGATTTGGGATCATCATCGGTTATGGTCTCCGGTTTTATGTGTTGCTAACGACTCAGTGTCACTATTTGATGTGGGATCATCGTTAGTATTGGCCAATTCAACTAAAACATCTGTTATTTGGGGTCGTAAGACTTTGGCACTTTCAAAGCGATTTTCCCAACGTGTTTGTGACAATTACTTAAGAATAAGATCATGTACATTATCTTTTAACACTTTCCACCTCTTTGGCGAAGACGTAAACAAGGCATATATACATTGTACCACTCCAAAAAACAGATGTAGCTCTAGAACAAGAGTTGGCCATGTCACAAGGCGTAAGATTAATTAAGACTATGAAAATCACATAGCGTGTAGAATTCTTGGATTTAATGAGTAGTCTTTGTTGGACACCTTTACTTTTTTCTTATGATATTAGAACTATTGTCAATCCTTGTCCTCGTATATCATGAACATCAAGTTGAAGAGTGGCCAATACTTTTTGAAGTGCATTAAAAGCCGTAGCCCAGTTGTGTCATCCACTTTTAAAAACTCTAAAAAGAATTCTTCCACTTTTGTCGGACTTGTTGAAACATCCACATATTAAATTACAAGTGACATTTGTTTTTCATGACTTATATTAAGAGTACGTACAATCAAGAATAATTGAAAAATACTTTACCTCTTTGATTCTCTCAGTGATTGTGATTTTAATTTTGCCTGTTAGCATTTGTTTGAGCTCATTCTATGACCAAGATAATGGTGATGAGACTCACCGCTTTTAATTCGTTGTATGCGTTCTTGCATTATTGGATGAAACTCATCAATCGTTTCAATGAACTCAAAATAAAAAAATTACCATTTCTCTGTTAATAAATCCTCTCATTATATCCACCAAGATTTTCAAGAGGAATATCGAATAGAAGGTAAAGGCTGTTACATGCTATAATCTCCCTTACATCATTATCAGTAAGTTGTTCTTTGTACAACAGCTATTTATCAAATAATTTATTCCTTCAATAGATCACTTCTCCGGGGAGCTCAAACAGAAATGATAAAGCTTCTGTTGCTCCCTCCTCAACAATGAACTAAAAGGACTACTGACACCAGTATGGTGCTGGCCAACACTCCTCAAATGCCTAAATTAGAGATCGAAAAACCTTGGAAGAAAAGTAAGGCAAGAAAAATAGCCAAGAATGATAAGTTGTACCTGTCCCACTCGCTCTAGCCTTCCCTTATATATCTTCTTTCTAGTCGTACTTGTCGTTCAATTGTACTAGGAGTCTATTTTTGCGAAACTACGATGAGGTGGTTATCTCTAGCCATTTTAAGAGATCCTTATCCATATGGATAGAGATCATATCCCTTTTGATTCGCATATGGGGGCGTGCCCCCTCTAGAGGTCTTATCACATGAGTCCCTTCGACCTAGTTGACCTGAACGGTTATCCAGATAAGAATGGAGGCCCCTTTTTTTTCAGGCTGAGAGGGTACTTTAGTGGAGTAGAGGGTTAAGTTGAGCAGCTGAGGAGGCCATATTGGAAGAGCCAAGGAGGCTTCATCTGCCATCGATTTCCTGCCTATCAAGAAGTTTTGGAATGTAGACAAAAAAGAGTATGAACCTTGCTTCTAAAAAGACCTCAACTTCTTAGTTATTGCAATATTGCCACGTAACTTCTTTGGGCCCTTAAGACCTAAATTGGGCCTATTTTATATGAAGACAAACTTAAAACTAAAAGAAATGGGCCTAATATACTAAATAGACTCAAATATTGGGAGTTTCTATTTTTGAATTTTTCTTTTTCTTTTTGTGGGTGGGTTGGGGGGTGGTGTGGAGGAGCAAAGGGCTTTTGTCCAAGGCTGTTTCGTGTTAAACTATAGGGTTTAAGTTGACATAATTAGAAGTGTAGGGCTTGATTTGAGAATCGTATTGATCATTGTGGGTTTTATTATGTATCTTTTCCTACATTATTAAATTTTATTTAACATAGGAGAACTTTATTTGAATGGCACGATGCTCCCACGTGTGCTAGAGGAAACCAGGTCCTCCAATTTTTATTAATAGAGATGGATGGAAGGTGACATTGTGGTTCGTGTTAAACTATCGGGTTTAAGTTGACATAATTCGAAGTGTAGGGTTTGATTTGAGAAGCGTATCAAACAGTGCATAGGATTTATATATCATTTAACATAGGCTGAAATTGCAGGGGTCAGCACCCCCTTCCTCTTAAGGTCGAAGTTAAGGAGGGTACTGAATTCTTAACTTATTGAGTAAAGTTTGTTGATCCATAAAGAAAAAATGGACCAATTTTGGAAATAATTTACATTAAATGAAACGTGCAGATTCCGGTATTGTATCTTTCATATAATTCTGCCTTCAGAATTTGGTACTATTTCTTGACTCGTTCTTTGCTCTCCTCTGCCTTCTGACTATAAGTGAATGCTCTCTCTCTCTCTCTCTCTCTCTCTCTCTCTCAGCCCTCTCAATTTGCCAGTCCCCTACCCAGCCATCTTTATCCTACTCTTCCCTTCTCCCTCCTCCATGCCATAAAAACAACAATCATATATTTAATCTGTAGCTCGCTCTCGCTCTATCTCTCTCGCTCTCTCTCGGGAATTGGTATTTGCTTCTAGGAGAGAGGAATCTCCAACTTCATTGCACTTTGGTGTTTTGTTTATGGGATATGAAAAACTTCAATAGCCATGAATTCAATTAAATTCTCGCTTCTACTATATATTACACTTTCATATCTTCTCTCACCAGTTGTCTGCTTCAGTCGTAACCAACCTTCAGACACTCTTCGGGTAATTCCTCCTCTCTCTCTCTCTCTCTCTCTCTCTCTCTAAAAGGATATTTCTACATAGATAATCAGTGGGTGTTTTTTCTTTAAGGGTTTACTATTTGAAGGGAAAAAGAGATTGGGTTCAACACCACCAAGTTGTCACAACAAGTGCAACGGATGCCACCCATGCATGGCAGTGCAAATACCAACACTACCGAGTCCCAACCGGCTCCTACCGGGTACAAACCGAGTCACACACAATCATGAGAATTTTGACCCATCAACACCAATTAGTACTGCAAATTACAAGTACTCCAATTACAAACCTCTCGGTTGGAAATGCAGTTGTGGTGACCACTTCTTCAACCCTTAATTTGTGAATCTTTGCGTACTCCCTCCAGTTGATTGGAGGATTCAGACCGAAACATCGAAAATAGGTGCAGGATCACAGAACTTTTCTCTCGTTTTCGGGACTGAATTCTCGAATAAACTCGAGGGGGGCGCAAATTCTATGTAGAATGTTTATTTGGTTTTGCAAAACCTTGTAATATACAGTGTGTGAGTTATTTTATGCATTTGGAATAATGTTGGAATAGGGTGCACCTGCGATTATTTTGGAGACAAGACATATTTTTAAAAGATTGTGGTATTTTGTGGGGATCATTTATTTCAAACCCAAATGCGAGATTGACATAATTGAACAACTTCTGTTATGTGCAAACGCTTCAGTTGTCAAAAAAAGATGGAAAATGATGAAAAATTAATTTTTTTATAATTTTTTTAGTGTTCAGTTACCAAGAAAGTAGTGAGTTCCATACTTGAAATTTTTTTTACTGAGATTTGGTTTCCTTCAAATTATGTCCTGCAAATTCACAGGATTATGCGTTGCGAAAAAATACTAAGATTTCTATTTGGACTGTGGTAATTATTGAACTATTGTCTTATTATTTTTTTGTCTTTATTTGTAATTTTTTTATTTTGCATCAAGTTTTTGCGGGTTATTAGTTCATCTTTAGAGATTTTTAAAAAATATAAAAATATATTCAAAAATAAAAAAAGAACAACTTTCTTGATTGTTTGGTTCAATTTTAAAAAAATATTCAAATGAGCACACACACTGACACAAGAAAACAGATTTCTTTTTTTTTTTTTTTACTTCACTTTACTTTTCTGAGAATAATTTTCTCGTACAACTTTTTCAACAACTGAACAGAGCCTAGATTGTAGATGATCCATGCCAAGCCAATCTTTGAAATGTTCGAGCTCTCTGCTAATTCAAAATCAGAGATAACCTCGGGCCTAGCTCAAGCTTGAGGGGATCAAAAAATTGAGTTAAGTCGTTAGCGTTGATGAAACTCTAGCTTGGCTGTAGAGCTCAAGTCAAACCAAAGACAAACGAGCCGAACTCAAACTCGACTCTCACATGACAAATTTAATGTATGTTTAAATTCGTACATGCGTAACTAAAATATTATTCGACAAATATATTTTTCGTTTCGCAAGCCTACTCGTCCTGACCTTCGACTGACTGGAGTAAGGTTCGTTTATAAAATTGGCCTAAATTTTCATAAGGAAACTGAGTGGTTCATAATTAACTATCTATTTCTCTCAATAATAATATGATTCGATCAAAAGTTTATCGTTGTTCAATTAATATGATTTCTTTTGTATAAATATTGAAGACATTTAGATTTATAAAAAGAACGTCTGTACTCACTTTTTAAAAAATAAAAAGAACGTCTGTGAAGTAAAATCATAATAAATTTTATTTTATGCGTGACAAAGATGAGAAGAGAGAAATTGTTGATTTGTAAAGAACAGGCCAAAAAGAAAGAAGATGCGGTGTACCTACTTTATCTATATGAGTAATGCTATGTACACACAGAAGATGTGTTCGGCACCGTTAGATGCACGTAGATCCCTCGAATTATCTAAGAATACAATCTTTCATGCATAGATGTATCTGAAACTGTTTGATGTATGCGGGGCTCGTGTTATTTTGAAATACTTTACGTGCATTAGACGATTCAAAATATATTTATGTTCAAATTTGTGTACGGGAGTGTGAGTAGACTTGTTGTTTCCAAAATATTGAATAGTTAGTAACGAAAAGGACAGGGAATCTTAGATAAAAGACATCAAATAATTTCGACACCACACTGCTCAGAACTCCATTGCCAGTACAAAAAAAAAAAAATGGACTCACCAGAAACCAGGAAGAAGCCCCATGTAGTATGCGTTCCTTACCCATCACAAGGCCACGTCACCCCCATGATGCACCTAGCCAAGCTCCTCCACTCACGTGGCTTCCACGTCACCTTCGTCAACACCGAGTTCAACCACAGGCGTTTAATTCGGTCCAAGGGTCCGGAATCCATATCAGGCCTTCCGGGCTTTCAGTTCGAGACCATACCCGACGGGCTTCCCCCATCGGATCAGGACTCTACCCAGGATGTTCCGGCCTTAAGTGATTCGACCCGAAAAAACTGTCTGGGTCCGTTTGTGGAGCTGTTGAAGAGGTTGAATTTTAGGGCGGATTTTCCTCCGGTTACGGGTGTGATATCGGATGGTGTGATGAGCTTCGGGATAGAAGCGGCTAGGGAAATTGGGGTGCCTGAGGTTCAGTTTTGGACTGCTTCGGCTTGTTCTTTCATGGGGTATCTTCATTACAGGGAACTCATTAAAAGAAGAATATTTCCATTTCAAGGTACTTTTATTTGACTTGAATGGTCTGTGCTAAATTATTTCTTTACTTTTGTTTTATTTACAAAAAAAATCTTAATTTTATATTAAATTTTTATATTTTAAATTCGTCTCGATACAAGAAAGCTCAAAATAAATTTGTGAAATCATTTACGACGTAATTTATTTAAAATTTATTGGACTTGAATGATTTACGATATAATTTCAAAAACAAAACAAGTATAATTTGTTTTACCCCTGCGCTAAAGTGTTCTATATGAATCCCTTCTAATGGCAATAAAATTCATCCTCGAAACTAGGTAGTCTATTAAACCCGATATCCAGCGGCCCTAAATACACTAACTCCGACCATTCAAGTTCCGTATTTTGGAACAACAGTAAAAGCTGGTATAGAAATTTTCCGAGTGGTAAAGCGGACAAACTGTAAATTCGGATATTTTGCTGTTGAAACTCAAAAAAAAAAAAATGAAAAAAAGCTGCTATAGAAAACACATAGCCAAGTTTGTGAAATCTGCCATATAAATTTCAGACTTTTTTATGTATCTTCAGATGAGAACTTCATTAGTGATGGTACTCTGGACACTCCTATTGATTGGATACCGGGCATGAGAGACATACGATTGAAGGACCTCCCCAGTCACCTCAGAACTACCAATCCCAACCACATCATGTTCGACTTCATGGGCGAAGAGGCTCAAAATTGCTTAAAGTCTCCGGCTATCATCTTCAACACATTCGACGAATTCGAACAAGAAGTTCTACAGGCAATCGCGAGCAATTTCTTTCCCCGAATATACACTATAGGACCACTTCACTTGCTTTGCAACAAGCACGTGCTCGATACCCAAACCAATTCAATCAATCCGAGCTTATGGAAAGAGGACTCCGAATCCCTCCAATGGCTAGACCAACAAGAGCCTGAATCCGTGGTGTATGTGAATTACGGTAGCGTGACAGTAATGACTGGTGACCATTTGAGGGAGTTTGCTTGGGGCCTTGCAAATACCAATCACCCATTTTTGTGGGTTGTTAGGCCTGATATTGTTGTTGGGGATTCTGCTATCTTGCCTGAAGAATTTTTGGAAGAAACTAAGGGTAGGGGATTGCTAGTGAGTTGGTGTCCCCAAGGCAAAGTGCTCTCACACCCATCCATTGGTGCATTTCTGACACATTGCGGGTGGAATTCAATGATGGAAGCAATATGCGGAGGAGTGCCGGTGATCTGTTGGCCATTTTTTGCTGACCAACAGACGAACTGTCGATATGCGTGCATGCATTGGGGGATTGGAGTGGAGGTGGATCATGATGTGAAGCGTGAAGAGGTTGAAGCTCTAGTTAGGGACGTGATGGAAGGGGAGAAAGGGAAGGAAATGAGGAGTAGAGCAAAAGAGTGGAAGAAGGAGGCTGAAGAAGCTGCTGATGTTGGGGGATCATCTTACAATAACTTTGATAAATTCATTAAGGAGGTTTTTCATTTTGTAGAGTAAGTAATGGAACTATGTTTGAGATTGTCTGTTTCAACTATGGTAGTTTAAACCGAGCATCTGGATCAGGTTACAAATACTTTGATTGCTTTTATTGTTAGTTTGCAAACAAGACAGTTTTTCACAAATAATCATAAGAAATTCAATCCGAGAACTCAGGATAATGACTCTTAGTTTCTAAGTAGATTATCGTGATATATAACTCTTTAATTTTGCAATGAAAACTTTCACAAAAAATCTCAATGAGATTATAATCTGGGATTTGATTTCCCTCCTCACATGGAACTTCAGTCCGCTTTTGGGTTGCTGCCATTGGTTTCGAGTTGCGGAGGAAGATGATCAACGACAAATGACTTCAAATGTTTGAACATCTCTTTTGATTTCTCTACGTTGATTGCATGCCCTGCATTCTTTATGATTACCAGTTTTGCGTTCTCACCCAGATGCCTGTTCAAGGACAACATAAACTCAATGAACAAATTGCTACAAAACATAAGAAAAGGCGAATCAAGAGACAACAAATCGTCATTCGTTTTATCCTGTCTTCTTGGTAACCAAAGATGCTAAATACAAAACTTTAAGCCACACAAAATGTTTAAAGAAGCTTGTGAGATTCGTGACAACAACCTTTGTAATCTGTGCGCCAATTCCAGTGGGAATACTTGATCGTGGTCTCCCCATATTATATTTGTGGGCTATAAGAAGGAGAATTTAGCTGTTAGACAAACCGATCAAACGAGTAACTTGGCAATATAGCAAGAACTGGATAATATGGTGGCAATGCGAAAAACTAACACATAAAATAACCTGGGTTATCTTTGGAAGATCAGAGAGTTTTCTATCCTTGTGTAATGCATGGATCAGTTCTTTTCTTTCTTGAAGGTATTCTGTACACATCACCTGACCAAAACAAATTTCAAGTGAGCTCGAGTGATTTTTTTTTTTCAACCGGATATACAATGTTAGTGGGTTAGTTTAGTTGGATTACTATTAGGGTGTTGATGTTGCTTCTTCAGCTTGAAGCCTCGAATCCAAGACCTTGCACTATATAGTGGTGTTATGTACAAGTGAACTGACAATTTATCAGATGAAAACGGCTACATAACATGAAAACCAACAACGATACTGCGAAGCCCACGTGCCATCTCACAAACATGATTGTTAAGCCGGAAAGCTTATCAACAAAATCATCACAAATTCGTACTACGCTTTACTCGACTTGATAGCTTCAGAATAAACCATTAGTTGATGCTATAAGGCAATTGCACAAGGACGAATTACGTATCCCTACTCAGCAAACAAAGCATTCATATCTCATCCTACACGGTGCTTTGCTAGTTTAGTAGACACTGAGAAACACAATGGTGAGGGTACATAAAGACTTCAAATTGCAAGATCCCAAGATGATTAAGCTTTAAAAAAACTCTTTTCATAGTCGATATGCTGTTGCAGCAAGCTAAAAATTAACCGCGGAAAAAGGTAGATGTAGTGAAATGTATGTGGAAGGCTAGCGAATATTCATTGTTGTGACTCGAGACTCGAGAGTGATCATGATAAAGAGCAGATAATGGGTATCTGGAACTGAGCTCATCAACTAATGCAACATGTCAAGAATGAACTAAAAACGAAACCATATTGTTGTAGCGATCATAGTTTGTTCGAAAAGTTTCTTAGCCCCAAGGATCAACTGGATTGAACCTCCATCCTCTTTCCTCTCAATTAAATCAATTTCAAATAAAGCTACACAGAGAAATCCTTGACTCTTTGATATCGCTTTCTTGACCTCACTATCGTCATGACTGTTGACAAGGGATACTAGCATTCTAAATTTGAGCAAATAAATAGGTGCAAAGGTCACACCGGTGACAACTTAATGGCAATCCAAGTGATAATGATGCATTAGGTGGGAAAGCACAAGAGGAGATTGAAGGCATTCGCGTAGTGCTTCATTGAGAAAACTCATATTAACATGCTCCAAGAACAATTTCTGCTGACTCCTTCCTGAAAGTGACCCATCAAACATTATAACTAGGAAATGCCTCATGGGATTGTAGTGGGATACCAAAGCCACTATTGGCATTCGGAGGCAAGGATAACAATCAGGTCCATGGTAGCAACTCAAACTGTCAAATCTATATCAAGCTTGTCATTGCTAACAGAATGCAATTATTTTACCAAAATCTACCCTTAAAAGCCCACATCCCCGTCTTAGGCTTGTCTCGTTACGCGTGACACAGACATTTCGAAACGGGAAACACGTTCCTAAACCAGATCATAGATATAGATTGAAAAGACCCAAGACTTTAATATATCTCCACAGGTCTAGCCTGTATTTGGATCATAAATTTGTGAATGAAAGAAAATGAAACAAAAACTGCTATCTAGCGAAGGACATTAGCTCCAACTAATGAACAGAAAATCAACAATTCAAGATATCAACTATGAGTTAAACTCAGCAATGAAACAAATTCGGCTAGTGTGAGATAGAGAATGTTTGAAAAACTCACATCAATGAAATCATTAAGGAAGCAAGACGGTAAGATCTTCGCTGGCTTAAAGAAAGTGAGCCGCATCAGCTGCCTCAACTTATCTGGCGTCCGTGGCAGCAAATATTCAACGGCCTCATCGATATTCCTCACTTTAAACAACCCTCTCTCCAAATCTGTCTCCTCCATACACACCCCTGCTGCCAAAATCACCAACCGCTCCACCACCTCTGGGAACTGTGCCGCGATGCTATATGCCACAAACCCACCATAGCTTAGCCCCGCCACGAGCATCCTCTGCACACCATAGGTCTCCATGGCCCGCATCACGCACTGAGCCTGTTTTGATGATGAACATAACAATATTATACATCCCTCTAATAGCTTGAGTATTTTGGTTGATCCATTCTTGATGTTAAGAACCTGGGTTTCACTATTGAAAAAGTGGGTTTTGGCTTGAAGCTGAAAGTCAAGTTGAAGTCTTGAAGATTGGCTTTAATTCTTTATCAACAGCCAAAGAAGATTATGCATACCTTCATTTCCGTTGTCTTATTTCACGCATAGTTCTTGGTAAATTCGGATCTCAAAATATGCTACAATGCTTGTTGGGTAAATTTCAAACTAAATATATCAGACATGAAATCTCATTATGTTATTTAAGTATCAAGTGTCTTGAAAAATCGCGTGCGATTAAGCTTTGACTGATTTACTGTCATTCGATTTTAATTCGTTTGATTTTTTGAAGTAATGTATGCGATTATGCAAGAAGAATAAATAAAGAACCCATAAAGCTCAAATATACATAGAAAATTCTATGACAGGGTGGAAAGCCACGGGAGGAAAGTAAGCATTATATTCAAATTGCATAATAATGGAGTTTCATAAAATCAAACATAGACTACTCTATTTTGATTTTAAACATTTTTACTGACTCTTTATAAACTGCTCTGACTATTTCAAAATTAGACTCCTCGAACCCTAAGATCTATTGCAAGACTCCTCCTCAGTCTTCCTCCAAGATTACTTCCGAACTCCTTTTGAAAGCTTCACAGGATTTAGAAATTGAAGAACTTGATGCTTGTGATGCTTAAAGAAGATGAATCTTTTGATTCATAAGCCCTCTCGAGATAATTCCCACACTATATATTCTGACCTCGCATAGTTTTTCTCTCTCTAAAATCGCTCTGGGTGTGGTGGTATTGATTCTAGACGCCCAGTGCCTTTTTATACAAATTTCAAAACTTCTGCAGCTCACTCGACCAACAAAAACATGCTCGCAATATCTCAAGACAAGCTGAAACTTTTGTACAGAAAATAACTTCTCGAGCGACTTCGAGCCACCTATGTAACTTTCCATTCGAGCGAAACTCCTCCAAAATCTATTCTGAAATATCAAAGACTTATCCTCGACTTTCTAACTAATTCTATCAACAATCAAACATAATTGAATTGTAAACTTCATCGATTACCAATTACAGTTCAAGTTAAATCCTAATCCCCACGAAATTTGTCAATTACAATTTTGGAATTAACATGTCCGACAAGGGGATTTCATACATTTGGATGGACACATCATTCTTGTAACATATGCCACGTGTAATATGTCAAATGGAGGAAGAAGGGAATCATACACGACTGTTCAACTTTTCGTTAATTTATTTAATATAAATAAGATTTTGCACCTCTAGAACCATAAACAAAATTCCCCATTTTCTAGTTGCATTTGGACAAAAAGGCCAAATACTTTATGGTTGGAATAAAAATAAATTGCATTGAGGGCAAGACAGTAAATTCAGCCTTTAATAATTGTCCAAATGTTTTAATAATCTATCCCCCAGTAAACGAGGACCTTTGCCAAGAATAAGTCTTGGAAAAAACTATTTTTCCCGACATACTCCCTCCGTCCTGGTTTGTTTCTTCATTTTTTGACTTTTACATGTCCCAAAATGTTTGTCCAATTTTAAAATTGACTTGTAAAAATTATCTTAATGCCCTCCTCTTTTTTAAAAAACTATACATTGAAAAATGTGTCCTCTTATTTAATGCTAAAAAATTAATGGTATTATGGAAAAGTTAAAATTTGAAAGAACAATCATTGTGTTCCCTTTAATAAGTGGGAATTTCGAGAATGGACAAACAAATTGGGACGGAGGGAGTAATATTTAAAGAATTTAATACCTGGAAGGCCTCGGTCCGATCGGGTCGGGTCGTATAGGAGTCGCCGAAGAAGACTAAGTCGGGCACGTAAACATTGAATTTGGAGCAGAGAGGGGAGACGAATTCGTTGAACTGCCACATTGCGTTGGCTCCGATTCCGTGGATGAGGAGCAGGTTAGGCTTGGTGGACTTTGGTGACTTTGGGACCCAGCAGTGGATGACTGTACCGTCGCCGAGATCGGTGGTAGTTGATTTCAGTCCGGCGTTGGAAAAGGACTGTCTGAAGCGCCAGTCTAGTAACGCCGTGATGCTGATGCAGTTACCCATGAGTACGGAAGAGAGAGAAGGGGGGAAGGTTGGAGTAGGTTCTTGCGAAAATCAGTGAAAGCAAATATTTTCCCAGTGAATGGGTAGGTGAGGCCGCGAGGGGTCGGATTTGGACCAGAGAAAAGATAGTCCACTGTACCAGAGAGCAGAGCTTTGGAGGGGAGAGAGAGAGAGAGAGAGAGACGGAGAGAGAGAGAGCAGCGGATGTTTTGTTACGTAGTTTTGGACTGCTGAGAATAATTTCTTTTTGATGATTCAAAAATATTCTAAGAGATTTGATTTATTTAAAGTATCTCGAGTCTCGACAGGATACTGTTTTTTTTAAAAAATCAATAAATTTGGATCATAAATTGTCAAAGGTCGGATTAGGTTTATTTGCATAAAAGATTTGACTTCTCTATAGCTTTAGACTACTCTCTGTAATTTTGTGTTCTGGTATATCTAAAAATATTTTTAATTATTTAAATTTATTGACGCAACATTATAGCGGAAGAAGAATTAGATATCGTTCTAATAAACAAATAGGATTAGATATCGTTTTAACATGTGCACTTTGTTAGATCTCGTTCTAGGTTGCTGTCTCTTAAATCCATAAGAAAAAATAGAAAACTCTGTGAACGAGAAATAGAACGAAAATTAAATGTTTATTGAATAATTGAATAAATTACAAATAAATTTTTCATCCTTATTTATAGGTAATGAAATTTCAACTTTGGTAAGAATTAAATTAGGCAACTTATTGCTAATGAAAAATTAGACAACTTTGCTAATTAAACTAGGTAATAAAAGTATGTCAAAACAAGTGGCATTAAAAGAAAAAAAATTCTAAAATTAAGAGTTTTTAAATAAATAAAAATCTTAATCAAGCTTTCGATAAATTGATATTCCAATTAATAATTATTCTTTGATTTTATTTTGTCAAATCTTTCTAAAAACTAGTGATGTCTTGTCCTACATTATTCTCTTCTTCTTTGAAAGAACTCGTCCTTGAGTTCAATACGGGCATGGCCATCTCTAGAACGACATTATAATCGAACAAATCGTGAACATTGAAAGTCTTGGAGATAACTAAATCCACTGGACAAAGAGGCCTAATTCGGAGTTGCATCAGTGATTGTCTTTTCTTTACCTTGCTCAGTCGAATTCTACATTGGGGAGTTGAATGTACAGGTAGTGACTTCGAACACCTTCTTTGCCACTCAATTGTAATTCAACCCTTATAGCATTGAATGGAATACAAGAAGGTATGAACAAATTACATAGTAACCATATCTTGGATGTTACCTTGTAACCCATGTAGAAATTGTGTTACCAACTGTCCTTCTATCTCTAGTAGATTATTATGAGAAGAGAGTCGCTGAAATTCCTCAATATATTCACGAACTAGTCTAGTATCCTACTGACACCTTTGATATTGATGGAATAGAATTTGGTCATAACCTGGAGGAAGAAAGTGTGCTCTCATCAATTGTTTCATTCAATGCCAAGACCGAATCTCGTTATTGTTTTGTCGCAATTGAGAGAGTTGTAATTGCTCCTACCAAGCAGAAGCACCGACATTCAATTTATAAGCGACTATTTTGACCTTCTTTTCCTCTTTAATATTCATGTAATCAAAGAACCGTTCAACCTCGTGCAACTAATCAAGATATTTTTTGATATTTAACTGCCCGTTGAAAGATGGAAGGTTTATCCTTAGTACGGTCATTATTATTCTGAAAAGATTCTAGAAAATTCTCATGCCTAGCAATTCTCCCGATGTCATCATCACTTGAATCACCATCGTAAACAGGATAGTGTATGACACATCTAAGGGGATTTCCTAAATGTCCAGAATTGTTACCCACCCTTGGCTTGCGTTGTTGTGGAACATGACAAATAACACAAATAACTTCTGCAGGTCTATTGGCATTGAGAGTTAATCCAGCCAATAGATTTTCGATCTTTGTCAATTGTTCATGTCGAGTATTGACTATATTCCACAGGGCATCAGTCTCATGATGACCACCGTTAGGATTTTTCACATAAACTGCGTCTTTGACCATTTAGACAAGGTAGGACCTCGCTCAGATACCACTTAATGCAGCGTTGTAGGGAAAAAAGAACTAGATATCATTCTAGTAGACAAATGGGGTTAGATATCGTTCTAATAGATGCGGTTTGTTAGATCTCGTCCTAGGTTATGGGTTCTTGAATCAACAAAAAAAGATAGAACATCTTGCGCACAAGAAATATAGAGAAAATAAATATTTATTGAATGATTTAATTAATTACAAAGGAGTTTATCATCCTTATTTATAGGTAATGAAATCCCAACTTTGATAAGAATTAAATTAGACAACTTATTGCTAATCGAAGGAGGAGGAGAGAAATGTTTAAATAGGACGAGGAAGCGTGAAGTAGAAGCTTGGAGAGTGATGGCATATGATAGTAGGGTGCTTGCTTGAGAGAATGGTGATGGAAGCGGTCGACTGAGGAACGAAATAAATTAAAATGTAGGGACGGGTAATTAAAGAACGAAATAAAGCGACAATGCACATTAGCACAAATAAATAGGGATTTTTGAATTAGGAACATGATAAATTTGGATGGGGCACAATAAATCTACGTGAATTTACATGATAAGATGTTGGAGTAGAAACATGATAACTTTATTAGAAATTTTTTCGAATATTAGAATATCGATGGAAAAAATATGACTAAATCTTTACATGCAAATTAATCTACGGTCAATTTTATCTACATAGAACATAGCAAATGGACCATAACAAATTCATATAGGTTTAAGGAAGATGATAAATTTATCAATAAAGTAAAACGTATGATCGATATTCTCGAAAAAAACTTATAACAAATTTATCATGTTCTATCCAAATTTATCATGTTTCTAATTCAACATTTTATCATGTTTTTAATTCATAAAAATATACCATGTGTGATCGATATTATGATATTCATGCGCTAAATTTATCATGTTTTCAATTTAAATGGACACAATTTTAATCCACCATATTTGTTTCCTAAATTTGAATAATTTAAACCCATAAATTTAAATGGACATAATTTCAATCCACTATATTTATTTTCTAATTTGAATCATCTAAACCCACAAATTTAATTAAATAGATATAATTTAAATCCACCATATTTATTTCCTAATTTGAAACAAATAAACCCACCAATTTAGAATCATGCACCTGATTCGAAGCATTTGGTTTTCCAATTTTTATCTAGGAAAATGGTAACCACCGCCTAAATGAGTAAAAAGTGTATCGATATACGTAAACTTTGTATTGATATCCAAAGATAATTGTAAAATATGTATGTGGTTATTTATTTTTATGTGTATATTATACATCACTCATTAGACGGTGATTAGTAAGACTCTTTTATCTAATATAAATAGACATAATTTCAACTCATCAATTTATGAATTACATGATAACACTTAAAATGAACAAAAAAATAAACTCACTACTCAAAATAATGACAAAGACTTCTAACTATGTAAAGTCAAAATTCAAACATAACTCGTAAATATTGATGAGATGGAAACATAGGGTGTATGCGGAGCATGACCCTTATTTAAATTACCCATTTTTTATTAGTCCCAATTATAATACTAATTAATCCCAATTTTGCCCATTTCACTCCAATTAATAATTATTGTGCACAACTATTTAACTAATGAAAAATTAAATCTTACCTTAATCGGCCCATTTATTCACCAAAGAGAACCGAACCGGATCTCTACCATGCACAACTATTTTAGGACGTAATACACTTTGATATACGGTGTACAAAGCAAATCAAAATTCACGTGGGAAAGACGAGCCCAATTATTTGCACTTTTTGGAAAGAACTTTGTAAAAGTGAGCTATGAAATGGAAGCCAGTCTCATCTAACGTGGCAATCTCTGGTTGGTTGTCTAAATTTTGATTGTAAATTAAGAACAAAAATGCTAGAGACACACCACTTTTGCACATCGCTTTCACACATCACTCAAAACTACGTAGTTTCGTGTTGAAAAAAAATCATATTTATTTTTGACCCATATCGCTGAAAACATATTTGGATCTTCCTTAACATAAAACGACGTAGTTTTAAGTGATGTGTAAAAGTAATGTGTTAAAATGATGTGTATGTAGCACTCTTGAATTAAGAATCCTAAGCTTTGAGCCACGTGGTTTGACTTTGACCGTTAAAGAGAAAAAAGGGGACCAAATGTATAGCAAACACATATTTAACGCAAATACAAAGTGTAATATATAGTTAATTTTTTTACAATGTGTAAAATCTAAAAAATAAAAAATGAAAATAATTTAGAATAAACAGATATTTTAAAATATTTTCATCTTTTTTAATTTTTTCAAAAATTTATTTCATATTTTCTTACTTTTTTGAATACTCAAGTCGAGACCAATAAATAATTTACAAAATGTTTGATGCAAAATTAAAATATAAAAAAATCAGATAAAACAAAAAAAATAATAATTCAAGAAAAAAGAGTTATTAAAAAAAATCCACCCCACCATTATTTAACGCAAACACGTCATATACCTAACAATTTTGTCAATCATTATGAACAATAATCTAACTCTAGTTAACGATAAAATATAATTGTATAGAGTAAATTTCACTGACCTCCCTGAGGTTTGTGACAGTATCAAGCACCTTCCCTATTTTTTCTGAAATATCTCTGTCTCCCATGCTTTTGCTGACACCACACAAATCCCCCCATTCCGTTAATTTCATTAATCTCCTCAATGAAATGGGCCGAAGCAACAAATCGCAAACCCTCAAACCACTTTTCATAGCCACTGCCATCACCACCACCAGCAGTTAGGGGGAAATTAAAAATGGACGAATCAGACCAGACTGCCGATTTAAGGAACGTAATATTCGGTTCAATCCAGTTTCAATTTAAAGCCTTTGAAAACTTAAAGTTACGGTTTGATTTTTAATTTCTGGATGTTAAAAATTAGTCTGGCCGAAAGTTGTCGTTGAATTTAAGTTTGTTGAGAATGCCTTGAAAGCTTTTAGTCCCACATTGGTAAACTATAGAGTTGTGGGTTTTGTATCCTCTTATAAATAGAGGTTTGTGGGTTTTGTCCCACATTGGAAAACCAAGAGAGTTGTGGGTTTTGTATCCTCTTATAAATAGAGGTTTGGGGAACTCTTGGAAGTTATCCCTTTGGTTGCCTTTCTCTCAAATTGGTGGCCTTCCTAGAGTTACGGATCATAGCCGGCTCTTTTTAATATCTTCTCTACGATTGATAGTGAAGTCCTCTCTCTCCTCGCCCGTGGACGTACCTCATTCTTGAGGGAACCACGTAAATTTGTGTGTCGTGTGATTGCTTGTTGATTGGCGTTTGTTAATCTCTCCGCAAACTTAGTCGCGTTCATAGCACGTTTGTTACAACAAACTGGTATCAGAGCCTTAGGGTTTCGAGATTTCCGCTTGTGGCTATGGCGGCTAAGTTTGAGATTGCAAAGTTCGACGGACAGAGCAGCAGCTTCAGTCTTTGGAGGATTAAGATGAAGGCTTTGTTAACGCAACAGGGATTACAGAAGACTTTGCAGGGGCAGGGAAAGTCCGGCATCAGCGCCGAACTTTGGGAAGACATGGATGCTAAAGCGCTGAGTTCTATTCAGTTGAGTCTAGCAGACGATGTTCTTCGTGAGGTAGAAGAAGAGACTTCAGCAGCGGGAATTTGGCTGAAGTTGGAAGGCATCTATATGACGAAATCGCTCACAAACAGGTTATATCTCAAACAACGTCTTTATACGTTTCGTATGCGTGAAGGTATACCTGTTAAGGATCATTTAGACGAGTTTAATCATATTATTATGGATTTGAAAAATATTGATTCCAAGATCGATGATGAGGATCAATCCCTTATTTTATTGTGTTCTTTACCGCTTTCGTATGAGCACTTTGTTACAACCCTATTGTATGGCAAAGACACGATATCTATGGAGGATGTTAAAACCAGTCTTTATTCGAAAGAATTGAGGAAAAAAGTGTCTGGTGAGGGTGACGTGCAAGCGGAGGGTTTGTTTGTTAGGGGAAGAACGAATGAAAGGGGTGATTCGAGCAATAGAGCTCGATCTAAGTCAGCAGGTAAAAAGAAGAAGGGGAAGTGCAATTACTGCAAGAAACCCGGGCACTGGAAACAGGATTGTTTGGTACTCAAGCAGAAGGAAGCAGAAGGCCAGAAAGGGGGAAAGGAAATTGCTGGGGTTGCTGAAAGTTCAAATGAGGTAGATACTGATAATGTTTTATCAGTTTCGGCGGGTGATCCCCACTCGCAGGCCGAATGGATCATGGATTCTGGATGTTCATACCACATGTGCCCGCATAAAGAGTGGTTCTCCACTTATGAGGCGGTCAATGGTGGTACAGTTTTAATGACCAATAATCAGGCCTGCAAAACTGTTGGTTTGGGAACAATTCAGTTGAAGATGCATGATGGTATTGTTAGGACTCTGTCTGAGGTTCGGCACGTCCCGGATTTGAAGAAAAATCTAATCTCCCTGGGTGCTCTTGATGCTCGTGGGTACAAATTCCATGGTGAAGGTGGAGTTTTGAAGGTTTCAAAGGGTGCATTAGTGCTGATGAAAGGTCAGAAAAAGGGCAGTCTCTATTTGCTAGCGGGCAGTACAGTTACAGGTTCTGCTGCAGTGGTTGCTTCATCAAAGGTCGCAAGTTCGGATTTGACTCGGTTATGGCATATGCGTCTTGGGCATATGAGGGAGAGAGGGATGACAGTTTTGAGCAAACAGGGTTTGCTGGGTGGCCAGAAATTTGAGAAGCTGGATTTCTGTGAGCATTGTGTCTACGGCAAGCAGTGCAGGGTGAAATTCAGTACAGCTGTTCATCGCACCAAAGGCACGGTGGATTATTTTCACTCGGATCTTTGGGGTCCCGCTGAGGTAACTTCTAAAGGTGGTAATAATTATTTTATGAGTATTATCGATGATTTCTCTCGTAAAGTGTGGGTGTATTTTTTGAAACATAAGAGTGAGGCACTTGACATTTTTAAAAGATTTAAAATTTTGATCGAGAATCAGACCGGTAAGAAAATAAAACGATTAAGGACTGACAATGGTATGGAGTTTTGTTCTGGCGAATTTGATAAATTCTGCAGCAGTGTGGGAATTGTGCGGCATCGCACAGTTCGAAAAACCCCACAGCAAAATGGTGTGGCTGAACGGATGAACAGGACTCTTTTGGAGAAGGCGCGATGTATGTTGTCCAATGCCAGGTTGGGCAAAGTTTTTTGGGCTGAAGCCGTTTCCACAGTTTGTTATTTGGTGAACAGGTCTCCGTCAACTGCTATTGAGTGTAAGACTCCGTTTGAGGTATGGTCGAGACATAAGGCTGATTATTCCGTACTGCGTGTGTTTGGGTGTCCAGCCTATGCTCATGTGAATGAGGGTAAGTTGGAGCCACGTGCCAAGAAGTGTACTTTCTTAGGCTATCAGGCAGGTGTTAAAGGGTACAGATTATGGTGTCCAGAAACCTCCAAGTTTTTGATTAGCAGAGATGTTACTTTTGATGAAAACTTGTTGGTTAAGGGGTCGAAGCAAATTGGGGATGCAGTTCAGAAAGAGAGTGTTCCAAAGCAGGTGGAGCTTTTGAGTGAATCTTCCGACTCAGGGAAGGTTCTTGTTGATCAGCCAATTGAGGAGAATGTTCAGAGTTCAGACACAGAGAATGATGCAGAAATAGAGCAACCGCGCACTATTGCTAAAGATAGGCCTAGGAGGGAGATTCGTCCTCCTGAAAGGTATTCGGCTTATTCTGAGATAGTAGCCTATGCTTTATCAGTTGCTGAGACAGTGGAGTTTGATGAGCCTTCTAGCTATGCGGAAGCTGTTTCGAGCAAAGAAAGTGCTCAGTGGTGTGTTGCTATGAATGAGGAGATTGAGTCTCTTCAAAAGAACCAAACTTGGAAATTGACAGAACCACTTAAAAATAGGAGGATTGTTGGGTGCAAGTGGATTTTCAAGCGCAAGCCAGGTATTCCAGGGGTTGAAGAGGCACGGTTCAAAGCTCAACTAGTGGCGAAAGGATTCAGTCAAAAGGAAGGTGTTGACTACAATGAGGTATTTTCACCAGTTGTAAAACACAGTTCCATTCGCACTTTACTTGCTATTGTTGCATGTTATGATCTCGAGTTAGAGCAACTTGATGTCAAAACGGCGTTTTTGCATGGGGAGCTTGAAGAACAGATTTATATGCGTCAACCTGAGGGATTTACTGTTTCTGGTAAGGAAGATCACGTGTGCTTACTTCGTAAGTCTTTGTATGGCCTTAAGCAGTCTCCTAGGCAGTGGTACAAGCGGTTTGACACATTTATGTTAAGCCAATCATATTCTAGGAGCGAATATGATAGTTGTGTTTATTTCCGGGTATTTCCAGATGGTTCGTTTGTTTATCTATTGTTGTATGTTGATGATATGCTAATTGCTGCCAAGAGTGTATCAGAAATCAACAGGTTGAAGCGACAGTTAGGTGGTGAATTCGAGATGAAAGATTTGGGTGCCACTAAGCGGATTTTGGGTATGGAGATTAGCAGAAATCGAGTAGATGGCAAATTGTTCTTGAATCAGAAGTCCTATGTTCTCAAAGTGCTTGAGCGCTTTGCCATGCAGAACTCGAAGCCAGTCAGTATCCCGTTAGCAGCACATTTTCGGCTTTCAGCAGAGTTGTCACCACAGTCAGAGGGAGAAAAAAAGCTTATGGCTAAGATTCCATATTCGAGCGCTGTTGGGAGTCTTATGTATGCCATGGTATGTACTCGTCCCGACATTTCACATGCAGTTAGTGTCGTTAGTCGCTATATGGGGCGACCGGGCAAGGCACATTGGGAGGCTGTGAAATGGATACTACGGTATCTAAAAGGAACTGCAAATGTGGGTCTATTATTTGGGGTTTCTAATCCAGGTAATCAAGTAATTGGTTATGTTGATTCGGATTTTGCCGGTGACCATGATAGGAGGAGATCATTGACAGGTTATGTGTTCACTTTATCCGGGAGTGCCATTAGTTGGAAAGCTACTTTGCAGGCTACGGTCGCGTTATCTACAACGGAAGCGGAGTATATGGCCATTGCCGAAGCTGTGAAGGAGGCATTGTGGATGAGGGGGATCCTTATTGAGCTTGGTATTGCACAAGGGGTTACTTCAGTTTTTTGTGACTCGCAGAGTGCTATACATCTGACCAAAAATCTGATGTATCATGAGCGGACCAAGCATATCGATGTCAGGTATCACTTCGTTCGGGACATCATCTCACAGAAGCAAGTTGAGGTGAATAAAGTGGGTACGGCGGATAATCCAGTAGACATGTTGACGAAACCAGTTCCGGTTGCCAAGTTCAAGCATTGCTTGGATTTGCTTGGCATTTGCAGTTGATCGCCCCTTGGGGGCATTTGGCGAGTGAGAGGTTAGAAGAGGAGAGCTATGTTTGGTGATTTGTTTTCATTGGAATTCAAGTCAAGGTGGAGAATTGTTGAGAATGCCTTGAAAGCTCTTAGTCCCACATTGGTAAACTATAGAGTTGTGGGTTTTGTATCCTCTTATAAATAGAGGTTTGTGGGTTTTGTCCCACATTGGAAAACCAAGAGAGTTGTGGGTTTTGTATCCTCTTATAAATAGAGGTTTGGGGAACTCTTGGAAGTTATCCCTTTGGTTGTCTTTCTCTCAGATTGGTGGCCTTCCTAGAGTTACGGATCATAGCCGGCTCTTTGTAATATCTTCTCTACGATTGATAGTGAAGTCC
The DNA here is from genome assembly GCA_019985065.2 of Arctostaphylos glauca. Lineage (NCBI taxonomy): Eukaryota > Viridiplantae > Streptophyta > Magnoliopsida > Ericales > Ericaceae > Arctostaphylos > Arctostaphylos glauca. The sequence continues at coordinate 5,747,603 of JAHSPW020000008.1, forward strand.
TCTCTCTCCTCGCCCGTGGACGTACCTCATTCTTGAGGGAACCACGTAAATTTGTGTGTCGTGTGATTGCTTGTTGATTGGCGTTTGTTAATCTCTCTGCAAACTTAGTCGTGTTCATAGCACGTTTGTTACAACAAAGTTGATAGGCTTAATCCGAATTATTGATAGATTTTATAATGGACCAAAATTGTGTTTCATTTGAGTTTATTTTATGAGTTCGATAATTTTTTACTTGTTTTTTGTGTTTGGCCCGAAAGGTGGCTCAAAAAGCTAAACAGTCCAAAACCGACTTAAATCGGTTGAAATTGAACCAGACACCAGTTTGATTTTGATTTACAAATTTCCTAAACCAAAAATTAGTTTGGTTCTATCAATCCTATCAAACCGGACTTAACTTGACCGTTAAATCCCCAACCACCACCATAGCACATAAACAAAAAATTATTAATTCGTTTATTTGTTGTTTTGGTAATAGAGAAACCAACACAAATGAAAAAAATAAATGCAAAAGCCAACAAAGCATTTCGAATGCTCCTTAAAAAAAATTTATTTTAAACCTTATAATTTTGGATATTAAAGCTTTGTTTTTACAATTTTTGATTGGACAAATTACAAATTTGTCAACTTCTGGAGACTTTATGTTTCCTATGAAAAAGTTTATTGACAAATGCATTTTTTTACCAAAAGTGAGACAATGGGAATTTATCATTTTTCATGTAACAAAAAATAAATGAATTTGACCGGTCCTTAACTCGAGGGTCCCGAGTACTAATTGACATTTTAGGTTTGTAATAATCTCAAAATTGACCGGATACTTCGATTATAAGAAAAAAAGTTTCATAAGGGTCTTGTACCAATTAAAGATCATTATTATACCTCCTGAATTAAACAAAACTCAACATTAAATACGGTCAACACACATTAAAATAATTTAATCCAAACGAGTTTTAACTAGATGAAGTTCTACATGAAGCAACATAATCCAATAGTTTATTAATTTAATAATTATCACAGGCTAAATGAACTAAGTTGCTTTAAATAATTCCAACTTAAATTGCTTTAAGTTTGTATTTGACCTAAATAACCCTAATCTGTTTTACTTGTACTTTTTGTATTTGATTCTTATGTATATAAAAAAACTGTTAATAATAAAGCACGTGAGAGATTACCCAAACGACAAAGGACGTGTACTCTAGTCTTATGAACAAATTTTAGCATGGGTCGCGGTCTCAAAATGGAAACGTGTTTTTTTTTCCTTTCCAGAAAAGATATTTTCAGGCCGCTGTGCTTGCATCCCCTGACTCATAATCAAAGTGGTCTCGTGTGATCTCATGTGCAACTATTTTTAAGACGGGTCTGGACTCCCTGCGGTTCAATCATAAGCTCAACTCTATCGAATTAATCTCGGGAGTTGAATAAAAGATTATTGAAATTCTTGGAATCAGCTTTTTGAGTGACGGCAATCATTAACAAGTCTAACTGATCAAACATAATAATGAGATGAATTATGTGACTATACCACAGGTCTCAGTTTGAACAGCAATATAGAACGGGAGGAGTAGCTTCTAAATTTTCAACTAGCCATTTGAAAAGCTCTTATCTACCATTTTAATAATCCTTTTATGACCATACCACAGGTCTGAATTTGATCATATGATCCTCTTATGCTATTATTTTTCAAACTAATTCTTACACTAATGAGATGAATTATGTGACTACGAAAATAAAGTCAAATTATTTATTCCTATAGATGAACGAATTAAATCATCGAAGAAAAATGAATCCACCTTGGAGCTCATGAGCCTGGACAAGACAACAGGGTACAGTCCAGTATACTAGAGAGAAGCTTGACCTATCTTACTAGTACAGTGTTATGTGAAAAACTTCACCCAAAATAGGTCCGAATAGCACTTAGGATGGTATCAATAAGTGGACTCATCAGCAAATCATTAGCATAAAAGGATCACCAATTAACTACATTGTGTGCCTATGTCAAAACACTATGGTTGATACTTAATACATCATTAAAAAAAAAAGGTACCTGGTCTTTTCTGATGCAATATTTGAGACTGTTTATTTCAAGAATGGAAGAATCCCATTTGCTAAACTGCCACCCAAAGAGTTCTAGGATTTCTCTTGCAGCCCCAAAGCATGCAGCAAATTGTTCAGACCCTTGGAGCTTGTTCTACTCATTTCGCTGAACCTCCAATTTTAGTTTCAGAAGATAAAAATATCGCGATATTCCATCTGAAATTCCAAATAACTTTCTTCGCTTTCTGAAACTGTAGCTTTCTTTTTATCTTTGAACTGTAGGAGGAATGCAAGAGGAGTCCATTTTTGTGACGCCAGTCAACCTACTTACTTTTTTTTAATGGACTGCACTCCCTCTTGATTTCTTTCAGGCCCCTGCTTCAACAACAATTACGGAGAACAAACAGAATTAGGAAAAACAAAGAACATAATTCAACGATTACTCCTTCGTTAATTTGAATATAGGACCCCAAGGATCAAATATTTTTGGCTTTATCTTTGTCACTGGCCCACAGTTGGCTAGTAGATGCAAAAAAAATGTCCTTGTGCAAGATAAATATGGTTCTACCAGCACAGCAGCCGTTGGCTGGCCATTTTACCTGGTGAAGTGAACTTCAGGGACTGGAAAGAACGATGCTGCATGCTTCAAACCTTTCAACTGTGCATACTGATTCCAGCAGCAGTGGTTGTGGGAGAGAGAAGCCCAACCGACTCCTTGTTCGCTATACTGTACTCCAACCTGCTCTCTTCCTCACGCCCAATTCCTTCATTTTTACTCTCACATTTTCTGCCTCCTCCCACCTCTCAAGAGAGTTGTAGAGGTCGGCGATCATCACATAATAGCCATCGTTTTCTGGGTCAGCTTCAATAGCATGTTTTGCAACCCTTATACCAAACTCAGCGTTATTGTGTATCTTACAAGCACTTAATAAAGAACCCCAAATACCCCCATCGGGAGCAATAGGCATTGAAAGAACCAAATCTTCAGCCTCGTGCAGATTTCCTGATCTCCCAAGGAGATCAACCATACAAGAATAGTGCTTCAGATTTGGTGACAGAGCATAATCCCCCATTCTATCAAAGAAGCATTTCCCTTCTCCGACAAGCCCTGCGTGAGTACAAGCAGAGAGAACAGCGAGAAATGTTAGCTCATTTGGCCTCACGTTTGACTGTTCCATCTGCTGGAACACTCCTATTGCAGATTCTGCATCTCCATGCATTCCATAACCAGAGATCATAACATTCCAAGAAATAACATCTTTTTCTTTCATTGCATCAAATATTTTCCTTGATTTGTCGAGTTGCCCACATTTCGCGTACATATCAACTAATGCAGTGGAAAGAGATATATCAAACTCAAACCCTCCTTCCTTGACGTATTTATGAATCTTTTCTCCTTTCTCCAGTGATGCAATATGAGAACAAGCAGAGAGCACAGTAACCAATGTTGCTACATTAGGCTTGAAACCTTCTGAAACCATTTTATCGAAGAGGACTAAAGCATCAATGCAATGCCCACTAGAAGTGTAGGACGAAATCAATGTGTTCCATGTGACAGTCTCCTTCTGTGTCCTACTAAATATCTTCAATGCAATGACTGAATTTCCACTTTTACCATACATGTTTATTAGTGAATTGGCAACGGAGACGTTCTCATGCATCGAACTTTTGATCGTGTAGCAATGAAGCGACCAACCTAAACGGGTTGCTCCCAATCGTGAACACGAAGAAATCACAGATACCAAAGTATTTGAATCAAACTCCATTCCGAGATGTTGCATTTCCGTAAACAGTTCTAGGCACTTTGATTCCAGTCCTGCCGTGCTAAGCTCATAAATCATAATATTCCATGAATCTTTGTCCCAATCTCGTACTCTAGCAAAAAGCTTCTCTGCAATGGCAAAAAGTCCAAACCTACAATACATTGACAACAAGGCATTACTTACCAGCTGATCAGTTCTATAATTGCTCCTCAAGATTATTGCGTGAAAAGCTTTTCCTTCAGAGACCCTCAAGGAATTACTGAAACCTGAAAGCAGACAACTGATAACAATTCCATCTGGATATACTCCATTAACCTGCATTTGCCAAAACAGACGCAAGCATTCGGAAATACAACCAAATCTTGAGTAAACACCAATAACGGACATCCACGATATAAGATCCTTATGATCTACTTCACAAAATGAAAGGTAAGCTTCCCCAGGGGTCCCACACCTTGTATACATAGACAAAACTGATGATTGAACAACTTTTGTACACCCAATTCCCGTTTTTACTGCCAAACCGTGTAAGCATTTTCCCTCCAAGGAAGCACCCAAATTCCCACAAGCTTGGAAACCACCTTCCAATGTTCTATAATTCGGTCTCTCTCCATCCTCACCAGCCTTGTGCATTTCACAAAGACGCGCCAAACCCCTTTCACTCTTATCATTCTGCACGTACCCAATAACAAGCGCAGTCCAAGCAACCACATCCCTCATTGGCAATTCATCAAACACAAGAGCCGCATCTTCCATACACCCACACATCGAATAGAAGTAAATAAAGGAGGACCCAACTGCAGGATTAACCGCAATTAATCCAAGTTTCTTAACTAGCCCATGAATTTCCATGCCATTGTGTAACAACGAAAGCTCAGCACAGGCAGCTACAACCATCGGAACGGTGAAATGGTCAGGTAGTATACAAGATAATCTCATTCGGAGATAAAAATCAAGGGATTGTGAGTAATTTCCATTAGAAAACTGGGCTTTGATTACAGAGTTCCAAAGAAAGGTATCTTTGGAGTGTACTGAGTCGAACACTTTGGCAGAAAGAGTGGGTTTGTCAAGAGAAGCGTAGAGGGAAATGAGCTTTGATGCTATGAAGAGATTGTTTGTGTGTCCTGTTGTGATTATGTAGGCGTGGGATTGGAAGAGGGATTTGGGATCTGTCGTTTGGTTAGCGAGGAAGAAGCTGATGTGGGAATTAAGGTAGGAAGTGGCGTTAGTTGTTGAAGATGTGTATAAACAACGTATGAAGTGGTGGCTGGGTTTGAATCTTATCATTCTTGTGACGGCTACAAAACATGACTCCCGATATCATCAGAAAATTGTTCCCTCGCAACTGCTTTACTTCAAAATCCAATATTCCTTCAAATAAACGTATACGTTAGATACGGGTTATACGGGTTGATGGACTATAGCAGAATGTGTTATGCAACAAGATATGCTCCAAATTTTGTTCCCATTAACACCTTGTTTGGTAAAATCTAAATTGTTTGCCCTTAACAAAAGAAAAATAACAATAAATATTTAAGGTATTTGTTAATTTCTATTTTGTTCTTTTTTTTTTACCCGGTCAAAATAATTTAATTTTGACAAAAATAAGGCAAAAACAAAATTAGTGGCAAACAAGGAGTTAAGAGAAAAGAATTTTAGAGCATTTTATGCGCAAAAACTATGTAGTTTTAGAACATAGCACCTCGTAGTTCAAGTTCTAAAAGTAAAAGTTATGAAACAAATTCTAAAAAAATTCGATAAGACAAAAAAATTTTAAAAAAATTATCTCATGAACTTGGATATTCTACAAGTACCCTTTTGTTGATGGTCGTTCAACTTTTTTTTGAAAGTATGACATGGGAATGGCGCCACAGCGCTTAGTACTCGAACACTAAATCCCCGGGGTCCTCCCACTACTTGAGAACTTACCGTTTCATGTTTTGTTTCACTTCCTAATGAGTTCCTCTCCCGGTCAACGTAATCTAAAATACAAATAGCATATTTGTTTGCATCTTATATGAGTTTTTTAAGTATAGAAATTGATTCCATAAGACTCCACATCATTATTATAGTTGATATCCAGACAAGACTTTGGTCGATGAGTCCAAAGCCAAATAGATGGCTTTGGTTTAGATGCAATTTCAATTGGCTCATAACACATATATTCAACCATAGTGAGTATTCAAGAATTTGTCCATTTTTTGGATTATTTTTTATGTTTTGTAATTTCTGTAAGTTTTTAGTTGTAATTTTTCCGCTGTCAAATTTCTCTCGTTATGAAAGTAGTAATTCATAACACACAAAACTAATAAAAGCAAAAATAAAAATATTACAATAAATAATTTTTGCCAAATTTTAAATTCGTTTTGTTTTCCATATTGTCTCGTTTATTCCGTCAATCCAAATGGGTGTAAAGATTCCCACAATTTATTTGTTTACGGGCTTTAATCGGTTTTGGAATTTTACCATGATTGTTTATATCGGTATTTGTTATAGTTGCCAGCAAAACTGAACAAATCCGTTGTAGTCTAGTTGGTTAGGATACTCGGCTCTCACCCGAGAGACCCGGGTTCAAGTCCCGGCAACGGAAAATAGAACCTTTTTTTGTTTCAATCCAGAATTCAGAAAGACAGAAAGAACAATGTTGTAAAATACTATTGTTAGACTTCGGGAAAAAAAAAAAATTCACCGCCTTTAACAATCTTAAGATCCTCGTGATACGAAGTTTTCTAAAGTCAATGAAAACATGAGATTTTGGTCATCAATTCACTTATATTATAAACATCGAAAAATCTACTCTAACCTAGTTAATAAGTGATGGAAAAGTGATGAAGGGCTACGGGTCTCACCCATCAACGAGATACAATTTGAGAACACCTAGAATTTTAATAACATATTCAGATGGGTTCTTTAAATGCAGCCACTGCTTATGAATTGCTAGCTTATTCTACAACAAACAGCAATTAAAGTCCATGGCTTCTACTAGTGATTCCATGATGCCGAGTGGGAAGCCGTATGGGCCAAGATCAATTACAAAAAGGTATGGCTTATACATTTCTGAATTGCTGCCAAAACTGAATACTAACTCCAGAGCTTCTAAAGTTTGGAGAATCGAACACAGATGAGGAGTTTGCAAACATGCTGCAGCAGGGGTTCAGAATTATGGTTGAGTCAGGAAAAAACACAAAATTTTGGAAGCACTTGTGGGAGGGGTTCAACCCAAAAGAAGGCCCTCATATCTGAAGTTTGGAGTCACACAAGTCAGACATTTATTTGAATGGGAGAAAAACCAGTTAGAAAACCTAGTGCAGATCATTGGGAGGATATACCCAACTGGTTCAGAGAATGATGCGATGAGATGGATATGGAATCCGAAGAGTAATTATTCTGTCAAATCTGCCTATTCTAAATGGGATGAACTGATTCATATTCCTAATGGACAGTTGGACTAATGTAAGCCCACCAAAAGTGGAAGTGTTTATATGGCAAGCTAGTCAAAACGCCATTGCTGTTAGATCAGCCTTGAACACAGAGGCATTCTACCTAATGCTGCTGATCAAGATGATCTGTTGTGTCAGCTATGTTCAACGGCAGAAGAAACTCCAGTTCATGTGTTACTGCGGGTGCCTACATAGTTGAATGCTGTCGAGATCGTTGTGATGCTCTCGTTTTGATGCTCATTCTGATCTCTATTTGGACAACCCCTTGGGAGAAATTCTGTCTTTTTACTCTGTTTTGGAAATCCTTCACAAATGACTGGAAAACCACAAATAGTCTCCCTCTTCCTCTGCACTCCGTCACCTTCTCCTTTTTCTACTTCTTCTTCTTCGGCTAATAGATGGGGAGGAAGCACGGAATCCCCTAGTTCCCATTCTTCGATGTCCATACCTCAATCAAGGTAATCAGCACCTACCATTGCTAGAGCTTCAATGGAAATTGACATAACTATTTTCTTTTTCTTTTGTGTGGGGTTATTTTAGATGTTTTTTCAGAGGCACTCACAGAACTCATATTTATATGCAATTCGGACATAGAAAACAGATCTTGTCAAAACTCACGTGGGGATACAAAATGGGAGTCAAATTTTATATGTCATAAGAAATTTGATCAGCATGAGGAAAACCGGGGAGAAATATGGATTGAATTAAGGTTATAAAGGCGCAATATTCTCGTGAGGACACTCCTTTTCCCCAGCAGCTGCAAGTAAAACGTTTATGGAGTGCAGATGATGAGGTCAGATGTGACAAATTCTAATGATCAAATCTGTGATGTATAGAACTGTTTGGTCTATTGTCAGTATATACTTGGTTTAATGGTATTCTAAGGCTGAGTTTGGCCAGTCTAAAACAAGAACACTTATTTTTTTTTATTTCTGTTTTGATTCAAAATTTTATAATCTTTTGATCCATTTGACTAGAGAAATTTAAAAAGTATTTTTTTTTTTTTGCCAAAAACTAACAAATGTTCACGATAGATGAAGTTAAAATTAAAACTTCAGTTTTTCTAGGTAATGTGTTTTTTTCTACATTTTTTCGAGATTAATCAGTATTTTTTCTTCAATTTCTCGGTATTCATTTCAAGATGAACCAAACAAGTAAAAAAAATTGATCGAAAGCTAAAACTATTTTGCCAAGGACGAATATATATTCTCTCTTTTTTTTTTTAACGGAAAGTTTAGACACAGATTCAACCCTAAATTTGATGAAAAAGTCTGTGTACATAGATCTTTCGAACACATCCAGACATAGATATGTTCAAAATTGTTGGGTACGTACACTTGGGGACTCTGAATTATTGAGGTCTTCACGTGTATCTAGTTGTTCCGAACACATTTGTGTCCAGATATTCTGTGTCTCTTGCATTACTCAAATTTGATGTAGCATCCTGCGTTAGTATTGATAGCAAGGCATTAGTACTTTCCCCATCAACAGTTGAAATTGAGCTGATTCAAGATTTTGCTCAAGCCATGTGGAACGAGGGGACTTGAGGCGCACACAAAGCTCAGCCGTGGTCTCTAAGGTCATCGTCTTGAGTTTAAAATTATGATCCGAATTGTACATCTTATAGATTTCGACATGTAAAATAACTCAGTGCTGATAAAAATGTGATGGTTGGGAATGGTTCAACCCTAACGGCCCGTTTGTTAGAGGTTAAAATTTTAGAAGGGATAAGGAGGATATAATAAGAGGGAGGTTATAATAAGAGGGGAGATTAATTTATAAGGGGAGATTAATATTTACTTGGTTTGTTTACTTTTCATATAAGGGGAGATATAGATATGATTGGTTTGTTTTGTAGTTGATGTGAGTGGATATGAAGGGTGAATAATGTAAAATTGTGATAATTCCCTATTTTGCCCTTATACAACTCTTTTGTTGTTACTAGTAATTTTCTTGATTTTTTTTATCCATTTGATTTGTTTGAATGAATCTAATGTAATCCTCTATAAGAAGTATGAAAAGTACAAAATGAATATAAAAAAATTAAAAAAGTCAAATTACTGAATCAAAGTTGGTTGCCACTTTCATATTAAATGAATTTTTTATAATTTTTTTCACTTTTCAAGTGTATATAGAGTACATGTACTGAATAAACAAACAAGATTAATAATATTTTTTTAACAAATCGAATAAAGACGAAAAAGATAAAATGAATTTAATTTTTTTTACTAGTCAAGTACAACATTTTAAATGGCAATTAAATACAACTCAAACGACCACACATTTTTTCCCTTCATTTTTTCCCTCTTTTCCTTATCCATTCATTCTCAGGGGTATGATTGTAATATGCCAACCCGGATAAAATTTGGACACCAAAAGAGTTGCCCATATTTAATCCACCCATGCCCTTAGAGCAAGTGCAACAAAGTGAACAAATCCATCCCCCTCCCTATTTTACTCAGTTAAACTCAAAAAACAGGCTGCAACAAACTCGCTAAACAGGTTAACAAAATGGGTTTCATGAATAGTGCCTCCTTAAATCAACCCCCATTTGGCTAGCTACTGTTCATGACCCTTTTAATTTTTTATTATTTCTCTCTCTCTCTCTCTCATTGGCAACAAAATGGGTTCTTTATTGTAAATATTTTAAAAAAGTAAAAAATAGTATTTTAATAGTAGAGAGTGAGTATAGGTAGTATTGTTGCAGTGTTGAAAATGACATGGGTGAATAAAGAACTGTTCACTAATATTTTTGGCTAAAGATTTGTTCACCCTTGTTGCACTTGCTCTTATATGCTTATCCCTGGATAGTTTATCCGGGGTCTAAAAAAACAAAACAAAGCCCGGATTTGTTTTAGCCCGGATTATCTTATCCGGCACTGTACATATCCGGGAGATATGACCGGTAACAAACAGGCCCTAAATGAATTCGAGGCACATACATTCGTATTATAGATTTTCGTCACTTCTTTTATTGGAGAATTCTACTAAGTGAGAGTCGTCGTGAGATCGCGACCATAGAAAAAAGACTATTCTCTAAAACTCCCATGAGAATCATGATCAATGTATGACCATTAACAATGCTAACTTGTGCCTAAGTCTAACCCCATATGCGATAGATTGAATTCTGGCCTAAAAGATTTGGTTCAAGACCTAGTTCACTAAGATTTCTCCAAAGGAAAACTGTCAACACTAAGCGAGGTTTAAGTCCGAAAGACACTTAAACCTATTGTATGGCATAATGTTGCCTACATATTTTCCCTACATGATTTTTATCTTATTTAAATTTTTAAACTTGTGGAGGATTGTTGAAAATTTAAATTTTACGAATTTGGTCTTTTTAAAAGACACGATTAATTAAGTTAAACTTTTTTTTTTACCAAGGTCAAAACATTTCAAATATTATAATAGTTAGAATCAAATAGTAAAATTTTTTCATTTTAAGGGATTCAAATCAAAAGATAATTTCTGTAGTCGAACCTTAGCAACTACATACTTGAGCTTATTGGAAATTTACTCGGTTGTTAATTTTAAAATCTCAAAACCTAGTCGGCAAGAGGAGGGTCATACCCCAAGTTTATCGGATATCTTGGTTATAAAAAAAATCAAAAGATAATTAATTCAAAGGACATGAATTTTTGTGAAAGAGACGCATGTAATTCTATAAATATAAAGTTGTCCCATAACGTTTATAAATATAACTCCTATCTCTTTTATATTTACATTACTTTCGTAAACTAGTCTGGGCAATTAAAAAAACTTGGCACGCAACTTTTCCACTGATAGTGTTACATGGAACATTTTGTGAGATTCTAAGTAATATCTTAGAGCGGTATTAATTCGTCAGTACATACACGAAGAGAGATGAATACTAATATAGATTAACAACTTTTCGTGTCTTTCATCGATCTCATATATTATTATCTCTATCTCCTATCTCCTACATACTACGATATGTTGATTTATTATATTCTCGATTTCAATAATTCATGCCAGTTTTAGTTGTTAAGTATTTTGCCATAATTGTTAGGAGAGAAATCCCCAACATGTTGCACATTATCTATGATCATATACTAGACAACTAGGTAATCGAAATAACTTTGATACTTTCTCATTTTGATTTTAGATGAAAAATGTGTTCATTGAATATGTGGTGGTTGCAGCAATCACCACATACTACAATACGTCTTGCGAAATCAAAAGTATCTAATCATGTACACGACTTGATATTTCAGTAATACCAAAATCAAATCCAAGCAAAAAAATACGAAAAAACTACAAAAAAGAAAAATGCAAAATGAAAGAAAAAGAATAATTAGGCTCCAATTTTCCTCATAGCAACCCTTGATGAATTTTTGGGACTTTTTTTTAATTTCCCCTCTTTTATCCTCAGCCCTTTTAAGCATACGCCATATATCTTCTTTTCGGTAATTATCCCCAAACCCACCACTTCTGAATTGCATTCGACACCATGCCCTTCACCATCCCTTTCTACTCCGTTTTGGAAATCCTTCGATTGTAAAGTGACAGGAAAACCACAAATAGTCTCCCTCTTCCTCTGCACTCCGTCATCACCACCACCACCATCATCATCTTCTTCTTCTTCTTCTTCGGCTAATAGATGAGGAGGAAGCTCGGAATCCCCGCGTTGCCATTCTTCGATGTCCATACCCCAATCAAGGTAATCAGCACCTGCCATTGCTAGAGCTTCAATGGAAATTGACATGGCCTTTTTTTTTCCTTCTCTTCTTTTTGTGGGGATATGGAGTTATTTAGGATTTCTTTTTTCAGCACTAAGTGCTCACAGAACATATTTATATGCAGTGCGGACTTTGAAAAAATCAATCATGTCAAAACTCACGAGGGGGATAAAAAAAAATGGGAGTCAAATGTGAATACAGAAATTTGAGAATGAGGAAAAATGGGGGAGAGAAATGTGAACTGAATTAAGGTTAAGATTATAAAAGGTGCAATATTCTCGTGAGGATACCTTTTCCCAGCTGCAGCAAGCAAAACGTTTATGGAGTGCAGATTCTGAGGTCAGATATTGTCACAAATTAATGCTTTTGTCTAACTCTAATTATCAAATCTGTGATGTAAGAACACGACAACCCCTCTCTCACACCTCACACTTCTCTATCTACACATCCAAATAAACGTTGTTGTAAAAGAAACCGTCAACGAAACCCTTAGTGATGATTATCTATGCTCCAAGTTCCATCATCATCCGATGCAACACTAAAGTATATATTAAATAAACACTTAGAGCATATATATTTTAAGAAATTGCTCTCTCAATGTGTATAACCCTGTATCTCTCCTTATTTAGTCACAACCCTAGCCGGTGATATTTATAACGAACGCATAAGTCGCTGGAGTAACTTTAGAGTCGCTGGAGCGACTTTCCAATTTAGACGCTCGAGCGATTTCCTCCAAATTGTAGATATCTTCCAAGTCCAGTTTTGATAATTGTTAGATTGATCTAGGAATTTTCGGGAGTTTGGAATCATCCCAAATCAACTAGAAAAAGACTTTTAATCCAATTAGGAAACTTACTACTCGATCAAAGGAGTTGTTTAATAAAATACAAAAATCTGATTCCTTCCATACTTTAAACAGACACTCTAAACATTCATATCGAGTGTGTTTTGACTAGAAACTTGCCAAATATCACAAGGGCAATTTGGGACTAACACCAGGTATATGTACGTTGTTCTCACTTTATTTTCCAAGAATGAACTTGTAAAAAATATACTAGTTATATAACTTATTAATTCAATAAAATGGAAAATTTTTATAGGACTGGTCTCCCCTTTTTCCTGGATGTCATTGGTCAAAAATCAATATTTATTATACCCGTGATGGATCTCTCTCTCTCTGTCTCCTTGGAAGGTTGTATGTCACCCTTAAACATTCATTTAGCTTGGGAAAGGGTCACGAGTATGATGTGCAATATGAAGAAGAAGAAAAATAGATCTCAAGAAGTGAATGGGCACATGGTAACTGGATACCAATTACACTAAAATAATAGCAGAATCAGAGATTGGGAAGAACAATATTCAGTAGCAACCAAAGTATACGTCATGGAGGATATTTGATCAATTGTCAGTATATACTTAGTTTAATGGGGTTTACAATTATAAACAACCACGTGAAACGAATTTCAAATTTGACCAGAACCTGCGTCTTCAGTTTCCCTGTTTTTCAATTTTTTTTTTTTTTTTTTGTCACGGGGAATACTTGGCGATATCTTGGTGGGTGGATAGATATATAGTTTGGTCAATCTATTAGTTTTTAGGGTAAAATGCACACACATATAAGTAGAATATATATGAGTTCCCTTCTCATGAGGACCTCCCATTTTCCGATTATATTTTGATAATTTAAATCGTTCAATATTTTTAAAACATGTTTTTAAGGGTATTCGCGAGAAATTGGCTCAAAATAATATCGGGAAGAGCTTGATCCATGCAGTTGTTTATAAATGCTGACATGAAGAGTTTTATCAAAACATAATCGGGAAAAGAAAGATCCTCATTTTAGCAAAATGTTGGATTCCTCATTAGAAGGGGACTCATATATAGTAAGCTTCTAATGAGAGATCCCTCCCATTTTCTTATCAAATTTTGATGATCCGAACCATTCAATGTGTTTAAAACATATTTTTAAGGCTATCCGGGAGAAATCAACTCAAACAAATACCCAAAAGAGATTGATCCAAGTAGTTTTTTATAAAACTGTTCATGTCAATATTTATGAATAACTGCTTAGATTAAACTCTTCCAGATATTTTTTTGAGCCGATTTCTCGCAAGTATTCTTAAAAGTATGTTTTAAAAAAAATAAAGAAAGACATTTTAGTTTTTCATGACTTTAAAACAAAATTTTAAAATCTGTAATACAAATTCTAAACAAGCAAAGCCTTGTAATTTTAAAGAGTTCAAAGAATAATACTTTTCTTCTCGCATAAAGAAATTAAGTAGAATTAAAATTCAAGATTTGAGTTCACATCTCGAATAACTTCTTTAACTCAACAATCTTATTGTTAAACTCTTCGCTAAAATCGAATCAAATCGAGTTGCGTCGAGTGGAACTTGAATAACTTCTTTAACTTACCAATCTTATTGTTAACTCTTCCCTTTACCCTAAGCAAAAGATTATCGTGTTCTCCATATCACAAATTTGATCATTAGAGTTAGACACAACGGCAGACCCATGAAGGGGAGGTGTCACGTGACATTCCCATCGTCCATGAAAGACTTAATTTTTTTTTTAGGTTCGACACTAAGCCAAGGTGTACCACGTAATACTATGACACCTCTATATTCCTTTTGCTCTGTCAAATTCGTTAAAATCTGCCAATTTGTTAAAATTTAATTTATTTTGTTGGTGACATTTTCAAATTGAAATCTTGAGTTCGTCACTGATTAGAGAAGCATTAATTTATCATATCTGACCTCATAATCTGCACTCCATAAACATTTTGCTCGCTACACAGCTGGAAAGAGGATCCTCACGAGGATATTGAGTCTTTATAATAATCTTAACCCTAATTCAATTCACATTTCTCCCCCTTCATTCTCAAATTTCTGTATTCACATTTGACTCCCATTTTCTTTTATCCCCTCGTGAGTTTTGACAATATTGACTTTTTCGAAGTCCGAATTCCATATAAATATGCCTTCTGTGAGTGCCTTGTGCTGAAAAACAAATCTATAATACAGCTCCATATAATCCCCACAAAAAAAAAGAAGAAGAAGAAGAAGTCATGTCAATTTCCATTGAAGCTCTAGCAATGGCAGGTGTTGATTACCTTGATTGGGGTATGGATATCGAAGAATGGCAACGTGGGGATTCCACGCTTCCTCCCCATCTATTAGCAGAAGAAGAAGAAAAAGAAGAAGAAAGTGGCGGAGTGCAGAGGAAGAGGGAGACTATCTGTGGTTTTCCTGTCACTAGTCAATTGAAGAATTTCCAGAAGAGAGTTAAAAATGAGGGAACTTGTGTTTTGAATGGTGTTGGTGTGATGAAAGCTGGAGCCTAATTAGCAGTTCTTGTTCTTTTTCTTTCATTTACTTAGTTTTTCTTGTTTTTCTCATTTTTTCGCTTGTATTGTTGAAATATCGAGTTGTATATTTTGGTAGATATCTTTCATTCCCCGAGGGAAATCGTAATACACTCAATGAACACATTTTTCATCTAAAATAAAAACGAGGGAGTATCGAAGCTATTTCAATTAACTAGTAAGATCATAAATAATGTGCAAAATAATTCCATAGTTGCAGTTGATGCTGTGACAATGGAATATTATGCACTTGGTTTATGCGAGATTCACTCACTTGTATGCATTGCACATTTTTTTCGTACCGGGACATTAATACAAAACTTTGCTTCACAGCTGTACCACATTTAACGACACCTAGTTGATGATGATTTCAATGGCACCTGGTTGTTATACCCATAGTAGCTCGGTTATTTTATTTTGAAATCATATATAAACCTAGAAGGGTATTTTTGTAATTCTAGTCATAATTCTGCAACTGTGTTATTTTTTTTAATAAAAGTCAAATTTCTTTTAATTTTTGTTTAATTTAATGGATTGAATTTAAAAAGGGTAATTTAATGAGTTTGTGATGAAGATAAAGGTGTTAGGACATCACGTGGCGGTGCTTCAAAACC
Organism: Arctostaphylos glauca; assembly: GCA_019985065.2. NCBI lineage: Eukaryota > Viridiplantae > Streptophyta > Magnoliopsida > Ericales > Ericaceae > Arctostaphylos > Arctostaphylos glauca. The sequence goes on from JAHSPW020000008.1 coordinate 5,763,515, forward strand.
ATTAAATAATATTTCATCCATCTCAATTTGTTTGTTTACTTTTTGACTTTTATATATCTCAAAATCTTTGCTCAATTTTAAATTGATTTGTGAAATTTTTCGTAACGCCCTCTCTTCTTTAAGAAATTCTGCATTGGAGAATGAATGTGCACTTCAATTTAATGCTAAAAAAATAAAAAGTATTCTTTAAAAATTAAAATTTATATCTAATAATTATATTGTTCTCTTAATAAGTTAGAAAATTCAAAATGGACCAATAAATTAAGATGAAGGAGTAACACCATTCATAAGCATCATACATTGTATTATTAAAAATTAACATAGTCATACTATGTGATAGAAATTCAAGGGCTAACTCAACCTTAAAAGTCAGCTTGAAATGTAAAGGTTGTCCAAGCCTGACTCGCTAATACTCTCCCTCACGCAAAGCATCGATCACCAAGCCTTTGTGCTCAACGCCACCAACGGCCCTCACACGCCATCACATGCACCTGTGTCAATCGCTATGCTGTAATCGCTTTCGCTTTCGTTACGCACGCGCGCCTGTGTCAGTTTTTGTGCGGCTTACGCACCCTCTTTATCTTCGGCGCGTCAATCGCTAACACTATGTACCTAGAAATCATCAAAGAACGTTTCCTAAATTACGGTGTGCCGTATACTTACCGATAGACTTGCAATTCTGTTGTGCATTGCACAACAGGGTGTTTTGTGTGTCAAAACGATATTGTTTCAGTTTACAACAGACTGTTTCGAACAAACTCCTACCAATAGAAGTCTTTGTTTTTATACAAAATAACGTCACTTTGTTGCACAACACGTCTGCTGTGCAACAGACTCCCTCATTTCATTTGGCGATGGATCAATTAAGAATGAGGAAAATGAATAAATATATTTATCTTCTTTTCCTTTTTTTCCCACCATAAATCCCTTTGTATATATGTGATCCAAGAACAAGTACCAAAGAAAATGAAACAAACGGAAAAAATAATTAGAAGGTGGAAAAATATTTCAAATTAAGCTTCAAATATCATCTTGACAAAATCAAATAAACACCAATGGCGCCTATCTTCAACCCCTGATGTTCTCTCCCATAACCCTTCTTGGAACCAACAACAGTCTTATTACAGTGTTAGTCATCACCATCCCCAAGGCTCTCAAACAGTACCCCACCTTTTCCACATCCAAATTTCTCCCCAGATCGACTTTCCGATGAAACCGTTCACGTACTATCGTACGATAAACTCCACCACCATCGCCACCACCATCGCCGTGATTTGAATGGTTAGTTTTCGAGTCGGAGAGTATTAATCTGGAAGCCGGTTTTTCTTCTTCTTCTTCTTCAGCTAATAAATGGGGAGGTGTCTCCGAATCATCAAGCTCCCACTCTACTTGGAAATCAGAGAAGAATATTTTCATTCATAATAAATCTGTAATCTGTACATGTACATATTTATAGAGATAGAGATAGAGACTAGGATACATAATCCTAATCCTAAACTAATTAGGATACATATCCTGAACTAACTAGGATACATAAGAATCAATTTCTAGAATCTCTCCTAGATTCTCGAGAATCATCCTTAACAGAATAATATCGCAACAATCACGTGATTCATATGATTTTGTAACACTCTTCAACTTCCATGCCATACTCAATATAATCAGCACCCGACATTGCTTGAGCTTCCAATGAAATTGTCATTGTGTAAGGATTGTAGGTTTTCATTAATCTATTTGAAAAACAAAGTTGTGTTAATGATTCACAAGTAATTAAAGTAGGAGCCTAAATGGAATTTTCTCATGAAACTCTAAGAATGAAGGAGAAAGGAAGGAAGAACAAGTTGAATATGAAAATGTATATGTAACATTCTTCTCGTGATTGTGGAAGTTCATGTTGTTGACCATGAATATGCTTCTTTCCCAAGGAGTGGTTTATTTGATATTTAAGTACTTGATCGTTTCTCGCTCAATACATGAATTCAAGTCTCCACATTAACTTAACGGGATGTGTGTATTTAACCTGTAGTGATTATACTAGATCACATAAATTATGTTGTCTAAAATATAATTTAATCAAGCTCAACTCGTTTAGAATAAATTATCTGTTACGTATGTTGACCGCATTTATGTCCACTTGCTCACTCATACAGCGATTGTGTTTGGCATCCAGTCTAGAAGTACATTTGCAATAAAGAAATTTAAAGAAATTGGTGTAGCATGCATAGAATGCAGTTCTTAACACATCACCGGTACAACAAAGCAAAGCTAGGTTTTCAATTTTTATGGCCCTCTTGGTCATAATAGAGTAGTCGAAATCAGCAAATGAATAATAAAACTATTCCTACTCACATAAGCTAAAGTTTGAGAGGCCAATCATAGAATAAATCAACTCCTTTGCTCGATTGTGTCTCCAGGTAAGTTTTTATAAATGATTCGAGTCACATTTTTTTCGATCATTGTGTAAAAGTGGTACGATTGTGAAGCAATGTCCTCTATTGTCTGAGTACAAAAACACCGTGCATTGGATAATAGTCCCTTCTCAGAGCATCAATTTCAACTATGAATTTACTTTGCGAATCATTTATGATCTTACTTGTTAATTAATTGAAATAGCTTTCCATATTTTCTCATTTTTTTTTATTTTACATGAAAAATGTGTTAATTGAATATATACTACAATTCGTCTTGGGAAATGAAGGATATCTACCAAAATATACAACTCCATTTTTCAACAAGACTAAAACCAAATACAAGCGAAAATAAAGAAAACTAAGTGAATAAATTAAAGAAAAAGAACAAGAACTAATTAGGCTCCAATTTTCATCACACCAATATTCTCGTGAGGATCTTTTTTCTCAGCTGCAGCAAGCAAAACGTTTCTCAAGTGCAGATTCTGAGGTCAGATGTGACAAATTAATGTTTGTCTGACTCTAGTGATCAAATCTGCGATGTATATTAGTTGAACTCTTAACTTCTACACTCAATATACATTTGTTCTCACTACATATATTTTGCAAGAATGAATTTGTAAACCCTAAGGGGTTGGTCTCATGGTCAAATACTTGGGACTTAGAGGTAAATACTTCCTCTTAAGTTTTAGGTTCGAAATTTCTCACATGCTATCATTTTTTATAGGGCCAGTCTATTCAAGATAAATCTTGTAAGTGGGCAATAGCCTTGTAAGTGAACGATAGTATTGGTTCTCAGAAGACTAGTCGGCATTAGAGTGAGGTAATTACAAATCTGACCAAACAACTCGGCTATAAAAAAAAAAAGAATGAATTTGTAAAAAAATCTCATTATAATTAAATTAATTTAAATGACGCGATAAAATGGGAGATTTATATAGGACTGTTCTCCCCTCTTTTCGGGAGAATTAGAGGGCAGTTGTGCATTATGCACAACAGTGCGTGTTGCATGTCAAAATGACAACCTAAAACTAAACCTCCAATTTTTATTTCAGTTTTTTTATGTTTTGATTAAAATTTGATAATATTTCAATTCATCTTCACTTTAGAAATTTAAAACCTAAATTGTTTTTTTTTTTTTTTAAACTAACAAATGTTCACCATAGATGAAGCTAAAGTTAGAGGTTCAATTTTTCTTGGTAGTATATATTTTGTAAACATTCTTCGAGATTGATCCCTATTTTCCCTTCAATTTCTCTGTATTCCTGTCAAGATGAACTAAACAAGTAAAAAATTTGATCAAAAGCTAAAAGTATTTCGCCAAGGATGAAAATATATTATATATTTTTTAAGGAAAGTTTAGGAAATTGATGTAGCATCCTGGACGTATTAGTATTGGCAGCAATATTGCATTAGTACTTTCCCCCTCAATAGTTTGAAATTGTCTCGCCTGGAAATTTTTCGACTCCCTTATAGTTTGTGAACAAGACAGAAAAAAGATCTTGATTTTAACACTACGGATTTTGAAAATGAGTTCGCTTTCTATAAAATTTAGAGTAATCACCACTTGACATCGAATTCGGGTTTGTCGGGTCATCCTCTAAAACTGTTTCCGAAGAAGGAGTTTTTAAAGAACCATTTCATTGTCTTTATCCTTGGAGTTTGATTTTGTATTGTAAATGGCTTCTTTTAGAAATCTGATTTGTAAAACTATAAATGAGCTTTGAGATTTACTATTACGAGTAGGAAATGTGTTACGCACCCTATATTGTTATTTTGGTACTTAATTTTTCCACATCAAGTTCTTCTAAATTTATTTTTAGCTACAAAATTGTACAACGGAATAAATTGAATGGTACGAGAGCAAACTCTTGTCATGATTTATTTCTTTTTATTTTGAAAATGTCATACCGAACATCTGTTGAACACTTACGGAACATGAAATTCTAGTGGACAGTCGCATTTCGTGTTTTCATCTCCCAAATCTCAAATACTTAACTTCTCCGACGTGAGAAAACTTCAAGTTTAAACAAAAGCGCGATTTATTTTAGTTGAATTATCATTTTAAACATTTCTTGAAACTAGAAAGTGTTATCGCAGCTTAGGCCAAACTAACATATATATGTCACGTTTTCATTCCTTTTACGTTGAATACTCAATTTGACGGGTTAATATGGCAGAAATACAATAGTTCTCGCGAAAAGACGATGCAAAAACAGAATATGTAAGTTGGCAAAGGCAAACTATTGCATAACATATTTTCATTCCAAATACTGAATACTCAATTCAACAACACTATAAAATTTCAAGATTATCGGAATCAAAACTAGAAAACATGGACAATGTTTCGGACAGTTTTTGTTCACTAAAACGACATCATTTTGATACAAAAACACATTCGGTTGTGTGCACTGTACAAATGGGTCTCCCATTTCGTCATGTATTTACCGAGGGATCAATTAAGAAAGAGGAAAAATAATAAATAGAATGAATAAATTTACCTTCTTTTCCTTTTTTTCCCCCCACAAACCCCTTTACAAATATGTGATCCAAGAACAACTACCAAAACAAATGGAAAAAGAATAAGAAGGTGGTTGAATATTGTAAATTAAGCTTCAAATATCATCTTGACAAAATCAAGTAAACACCAATGGCGCCTATCTTCAACCCCTGATGCTCTCTCCCATAACCCTTCTTAGAACCAACAACAGTCTTATTACAGTGTTAATCATCGCCATCCCCAATGATCTCAACCACCCCACCATTAATTTCACATCCAAATTTCTCCCCAAATCGACTTTCCGATGAAACCGTTCACATACTCTCCTACGATAAATTCCACCATCATCATCGCCGTGATTTGAAGGGTTTGTTTTCCAGTCTGAGAGTAATCTGAAATTCAGTTTATTTTCTTCTTCTTCTTCCTCGTCAGCTAATAAATGGGGAGGTGTCTCCGAATATTCGAGCTCCCACTCTTCAACTTCCATACCATACTCAATATAATCAGCACCCGACATTGCTAGAACTTCCAGTGAAATTATCATGGTGTAAGGATTTTGGCTTTTCAATCTATTTGAAAATGAAAGAGTTACACCAAACAAGTGTATGTTATGTGCCATTTATATACAGGAAAGACAAAGCTGCATGTTCCTGATTCACGAGTTAAAGTAGGAGCCTAAATGGAATTTCTCATGAATATTTAGAATGAAGGAGAAAGGAAGGAAGAAGAAGTTGAATATGAAATGTAAATGCAACATTTTTCTCGTGATTGTGGACATTCATGCTATTGACCATGAATATACCCTTTTTAATTTAATACGTAAGTACTTGGGTTTCTCGCTTGATACTTGAATTCAACTCTCTGCAGTAACTTAATTGAATGGGTGCATTTAGCCTGTAGTAGTTATTAGATTATGTTGTCTAAAATATAATTTAGTCTAGCTCAACCTCCATAGAATAAAGTATCTGTGGTGTATTTTGACCGGATATTTCGTGTAAGATTTTGTTGGACTTTGAAAGTATAATGCCGTAAATGCCCTTGAACCTAACTCATTTTGAATTAAAGTACTGGTTATGCTCAAGTAGACAACTTTGTATTTTGGCTTACCCCTACCCTGCTGCCACGTGATCATCTACAACAAGCCACAAATTCTTTCTTATTCCTGAACAATTTATCCAAAATGGGCACAACTTATTGGGGTTGGATAATCTGAAAAGCTAACAATTAATTACCTAATGCCAAATGGTGCCACTTTAACTCGTAGCACGCACCAGACATAGATATGACATTATGGATAGTAATAATATGATCAATCATTGAGGGTATATATAATGGTAGAATGTGGTGCTACGAGCATTACTACTTGACGAATGCATAAAATAGACTAACATGTGTGTCCATTTAAGGAAGAAAAAAAGAAAATGCTTTGTGGCTAGCTATTCAACAAATGATCATATGATCATGCCGATTGAGGTGCACAAGGCAAACTTGGTGAATTCCCAGTTGAACAAGTTGAGAAACGAAGAATCTTCCTCTTCCAACATCAAATGAAGACCATTCAAACCCACGGTCTGTGAAGAAACATAATTCTGTAGCAAGAACAATTCTAAGGCAAAAAAACATAATTCTGTAGCAAGAACAATTCTAAGGTAATTACGATAAGTCTTTCTGCACGAATTCACTCTGTTTATAACCTATGAGGCGGTTTTCTCGTGTTTAAACAATGAATAGAGAGGACTGAAGAGCAAAAATAGGGTTCATAGAGAGATATGTCAACATATCAATAGTTGGTTCGGGATGGAATATCCCTGAGTTAAGTAGTTATATGAATAGAATATGGACTACTTGAGACATCCACGGAAAGGCAAATTCGCGCTTCAATCCAGTTCGTACATGAGACACCACCACATACTCCTCCGCATCAGCATCGTTCTCCATTGAAAAACAAAACAAATCTGGTATACGAGAAATATCATAGCATCACAAATATATCGTTAAAATCAACAACGAGCATATCTTATTCACAAAGTAGACGTTTGAGATTAATAAGACAAACTAAACCTTTGGCAATCCACCAAAAGGAGAAGAAACGAAGAATAAACCCTAGATATACAGTAACGAAAAACAGAATCAGATTCAATATCAATTCCAATACCCTCTATCTGTTGGGTGTGTATGATATGCTAGATGAATGATTCTGCTAGGCTAATGACTTTTCTGTACTATAGACGGGTTATAAGAACACCCAAAGAAATATTTTGTATCCCCGTTTTGATCTCATCTTGAATTTTACCTTTTGGATCATAAGTCATTTTGCCACAATCTATTCTCAACACTGAATAATACAGCAAAATTCCGAGAATCAATCTCAAGAGAGCTTCTTGAATTCTCAATTTGCATTCTCCAATTACCTTCGAACAAAAAAAAAACTAATTTATTATGTTTCCTAAAAAGGTTGTACATAGGTTCTAGAAAAAGACGTACATTCGTTATCAAAAAGTAATTAATCATAATTTATTTTTTATATTTCAAAGATTACTCTGTTTGATTTTATTTATCATCATTTAGATACTTTTACAGATTCATTATATTATTTTGATTATATTCAGAGATTTGTAATTTGTAATCTTAGAAAAATGACTCCAAACACCCCTTTATCAAGTTGAGTAATGCTACATATATAGATGTTAGGGACACAGATCGGACATAGATGTGTCCGGAACCGTAGCATGCACGTGGGACTCTGTTTCCTTGACATGTATGTATAAAGACTTTCTCTATCAAGTTAAGAGGATATAACCTAGAGACCGCACACACAATCATTGCAAACATTTCGGGGATGTTTGAGAGTTAATTAATTTGTAAAATTTTGATTTTAAATAATGGTAAGTTATATATAGATTTTGAATTGTAATGAGAATTTGCAAAAGTGTTTAGATAATAATGAACAAAATAGATGTCGTAGAAGGATAGTATATAAATTTATATAGACAATCCAAAAAATTTCTATAAAGTTATATACGAAAGTGCTTCGTTATGGCTTATTGTTCGCCTTTAGTATACATTTTTTTTTATCTTTTAAATAAAATTTTATACTTATTAAATTTATTTTATCAAGATGAACAAAATAATCTACAAAAAATGGACAAAAAACTAGTACATGAAAAAATGAATAAAAAGAAAAGAAAAATGAATAAGAACATTAGGCCTGCCTTCAATGGACCCATTATGAGTGTAAGTCCGTGAAAAACAGTCCATTTTTTGTGTCAGCCCAAGGCTAATTCTGTGAAGTCTTTTATTTTTGAAAAATATATTTTGAATGACTTTACCTTGGTATTTCTGATTTTGTAATCACAAATGATGTACTTTATTTACTTATAAAATGAAAAAAAAATTAAATTTATTTACTTTTCTTTTCTTTTCAAATTAACGTGTTTGAAATTCGAAGGGTTATAAAATAAGTATCATAATTCCTACATCGAAGGAAATGCACTAGTGGATTCTAGTGTGTTCAAGTGGGGGATTCTTTAAAATATCATCTCATCATATGAACTGCTTTATGTTATAGATTTGCAATATTTTTACTTAGTAAATCACACCTTCAGAATCACATAATCATTATATATTTGGCTTTCAACTCGATTCCTTAATTAAAACTACAATTCACTATTAAAAGTATGTGTTTTTAATTTGAGAAACTGTATAAATTGAACGATTTAAATTATGATAATAATATTTCACAGAGTTTAGTTCGTTGCTAGACCACAAGAAAATTAGAGAAGATGCCAACAAAAATAAGAAAATGCCAAAGAAATATATAATGTATAAAAGATAGAGAAAAACAAACATATATAATGTATTGATGGTGACTACTAGCACCTAGGCCACTTTCTTCCAACCCCAAAATGGCCTACCTTTTGCTCCAAAAAGCAGCAGCCAAGTTGCTTCGATAGTGGAATTTATCTGCATACTTTAAACTTAATTTAATGATATAATTCCCACCAAGATAAGCTCATAATTAGGTTAAACATGTCATAAACACTGGACGTTGCGTGAGTCGGGTGACGCACCATTTGAACCACTTTAGATTGTGTTTTTTGAATTTTATTCTCAAAAAAGTTCTAAAACTTTACCGTTTGCTTAAAGAAAAAATTAAAATAAAATTTTGTTAATGATGTGTGCACAACACACAATAGGTATTTTATTTAAAAATCAAAATAACACCGTTTTATTTAAGCTAAATTTGATCTCATTATACGATTTTTTTAAAAGTTTATTCTAAATAAATGACGTTCCTGTATGAAATTTTTGGATCTGCCACTGGACGGACGTGTAGATGAATTGGTAGTGATATATTCTTTTTTCAATCATGTGCAATTGTAGATAAATTGTAGAAAAAAACACACACTCATAACGGAACATGAACCCCACAGATTTTGTGTATACATGTGTGTTTCTACAAGATTAATTGATTGCAAATTATACCCGCATTCTTTTTTTTTAATGATATATTCGGTCGGCTTGAAACTAAGTTGGGGTAAAGTTTGGGAGATCCGGCCACCTAAATTGCTGACTATGGCTCGAGGTCTTGGGCAGAAACAACCAGGCAAATCTCCCAATAACCCTAAGAATTAAGTTGCCGAGTTTCAACTGTAGGATGTCTAGGTTTACAGCTCATCCTCTCTACCACTCGAACAACTCCTTGGGGTTATTATACTCGCATTCTTTAACTGAATTGCACCTTTTTTAATGAAAAAGAGGAGTCTGTTGCACAACATGCGTACTGCGCATCAAAACGATATTATTTTTGTCCAAAAAAAAAACTGCTCAATTTTGCCCCAATTGTTCGAATAATATTTTGTATACCAAACCGATATCGTTTTGACGCACAATGCACAATAAGACCTCAAGTCCTTTTTAATGTATTCAACACCTCCCTTCCTAAGAATTGGATCATTCTGTTAGACTTGTTTGAGCTCTTTTCGGATTTATTTTAATTTTTAAATTATATATATTTTAAAATTCATTAAAAATATTATTCATGAAAAAGATTACGTTCATATATTCTCAAACTCGTTTATATCCAAAAATAAAATACACAAACTAAATTAAAACTTATTTTTTAACATATATATGTCCGAAAGACATTAATCAAGATTTTTTTTATCATATTTAATGTGATTAATATTTTTATTAAATTTTAAAAAATGAAAGGTATCGATCATTAAAATGAATTTTGAAATAGTCGATAAATTGTCAAACTAGAGCCTTCAGTAAATAGTGAATATCCTCCTCTTTTTCAATGATATATAAGACAAAGTTTCTCATTCAGAACTTCTCAGGTGCGACTTTGTTCGGGCTTTAATTGAATTTCTTGCTAATGGACGGTGTGATTATTTTTTCAAAAATTAGTCAAGGTGAGCGTAAGTTAATTAACCCGAATACTCCGAGTTATTAAAAAAGACAAAATGTTTCATTGTCCAAATGTAATCCAAAATTTTTAATTCTTTTTTACAAGGGATTCAAAAAATTGGCAAAAACCAAATTAAGTCGGGGTCATGATTTCAGCTCAAGTTTATCATCTTTTTTTTTGTTAACCGCTCAAGTTTATCATCTTTCCCAAATATTTCCTCCGAAAGTATAGTCCACGCTACACCATATATCTAAGGTACTGCTTCATTAAATATAGTGTAACGTACATCAAATATTCTGTAGTATTAGAATGATATTGTGATGGTAACTAGATATCGAATGCAAAAAAATTTAAATCCATGAGTAATTTACACCCTTGGAGGTGCAGCTGTATCTTGAAAATCTTCTAAATAAACCTACATTGTTAGGTTAATAACAAAATCGGAATTCAGCGTTTTGGATAAAATTGGAAAAAAAACTTAATGGCTTCATTATTTCTTAAAAGATAGTTTGATGTGGCATAAACCTGTACCAACAATATGTATCCACTGCGATAACTAATTGGCGATGGGAAGGACACAGAATAATATGTATAACGATAAGTTTAGATACACATAATACAGTTAAAACAATTGCTCTCTTGTGGGATTATGTTCATCGAGTATATGAAATCAAAGAACATTAATATAAAGAATTCACTAACTAAAGGATTATTCAGAGAACATGTGTATAACTCATCGAGGAGAATGAGACTTAAGCCTACTACGTTAGAGTCGCTTACTGGCAATCCAAACAAACTGACTGGAGATCCCAATGTCTATGTTCAAAAAGACAACCAAATTATGTGTTAACTCACTAGAGTGGCTCAGGAGAGTCTCTGCTAACATATTCCTATGGTTAAGAGAAATAGTAATGCTCCATTGCGAGCTTTGCTTTTAATGATTCTTATATCTTGAGAAATCAAGTGGAGTATAACAAAATACTCTTAATGAGAATCACATATATGAGTATGAACTGGAGCCAATTCTATGAGAAGTGAGAAAACTAAATTCTCTAGATCACTCATGAAAAATTAGGACTTGTTTAGGGTCAAAATGAATACAACCGTTAGAATCAAATTGTGTTAAGAATATTCTGTGTGAACTCTATTGTCTTGATTTACACCAACGACTAAATAGTTTAACGCATTACGTCCACTAATTAGCTAATAAACTAGACAATTTTTACAAGGAATGGTTCAAAGCCCACAGCTATATATTATTTGCAGGATCTCTGTTTAATTGCACTATCTCAGAATCTGTATATTGTGGTGATGGTGGTGGTGGTGGGGTGTTGGAAAAATAATTAGGGTACTCCATGCCTATAAATTAAGGCCATTCCCACACCACCAATAGTCTCATCCTCTGTTGTTGCATTGCATTGCCTTTTCGTGTATACAATTCCTTCTTCGAAAGAAAGTACAATACACAAATTTAACGTCCCATATGTAAATTATAATGTTGCTTCTACAAAGTGTGGTCGTTGTATCCTGGAAGGAAACATCATTCAGCTCATAGCACCGTATCTAGGATGAAATTTATCTTAAAGAGATTGTGTTCAACACAAATTTCGCTTGTTCTTCAACATTTCGAAGTTTGTTTTTTCGTTTCTACAAATTATCTTCAAGTTCTCGTGATTTGCTTACGGATCACTGTTAATCCTGTATTTGTTATTCCTATTGTTATTTTTCCATGTTTAATTTAATTCTTGCACACAAGAGATAAGGTTTATCCTGTAAGAATGAAGAAATATTCGATAAGGTAAAAAGAACTCTCAACAATGAGAGAGCTCTAGTTTTATTAGAAGAAAGAATTCATATATTGATATATGCATATACATACAAACATCGGATCCAGAACTGGGTCAAAAGTTGAAGAACTCATTCCCTGCAACACCAAACCCTGTAGGAGATTCCAGTACATCTTGTAAACAATATCCCTCAATCAAACCAAACCCATCAGGCAACCCATCGAAAAACCCACTATCCAAACCCACATCCCGCATCTCTGCCGCTTCCTTCATGATCAAATCTTCATCTTCATCGTCGTCCTCCACCATCACAACCGCCGCATTCCCCTTCACCTGCTCCTCCTCCTCCTCCACCACTGCCATTGCCGGCATGTGACCTTCAAATAACGCAATGTGTCCGAACAACTTGTCCTTGCGCGAAAAACTAGTACCACATGAGCACTTCCACCTGGACTCGCCGCAGTGCCTCAAGTGGCTCTTCAAATCCCCAACAACAGAGAAGCTCTTCTTGTTGCATCGGTCGCAGGCGTACATCTTCGGACAGTGGCTCCTCTTGAAGTGATTCTTCACGCACATCGCCGATTTCAGAGGCCGAAACTTCGTGTGCGATTTGTTCCGATTACACCCTGAAAACGGGCAGGAAAACCTAGTCCCCTTCTTCCGTTCGATCATGGATTCCGATTTCTCGGGTTTTGCCAAAGCCTCTGGGGTTTTGAACTGGTTCCCGTGGGCCCTCATGTGCATACGGAGATTCGCGTCGCGCTTGAATCCTTTCCCACAGATATCGCAAAAATGGATGTGTTCTGCTAGTAGCTCCACCGCATCGACCTCTACGATATCCCAATCTTCCACCGGAATCTCAATCGGACTCTCCTCATCCTTCATCTCTTCGTCCTTCACCTTCATGTTTACCACATTTCCCCCTTTGTTCATACTCGTAGGGTCTGTTTTTTGATTAGGAAAAAGGTATACAAAATCATAACTTTCTCCTAATTGAAATTAAATTTATCAGCAAAGAGGAATAAATTCAAGGATCAAATTAATTTACAATTCCCTTTTTGTGTTTTTCTTGCAGATATCGCAAGTAGAAACCATTGAGGAAATTTATATTCTCTCTTGCTTTCCGTCATTTTCTCGGAAAGTTAATAACTTTCTCTTTCCATTGCTTTCTACCATAACTAAATAGTGATCGAATTCGTCAAATAAATAACCTAAATTACCTGTGAATTTCAGATGTGCTCCGGCATCGGAAACCGAAATCGGTTTTCTTGTTGCGGGAGGGTTTGGACTTGGAGCTGTTTTGCCCGGTTGCTGAGTGCACGTGAGGAGGGCGGCGCCGTTAACGATGACCTGGTGGATGGCGGAGGAGATCTCCATCGACACCATATCCATCTGGGTTTTTTCGATCAGAGTGTTGTTGATGATCGATTCCGACAAGAATCTCTCCAGAGAATCCATTCTGGCTCGGACGGTCGAGAGGTTGAGGAGCGGGACCCGCACATCGGCGGCCGCCACCGGATGCTGTCTGATTTCGGGTCCGGGAGGCCTGGACGGAATCTGGAAAAGGTCGCCGTATTTCGACATCGGTGTTTAATTTTTCGATCAGAAATTGCGGTAAGTGCCGTGGGGTGTGGATATGGGTTTCGTCAGTGGTGGTAGAGTTGATATATACTGACGCCGTCGAAATTGACTTGTTTGACGGTATGACCACATCCTTTTTCTCTGGTTGACACGTGTTACGTCGACACTATTTTGGTCGTGACCCTTTTTTATCTTGCCCCTTTAGCTTTGCGATAGGATGGTATCCCCTACGGTACGTACAGTGGTCTGCATTATACAAGTTGAAAAGGCTCATCTCCGGTGAACCGGACGATCTGCTCTGCATCTATAAAATTTTGAGTATTTAATCGTCAATTTCACCGTTTTATGCAAAGTAATTTCTTTGTCATTAAAGTCATAATATTTTTTTATAAGATAGACTAAAAATATATATATGCTTTTATTACGTAAAATATACAAAAGAATACAAACTCAACAATATGCATTAAATGATAACTAATATATCTTTTGTAAGAAAAATAATGATCAAGATATACAATGTATATTTATTTTCACAAACTAGATAAAAATATAACTAAAGTCTAATTTTATTTAAGCATTTAAAATTTTATTTATAAAATTATTTTACACTATATACGTTTGGCATATATAATTATAAAGTATATATTTCAATCTACACGTGTGTTCGATTATGAGTTTGAGAGACTTTCTCTCAAACAAGTTTCTGGAACAGTTTCTGAAACAGTTTCAGAAACAGTTTCTGGAACATTCTCCCAGACAATTTTTTCTCTCTATAAAAGAAAAAGTTTCAGAAAAAGTTTCTGAAACAGTTTCTGAGACACTTATAACCAAACAACGTCTCAGAGACATGTTTCTAAAACTATTTCAGAAACACCCTAAAACGAACACACCCTTAGATTAACTATATTCAAAAAAAGAGGCAGAAAGATTTAAGAAGCGGTATCTTAAGAGGATATTTTAGTCTTTTATCAATAAAAACTAACAACAGAGGATAATAGTCTAATAGTTTCACAAGTAAAGGAGGCGATTGCATTTTTTAAAATTTTAGAGGAGGTCCCTGCATTTATTATAAACCTCAGGGGAGGTGAGTGCATTTTACCTTAAAAAAAAACATATTTAGCGAGTACTTTCAATGTAGTATATCACATTATTAAGGATAAACCAGTTCTATTAATGAATAAAACAAAAGCATGTTTGCTAAACAATTGAACAAAACTTGCGTCATCAAAAGATTATACTTCGAGCATCTCTAATGACCTTTCTAAATTTGTTTACTTTATTCTATGTTAAATGTGTACCGGGATAATAAAAAGAGTTACAGATTTGTGTGTTACAATATTAACGTAGCACATTTGTGTGTTAGAAAAAGAGTTCCATATTCGTTTATTTTTGTAATTTGACTCTTGCTACTTATGCATTTAGTTTATAAAAAGAAATAAGCAAATTATACAAATAAGACAATTAAAGCATTTCTTATTGTCTTATTTGTATAATTTGCTTATAGAAATTACACATTTGTGTGTTAAAATACTACCACGTTTGCGTGTTAGAAAAAGAGTTCCACATTCGTTTATTTTGTGTTTGACTAGTGCTTATGCGTATAATTTATAGAAAAAACTAAGTAAATTATACAAGCATTTCTTATTGTCTTATTTGTATAATTTGCTTATTTCTTTCTATAAACTAAACGCATAAGTAGCAATAGACAAACACAAATAAATGACTAAAACATAAATAACAAATGGTCAAATGGACCCTTAATCGTAAGAGGAGTGCTACTAACGCATCTAATTACATATCAACTTGTACATATTGCCATATAGGCATGCAACACGAGATTTCACCATTTTAAACACACTAGTCAAATAAGGTCCTTGCAATTACAAATTCATTACTCAAAGTCTTCAAATAAATAAACAATTGTGCATAAACAAACCCCATAATTCTTAGATATACTGTCTAGAACTACAATTGTACGTACCTAAACAAACTAAAAAATATAAAATCTTCAAATTAATTCAGCTTCTTCAAAAAAACAAAAGAAAAGGTTTTCTTAAAAGTCAAATATCTTTTTTCAGTTCCAATTGTCCAACTGATGTCATGCCATCCATTTCCAACATTTAAGTGATACTTGGCTGAGCTTTCATCTCAAGGTCAGCTCTCAAAGATTTAGATTTGTAATTGATGTTCAAAAGGAAAAAAAAAAATAAGAACAATGTGTGAGAGATCAATAATATTTTTTTCAAAAAGAGAAAAAAAAGATGTAACCGTAAATTTATACCTCAAACTCATAAATACTTGAATGTGAAAAAATTGAAAGTTGCACATTAGACATGTACATAGTATTAATTTGATAATAGCGCTTTCAAATTCAATACATATTAGAAACAGTAACATATCTATATAAAAAATAAAGATTCTTACATTTGAATTGACAAGTTCCTGTGTTCCAAGTCCATGGGATACCATAGGAGCAGTCATATAATGTAGATTTCCAAGATCCTTTAAACGGAAATCAGTAAATTTTTACACTTCTAATGAGCAGTTAAAAAAAGGAAGGTAAAAGAAAACCTACAACCTTCTCCTTCCTCAAAGGGTTTTGTTTCTTCTATTTGTCTTTCTTTTCTTGTTTATTGTCCTTTCACTCTTCGATTGCTTCCATTTCAATGGTGGGCGACTCTTCGATTGAACAACCAATGGATCAAGTATCTTTGTGCCCTTTTTCTTTGACCACTCACATGACATTGAACCAATTTGACTATTTGTAGGCTTTTATCGCTTCGATGCCTCTCTTGTTTAATGGAGAGTTTTACCCCACGCACCCTCCATCATATTTTCATACCAATCTTCATAATCTGGTGCCATGTCAACAATCATGTAGAAGGCATTGCATGACGAACTGCAAGTTTGGCAGCCCAATTATCATAACTGATTCGAACCTTTGTGTGACTCCTTCTCACATATTTTTACTCCACCTTTTTAAAAAATATTATCGGGCATTTGGTCAACCTTCCTATGAACGAACTCCACAATTTTATGTCTGCATGGTATTCCTTTGGCCTCAGATAACTTGCAATTAGATGTAATCTCACCCTTATGCTCATTAAAGTAAAGATGAAAAGTTGCACGGCAATAATTTTCTCCAAACAATACCTCTTCAATTACTTCATATTTTGAAATGTCAAAACATTTCTTAGATGAGGACAAATCACAACCAATCTTCCTTAACAATTTTTTCGTCGTGCAAGCACTTTGAAATTGCTCTTCCATCTTACAAGGAGTTATACAAGGGGGGCAAGAATGGAATGAACTGAATTATTAACTATTTTCATTTTCTATCGTTTTAGCCAAAATATTTTCATATTGAGCCGCAAACTCTTTCAAAATGGTCTTGGAATTGATATACCCATCAAAAAATGAGTTCATGCTCTCACTCTGTTACATGATTGACATTCACTACAAGAAAATGGGGATCTCCTGACGGTTTTTATCCCAACGGTATAAATAACTGATGGTATAGGTAGAAAATAACAACGGTTTCAAAGCGTTATTAGAAAAGGGGTCTTTAGTGACGACTTTTTATAGACCGTTACTATTTTTTCAACTTTTAGTCACAGTTTATAAAATGCGTCGGTATAGCCCAAACAATGATAAACTCATGTTAAAATACTAACTGTTTAATTAGATTTTTCGGATCCCTTTTAAAATGGCTATTTCGGATGCAATTTTTAAATGTTATTTCAATTTTTAAAAAGTATATTAATCATGTTAAAATGTTATTTCCATTTACCGTCTCCCACGATGTCTACTGCTCCCACGATGTCACTACAAAAAAATAAGAATCTCCCAACGTTTTTTATCCTAACGGTATAAATAACCGATGGTATAAATAAAAAATAGCAACAATTTCACAGTGTTACTAGAAAGAGATCTCCCAACAATTATTTTTTCCTTTAGTATCCTTCCTAGTCCTAAACCTATTTCCCTTTCCTCCTCTCTCAGTGCCGCACAATCCCTACCCCTGGAACTAAAACCCAAAAAAATGGATGCAATTCCTTCAAATCTCACTCCGAACCTTGACCCCAACACAAACCCCATCGTCTTATGTCTGCTGAATCATTCATCGTGCTGTTTCGCCTCGAATCCAAGGGTGTTTCGCTACTAGATTGTCGAAAAACCATTGGTCGCTTCGACCATGAGAGCCCAAAGAAAATGATCCGATATGGCTCCTTTTCGAGGTTTGAATCCGATCAAAGCGTCGTCCTATTCGTTTGATGTGGTTGTGGTTGTGGTTGTGGTTGCACAGGGTTAATTAGTTTGACAATAGCTTGACAGTTTCTACTGGAGTCGAATCTTAATTTCCATAGCTGTTGTTGACGCTGCCATCTCTTGCTCTGGCGCTACTGATGCAGGTAACATGCTTTGTATGCTTCCGCTGATGATTTAGGAATAGAATACAGAGGCAAGATTCCTAACGCTTTTTCGATTGTTTGATTTTCCGAACTGTTCGGTGGTGTTGTTTAGAGCAAAGTCCTAAATCAATTTTCGATTGTTTGATTTTCAGAGCTGTCGGTGGTGTTTGATTTTTCTAATGTTTAGAGGTGTTGTTCCATTGGATTAATTTCCTCTTTTGAGTCAACAGCGTGGCCAACAGAAGCTAATTCTCTGACAACAAAAAAACAGAAGCTAATTCTCGCCGGAGATCGTTGGTTGGGAATATGTCATCTGAAACTGAACTTGATGAATTCTTCGTGGCTGCAGAAAAACACCTATTGAAACTATTTACAAAGAAGTAAGTTTTTTTTTTGTGTGTGTGGATAAATTAGAGATGTAAGTTGCTGCTTATTGTAACCCAAAATCCACTCTAAATCCACTCCGAATGTAGCATATATAGCCTCTAAATTCAATTTTGCAGGTATAACTATGATATTGCAAGGGACATGCCATTGGAAGGTCGTTACACAAGTGGATTCAGCTATATCCATGAAGAAGAAAACAATCATTTGTCTCAAAATTACCACTGGTTTTTAATTGTAAGGCTGCTTTGTAGGGACTTATGTCATCTAGTGATGTACAGGCTCTCTGTTTGTTCTGGTACTAGCTTATAAAATAGAGTAAAAGTTCAGCTAGTTTTTAGGTGCTTAAATTATATCTTCTGCTACTTATCTATTCTTTCTCTTGGTACGTAAACATATCAGAGTTGGCATTTTTGAATTTATTTCTTATGTGACTGAATGGATTAACACATACGCATGTCTTTGTTTGCTACTTGGATAACAGTGTATGGAGAAACTGAAACTTAAAGTTGAAGCTAATCGGAGAAAAAATGAATCTCAGGAAAAGAAAAACTCAGCTATGGAGAAAGAATTTTGCGAGCTAAACGCTGCCATGTGGAAACTAGAATCAAGAGTTCGTTCGATGGTTGAAAAGAATGTTGCTTCTTTGGAGAAAGAAATTCGTGAATTGAAGTGTGACATGTCCAAACTAGAATCCAAGTCTAATCTGGTGACACAGGTGCTCTATACATAGTTGTTCCTGCCTTTTATGTTTATAAGCTATGGAGAATATTTATCATTGTGCCCATGTTAACGAGTTTTATCTTGTTGATTATAGGGTTCCAGTCGACCTCAATCAGATGGTTCCCTCAAGAAAGAGGTCGACCAACTTGCCCATCGAATTATGCAACTAGAACTTGAATGTTGTAAGTTAATCTATTTTTTCTTTTATCCTTAGAAATGTGTCAGATAATGTATTTTTTTATGAACGGTGGTTGAGTTTTTTTCCCATTTTTCACCCTAGTTTTAGAGGAAACAAGATGTCAAAAAAGTTGAAGAAAAGAACTCTAAACTAGAGAATAGACTATTGGCACTAACAACTGTCGTCGATCAAATGAAGTCTCGATTTCTTACTCAAGTTTATTGGGTTTTTGGTTTGGTTTGTTCCTTCACTTAAGTTCCCTGAAACATGAAACTGTCCTGAAATAAATTCCAGCTGGGAGTAATGTGAATCTTTAGATCTCCATCATCTTTACTCTATCCATTTTCATTCGGCTTCGATTTTGTTACTCTGTGTAGTTCCCGTGGTTTTAATTGTTATGCTGAATTTTGCAAGTTCGGATTGGGATTTATGATTTGGTGTGTTACTTCTCAGAGCTATCTTTATATACTGTTGTTGCTGTTTGTGCAGCTGTGGTAGTTCTCATAGCTACTTTATTTTTCTACATTGCTACACGATTTGGCATTTCCATAGTGGTTTCCGTAGGCTGTACATGGCTGCATATGCATGACACCTCATGACACCTCATGCATTGCTTCCTTTGCTCCACTGGCACCAAAGATCAAAGAATTCGAGTAGATATATCCAAGAACGAGATAATTAACAGGAGATTATATATATATTCAGAATATTATTTGTTCATTGTTTCACTTTCCGTGCTGTATGCCTGAAGCTACCTCCCTTCATTTTGGATAGGTAACAGATGAAGGGCAGGGTTGGGAATCACCAAGAGAACCGTATGAAGTAAAAGCTTGGTAGAAACTCTTTCTTCTTTATACTACACCTAGCCCTGTTTTTCTTGTATATTATCTCTGGATGTCTCTGGTTTTTAGTTTCCCTCACAATTTCCCAGTTCTGATGTTGGTTCTTCTGATGTTGGTGTTGGCACTTAGGCATTGGCTCGTTGGATACAGCCATGTTTGATTCAAGACTTCAGAATAATGCTCTGTAGCATGTTAAGCTACCAATTCAGAAGTCTAATAGCACTTGTGCTATCAGTGGTGATTCCTGGCTATCAGAGGGTGTTAACCACGGCTGTTCCTGCCTTCTGTTTCGATCTTTGCACTTAGATCAGCGCCGCTTCAAGCCTTTCTTAAATCTTGCAGGTATGTCTTAGATCAGCGCCGCTTCAAGTCTATCTTCTGTTTCTTGCTATCATTGATGATATTGGTTTCCTAATGTTAACTGATGTTGTTTCTGTTATTGGCCCCCTCTTTCTGTTGAATATGTTTCTGTTATTGGCCCCCTCTTTCTGTTCTACATATATATATATATATATATATATATATATATAACTTTTCAGATGTCACGAATTTTGCTATGGTGTGTTGGACTGTTGGATTTGAGCAGAGATTTGTAGGGGCACCCACCCACACGCACACAAATTGGTCTTGATACTTTGCGCTTGTGAAAACATCTCTGTGTTGGAATCCCTGTTCAGAATTGTAGCCCCTCTTTTTTGCATGTACAGAAATAGAATAGATAATGCTGAAGAAATTAATGAGTAAAATGGGAAAAAACAAATCAGTGGTCATGGAGGTGTCCTAAGATACTCCAAATAAATCAGTGGTCATGGATCATCTTCTGCGAGTCATGACATAGAACTTTGTGGTATGAGAAACACTAAGGGTTCTCATGATCATCTTCAATAGTAGTGAACTTTGTGTTAATGTTTCCATGCTTTGGTGGAGACACACCTTCCTCGTCCCAACCAAGAGAGGGAGGGGTGTCGAGACCCATGTAGTTTGAATATTCATTGATTTTCTTATTTTTTTCTTAAATAGGAGCGTGAGAGATATGGAGATTGAGGAAAACTCTTTGAAAGTGGAGGCGCAGGAACAATTCATACGATGAAGAATTTGGTTCAAATTCTGGTTTATTATCTGTTGGATGAGGATATGTTGTTGACAGTTTTGCTGCTTGAGAATTTATTCTTAAATTTCATGGTTTTGAAGTGGAGCTGATGTTCTTTAGTTCTAAATATATCCTTTATCTTACAACTTGGTCCAGTTCTTTATTTTTCTGTTTTTTTTATTCCATTGATGGCTCAGGTTTTAGTACTTTGATTTTGTTCACAAGGATTATAATGGCTATAATACTCTTTTCTTTTCTACTCTCATTTGGTTAGTTCTTTGTCAACCAATTGGTCTATGTTGTAATCATTTTCTTTTCTTCAATATATATATATATATATATATATATATATATATATATATATATATATATATCATTCTATTTGTTGATGCAAAAAAAAAAAAAGAGTGTGTTGCATTTTGTAGTGCTAAAATAAGATTAGGTTTAATATTGTTCAAATTGTAGGGAAATAATTGAATCAATTTGGATACAGCGACGTTTTCACAAGTGTCCCTAGAAAGGTTTCATTTTGTGTACTTTAACAGCGGTTCAAGTGTTGCTAAATAAACTGTAAGTAAAAAGAGACTTGTACCAGCACTTGCAAAAAGTGTCACTATAAACCTATAGTGACGGTCATCTCGCGACAGTTCAGCTAACACTTTGTCAAGTGTTGGTATAACTCTTTGGTTCTATAGCAACGCTTTTCAGAATCTTTTGTGACGGTTTAGACCGTTGTTAAATCTTAAATTTCTTGTAGTGATTCCCGCCAAAAACTATCTTTTACAAAAGTAGGCACCCAACGATGGCTCTGCTCATATAAGCCATGTAACCAGTCATTTTTTTCAAGTTTGTACTTCTCTAATCTCTTCTAATTTTTTCAAATTCATCTTTTGATAAAGAATCGTACACAACATTAAACATAGAAGTTTTGATTGCCTCATATTCATTGTATCCCTTCAATTTTTCAGACATCTATTTCAAGATATGTCATAAGCACCATCATGTCGAGCTCTTGAAAACACAATCTCAATAGCTCTTTTCATTACTTTGTCTTGATCTATAATAATTGCCAAAAGAGGACATTCAGACATGCATGTGAGCCACGACTTAAATAACCACGTAAATGTCTTTGTGCCTTCATTTGAAGTTAATCCACAACCTAGCAATATTGATTGACCATGGAGATTTTTCCCAACAAAAGGAGCAAAAGGCAAGGCATATTTATTGACCACAATATGTTGTGTCAAAGTAACAACGTCACCAAACTCTCTAAAGACCGCCCTACTCTTCGCATTAGCCCAAAATATATTTCTCAATCGACCTTGTGTCGTCCAAATCCATCATGTCGAAGAAATTTGAATTATCAGCTTGCATTTTTATAAAGTAATTATGCATTGCCATAGCATCTCCTTCCGTGAGTTATAAACTCCTAATTTTATCCAAATAGTTTCTACAACCTTTCTCTAAAAAATATTAGATTCTCATGCCCTTTGGCCTCCACAACCAATGACTTGTTGCTTTTGTTCATTCGAATACCCGCTTTAACATTTAGTTCAAGCCTTGTTTTCACAGCTACATTAAGAACCCTGTGGCACCTCTGAAACCGAGGTTTTCCTGGACCCAACCCATGGTTACGGTCATGAACAACATAGCTCAGCTTTCATTTTCCATCGGCTGATACAACTGTGAAAAGGAAGCAAAAACAAATTGAACCCTTAAATAAAAATGATCAAACACATGGTTAACACATACAATTGAAGATGATTGAATGATGGTCCCGACTTCGAGCTTTGTTACTTCAATGCGAGTGATATGGAAGAGAGAGAGAGAGAGAGAGAGAGAGAGAGAGAGAGAGAGAGAGGAGGAAGAGGAGAGCGATCGTTCCTTCAAAGAGAGACCTTTTGGTGGGGTTGCCTACATGGACAATATTAAATTAGGGCCTATGGGATATGTCTAAGTGGCATGTCATGTGTGTATGTTGTGTAAGTTCATAGTAAAAAGTCTTTTTACTTTTCAATGCTACCCTTTTCTTAAAATTTAGAAATAATCTTCTTAATCCTTCAATGTACTAAAAAATCTAGTAACACTCCTTAAAAAATTCCACAAAATATAGATAAAGACTAGTGTTTGCTTATCTTTATTTTTTCCTCCAAAGAGATAAATTTCATTCATTTGATAATAAAAATTACCAGTTTAAAAAATGTGAACTAATTTAGACACGTAACATTCCAAACAACTTACTTAAACCATCCCCAAAACATGTCTAATTTTTTACTGATGTTCATAACGTAAAAAATATTTTGAGTAAATAGTTTTTTTGTAGCTATCAAAAAACCATTTGAGCAATAGTAATGTTGGTATTACCCATAAAGTTAAGGCTACAATATACATAAATAGTTAAGAAATACAACTCAATTAATAAACATCAGAAATGACCTTGCAATTTTTAACAATAAAGAACACCCTTTATTACTTATAACACAAGTGTCCCTTGGGTACTATTTAGCGTTTTTTATATAATTATTCTTTTAAAAATTAAAGAACCTCAACTTTAACAAGTTCTAATTGTATGGACTCTAGAACATATGAATAATTAATCAAGATTAAAGTAATTAAAACTACCCTTTTAGTTTGACGTAATTACCGTATAAGCCAGTTGAATAGAGGAGGATGGGGAACCTTCCATGCCCTTTGGATAATGCTTTTTCATTTTGTCCCTTCGGCTATGCGAAAAGATTGTCTATCCGCTGCAGCGGACTGATTGAGGAGGGGCATACCCTGCTCATATTTTGGGTGAATTCTAGAAAACAATTTAAATAATTTATTTTTATTAATAGTGATACCAACTATTTATCTTAAAATTTATTTATAAAATTCTATTAATCATTAAGTTTTTTCAAGATAAACTTTTTTCGTTTATGTTCTTAATTACCAATGTTCGATGGGTATCATTCTACACACGACAAACTAACAACTCAAATAAAATGAACACTTGGATCACTTTTGAGGCTTAGGCATATACGGTTGCAGTCGGTTTGGCCTGACTACATTATTTAATTATTTTTTTATTTTTATGTGAATTTTTTTTTTGTAATTTTTGTCTTTCGTAAACTTTTGTAGGTTATTGGTTCGTTTCGATAAGAAGGTTTCAGAAAAATAGATAAATAATAAACCAAATTTGAAAAAAAATCAGATAAGACAAAGATAATTCAAAAGAATAGTTTCTTGTGCTTATTTGTCGTCTGTAGTAATTTATTTTTAGCAATTGGACATAATTTTATATTTTTTAGATTTCGTTAATCGAGACGAACCAATAAATATGAGATCAAAATAACAAATGCGAAAAAAATTTGAATAGAAACAAAATATACTTAAAAATAATCGAGTTAAAAATGAATAGTAAATAAACTATTCGTTCGGACTTTGAATAGATACAATGTCGTAGTAATTTAATTTTTTTTAAAATATATTTTGACATTAAATGGATCTTCAGATCGGGTGAACAACTCCCTAGCCATAACAAGAAGTATGGGTCCCATGACAGAAGCAGTCTTGGCATTTTGTCTATTTTCCGACGAGAAGGGTGGCGAGTCAGGTTCAACCATTGACATGATCTCTCGGCGCCGCCGTGGGGTCCAGAGACTTCAGTTTGCTCTTTGGCGTTGAGCTCATTGGATGGAGCATATATTTCATGGCGAAAAATGTTGTTGGCAAAATAAAAAAATAAATTTCTTTTCAACAAAATTAATTTAATTTTAGGACATATATTTAAGTTTTTTTTTTTTTTTGTTAAAGTATTCTTTTTCATAACTCTCCCTCAAAGGACATAGAAATTTTGTTACATTGTGTATCTCTCACCACCACTAAATTGTCAGATACAATCTCTAGAGCTTCACCAAGCAAGGCAACCTTCAATCTTGTGGACTCTACAGCTCTCAAAAAGAGAAGATTTTTTTCCAAAGCCAAAACATATTGAATATCAAACTGAACAAATACGGATCTATCAGGTTAATATAAATTGATGTTACTTATTCCAGAGTCTTAAAAGTATGACCATTAACTAAAGCAGTATCCAACTCCTCGAAGCTAGAAAATGACTCCCCATTGGGCCAAGTAGTGGAAATATGTAGAAAAGAAGTAGGTTCGTTAAACTAAAAAATGGATAATTGGTAGCTGTCAAGCCAAATATTAAATTGGCCATCGAGTCTAGTGTTGTGTTATGGGCGTCATCCCAAATTTGTGTTCCACGTAGGTTAGAGTCCCATTGGGCTTCGTTCCATTTGTTAATTTTTAAGGAGCTCAACTAAGAAATGGGTGTAATCGATTGGAGGTGACTTCAGAGATGTCTATGTTGACAACTCCGTACCCTAAGAAAGTGGCAGCCTTATCTTGGGCATCCTTGAGCCAGTAAAGGGGAAGCTGCTAAGGTTCTTTTGTATCTGACTTGGTGAAACCACATTTATCAAGTCTGGTCTAGTTAGAGTGATGTAGATATTAACTCGAGTACACAATAGAAGATCTTTTTCTTGCCTATGTTAGGACTTGTTAATATTAATTGAGTGCTCTATTTTAGACAGTCAGGTAAGAATGGAATACCAGAGAAAAGGGGTGTTCCTAGAAACTTTAAAGAAACGAAAGCATAACAAATCTGCGTGTTTACTTTTCTGTTCAGTTGTTATCTCATTTGTCATATATCATGTTGTATATCAGTATTCTTCGAGTTTAATTTTTTGGTGACTTTTTTCTATTGAGTTCAATTATTTATCGAAGCAACTTCTATACCATTAGTGTTCCATACCAAATGTAGAGGAGCAATTGGAGTATCCACCCGAGCATAAAGAGTCGGGATTTGCAAAAGAAGACCATGGTGGCATTTGACTGCCTTATCCCTAGAAGCTCTGTTTAGTTTATTTTCAATCAAATAATGTAAACTTCAAGGGGTATTTATATCAATTTTACTTTCGCATTTTCAAAACTCTTATTTACTCATTAATTGTTGGTTTTTAATAATTATAATAAAGAACATTTTTGTGATAATGTTTAATTAATTTAAACAATGGAATATAAAGTTTTAAATAATATTCCAAGAAATAGGGACGTTACAAAAAGAGTTTTTAAAACCAAGTGTTTATCATTCATTTAAAAGTAGAGAAAATACCACGTTTGGATTTTACAACATGTGAAATATAAAAGTACAATATTGACCTATAGAAATTTGCACTTTAAAATTTAGCTCATAAAGAGTTACGGAGTGACTAGACTAAGTAACCACAGTTTGTGAAGTCATCTTCAACGACGTTGTTGTCGGCCGGATAACTCAAATTTTCAATCCGAATTTTGACACTTGGTGTGAAATGTCAGGGGTAGGAAGTTGAACCATGAGATATGCGGTTTAATAAATGATCTTACCCATTATTCGGTCCAAGTATATGACAAGTATGTAGATGAACAATATAAGTAAATAAATAACACAAAAGTCCAAAAAGTAGAACAAGATTAAAAAATACTATGTCATGCCATCAATTTTTAAAAGTCCAATGTCAATATCCAAATCTCAACCAATGATCCTTTATATCCATAACATAAATCTTTGAATGTGGTAATGGAATGTGCTTAATTACCACATCATGTGGATAACATGCTTATCAATATGGATAGTTAACCAACAATACATTACATTGACATTTTCTATCAATGCCCGTGCAAATTATCACGTCATTTAATAAGTCATCAATACCGTTATATCATTACATTCATCATGATGTCCTATTCATTATTATTTAAATATATATATTCACAATCACTGTGTTTCCGATCCTTATGTTTTTTATCATTATTTTCCATTTGCATGTTTTCAGTCGTTGTCTTTTCAATCTTTATGTTCCTTGCTCGCCGTCTCGGAACACCAGAGACTTCCTAGACATCCCACGACTACAACTAAACTTTATGAAAGCGGACACGATACAGCTCAAGAATACATGTAAGGTCCTAATTTAAATAAATCGACATAGTGGATGTTATATGTATACAAACATATGTGGTATTTTCCCCTCGAAACTAAACCATTAGCGAAATCTCGTCCCCGCATGCAACCTTTTCAAATTATTATTCACCCCATCAACAACACTTCCTCCATGCGACCATCATCACCCTATGAATTTCATCCTCTACCTTAACCCTTCTCATTAGCCCACAACAGGCATCCCATCTATCCCTCACCTATGCTCTACTGCTATGGCAGCTCAACGCCTCTCTCGCTCCATCTCATCTCGTTCCTCTCTCCTCCTTTTTTTTTTCTTATAGTCGTTGTATTATTTCCCTTTCTACTGCCTATTTAGGGAACCCACTTCCTTTCATTTCTTTTAACTTGCAATCCAAGATTGAGAGAGAGAAGAAAGGAATCATAGATAGAGAGAGAGAGAGAAGGAAATTTTAGATAGAGAAAGAGAGATCCACTTTTAAAGGAAACCCATTGAGAAGTTCCAATTCCATTGTAATTCAGCAAATTCAATCCCAAATTCCACCTTCTCAAGTAAGTTTCCAACCATTAGAATTCATTTTTGATGTTACAGAATCAACGCTGAAGCTCTACCAAGTTTTAATGGTGGTAGTCCAAGGGTGAAAACAAACCAGTGTTGTTTAGTCGATAGGCCAAATGGTTGAACTGACAGACATTAGGCCGAACAGACCTTAGGCCAAAACTAATTGACCTTAGGACAAATTGGCCAAATTGATAGGCCGAACAAACCTTACGCTGAATCGGCTGAATAACCTTAAGCCAAACTGACAAACCTTAGGCTAAACCGATGAAAGGTTTAGGTGTTATCTAGATTTCACTTTTATCTTGATATTTAATTATTTTATTAAGATCCCAACTTAGATTATTTCCCGTTTTGCATAAATACCATGTTACTCTATGTCATAATGATCTCGTTCCTTGTTTGTAATACTTTCAAATTATTTAAATTACTTCCTTTCAATTACATGATTTATGATGTAACTCGGTGCTAGAATTGCTAATGACGTGAGTGTAAACTCTGAAACTTAGAATGTTATTTTGAATTTTGACATTTAGGGTATCACATGAATATCCAAACTAGGAAAAAGTTAGAACATTATTTTGAATTTTGACATTTAGGGTATCACATGAATACCCAAACTTGAAAAAATTGATGGAAACTGTGAAACGAGATATTTTGTTGATTGATATTCGCTGTGAGAATACTTATGTGTGTCTTTAGTTGTGATGTGACTTTAGCCGAGCTTTGACTTGAACTTGAGTTGTATTTATCCAAACAATTTCTTTTGGCCAAGTCTATGCATTTAGCCGTGTCATGCCTTTAGCCAAGTTATGTATTTAGCCATGTTATGTTTAACTGTAGCATGTCATTCTCGATGTAGTCTAGTTGTCATCAAATAAAGTATAGGAAGTATTTTGGTGTTTACATGGTATCGAAAAATACAAGTGCTTGGAAGCACAGTGATAGAAAACATGACATATGAGAACATGACAATCGAGAGCACGGTGGTTGGGATTGTTATCGAATGGGAGCACAATAACTAGAAACATTGATGGATTATACGACATGTGGTCATTATTGCTGAATTGTGAAATAAGTCGAGGACTTGTGTGACATCTAGGACTTTGATAGTACTTGAGATAAACGTCGAACACTTGGGGTTTACAAATGAAGAGTTGTCGTCGCTACACTTTACTGTACTTTTCTCTTGTACATACGTGTTGCTGCTTTCTCAAAAATTGTGCATTTGATATCACGTTTCATTATATCATTATATCTTAAACATCAAAAGGGAATTTAAAAGTAGAATAATTTATTGAGCTCCATAGCTCATGGCGTAAATTTTATTACCTTTAGCATTTCATGCCAGGTGCAGACAAAGATGGAGTAGACCTAGAGTACCCGACCAAGGAAGACACATTCCTCGAGGAGGACGTCATTGAACCTTGGTTTACCAAGTGTAGACTCAGAAATGCTCTGACTTTCCTGGTAAAGTCCTTTTTTTAGAAATGCTCTGCTGTGTTCGGTTAGAAGTTTTCAAAATATTTTTTAAAAATTTTCTGAAAATTTTTGAGAACTTGTTTGGGAATTTTTTTTTCAAATACTTTTATTTTTTTCATAAACAACTTTATCCCTGAATAAAAGAAGAGAGAGAAAGAGAGCACCTTGAAAAAGGCAAAAAAAATTTAACTCTTTTTTTGAAACACTTATACCAAACAAAATTTCAGAGTTTTTTTCTCAAAAATCGTTTCAGAAACACTCAACCGAACACAGCTGACTTTCCTTGTAAAGTCTTTTTTTCTTTTTTGTGTAAAATTCCTTTTTAAATACTTTATTTCGTATTTTGAATAGAGTAATAGTGTATAGTAAACTATGTTTTAAAGATATGTTGGAACTTGTTTACTTTTCTCTTTTAATGAACGTTTCTGAAAAATCTAGGCGTTACAAGTTGGTATCAAAACTTTATATTTTACCTTACCTCAAGACCTTGGGTAGATGGGTAGATCACATCGAGCATTTTATCTTGGGTATTTATTTACTCATGTATTATCATTTAATGATATCATATATTTAAATCTAATCTATAAATATTTACAAGTAGATTCTGATTTCAACAACGAACAACAATCAAAAATGCTACGGACACAGCAAAAATACACACTCTTTTTGCACATCACCCCAAAACGACGTCGTTTTGGGGTGAGAGAAGGCAGACCCAAAAAATTTCATTCCCGCGTTCTCCTGAATCGTCTTCTTCGTTGCGCCTCCCCCATCCCCCCCCCCCCAAAAAAAAGAACCAGTTGACTCCATCTGATCTCATCCTCGACCTCCACCATTGAGCACCACCACCGGCGACCACCGGCGACCACCAGCCCTCCACTGTGGACAAGACCCCTCCACCAAGGTCTCTTACTCTCTCTCTTCTCTCTCTGTACATCTGCTCTAATCTTTCTATTTTGTGTAGTATTTCTATTTTGTGGACAAGACCCCTCCACCAGTTGAATTTGGGGTTTCTTTGTTGTTACAGTGAATACTTATGGATTGGTAGCTGTTTTTTTACTTGTCTTTTGGTAATCGAAAGGGAACATAACGTGACTTGTGGAGGTTTCTTCGAGGTTACAGTGAATGCTTATGGGGTGCTTAATTCTTGTTGATTTTTGTTGGTGGTGGAAAATGAGTATACTCGAAATTTTGGGGTTTATTTGATGTTACAGTGACGGCAATGTCTTATATTTTTGTGCAATCCTGAGAACACTTCGGCTTTGGTTTTATTTTTGTAACCAAACTTTGGCTTAAGTTGAAATAGATTGTTATGGTCTCTATTTTTGCACATAATGAGTCAGGTTTGAGTTGAGGCCCCTGACATTTAGATCTACATGTACATGGTATATATGGGTTCAGAGAACCATGGGTTTTCCTACTGAATATACACTGTAAATAAGAACTTGTGAGCATGGCATATGAACTTGTTTTCTATTATTTACCAGAGGAAATTGGACAGCTTGGCACTTTTTCGTTTTTTCAGAAAACTATATATACACATTACGCACATAGCTGTGTCCTCTATTTTCCCTTTGTAGTCTGTTTTGGCACACTATCTTCCTATATGCCATTCACTCTCTTGACACCTACACATGGAGTAATCACATTGTTCTTTTGTTCTTTTGTAATCACAATGAAGGATTTCTTTTGTTTCTAAACTGTTGTGATATTAAATTTGTTTTCAAACTAGTAGATGATGTCACCGGAGTCTATTCCGTCAGCAATGCCTCAGAACATAGAGTGCGGAGAAGAAGAAGAGGTATGTAGTGGAGACGGTCGAGACGAAGAAGGGGTATGGAGTGGTCCTTTAAATAATGAGTGTGATGAGATAGATACTACCTTACAGGATGGGAATGATGCAATAGAAAATTGTGAAGGTAGAGTTGAAGAACCGAAGGAGGGAATGACATTTGACACGTCGGAGGAAGCTTATTTGTATTACTCAAGATATGCTAAAGAAAGTGGATTTGCTATAGCAACAAGAACATCGAGGAAGGGAAGAGATGGAAATTTGAAGACTGTAACTCTTTCATGTAGTCGAGCTGGAAAGGCAAGGGTAAAATCAAGCAACCCGGTTAAAGGACGACCACAATCAAAAATTAATTGTCCAGCTCATGTTGTTGTTCGTATGCACTCAGATAGAAAGTGGAGGTTAACTCGAGTTGTTTTGGAGCACAATCATGAACAGAGCCCAGGAAAGACAAGGTATTTCAAGAGTAATAGGGTGCTGGATGAACATGTGAAAAGAAAGCTTGAATTGAATGATAAAGCTGGGATTAGAATGCACAAGTCTTATGACTCACTTCAGATAGAGGCAGGGGGACCTGATAAGCTTCCATATCTTGAGAAGGATTGCCGAAATTATGTGGACAAACTTCAACGTTTACGATTGGTGGCAGGAGATGCTGAAGCTATGCATCAGTATTTCATGAGGATGAAAACTGATAATTCTGAATTTTTTTTTGCAATGGATCTGAATGAAAAGGGTCGTTTGAGGAATGTGTTCTGGGCAGATGCAAGGAGTAGGGCAGCTTGCAAGGAGTTCGGTGATGTTGTGACATTTGACACAACGTATCTGCTAAACAAGTATGATATGCCTTTTGCTCCATTTGTAGGCGTGAATCATCATGGTCAGTCAATTTTGTTGGGATGCGAACTCATCTCTCATGAAGACACAGAGTCGTTTTCATGGTTATTTCAGACTTGGCTAACATGCATGTGGGGTTGTGCTCCAAAGGCAATAATTACCGATCAATGTATAGCCATGAAAAATGGTATACAAAATGTATTCCCGACAACCAGACATCGGTGGTGCATATGGCATATTATGAAAAAGGTGCCAGAAAAGTTGAGTGGATACAACGCCTATGAAAAAATCAGTTGGTGTATGCGTAACGCAGTTTATGATTCACTTACAATAGAACAATTTGAGGATGCTTGGGGTGCATTCATCAACAAGTACGAGCTTCAAAATAACACGTGGTTAGAGGGATTGTATTCGGAGAGGAAACGATGGGTGCCTGCTTATGTAAAAGATGTATTTTGGGCAGGAATGTCTTCTACACAAAGAAGCGAGAGTATGAATGCATATTTTGATGGTTATGTTCATTCGAAGACGACCTTGAAACAATTTGTAGAGCAATATGAAAATGCATTGGCAAACAAGGTAGAAAGTGAAAAACAAGAAGATGTTAAAAGTTGGAGCACCTACATCCCGTTAATAACTGGAAGTGAGTTGGAAAAACAATTTCAAAATGTTTACACGAATAAGAAAGTTGTAGAGTTTCATGCCCAGTTTGTTGCGAAACTTGAGTGTTTGTGTTCGATTAGAAAAGAAGGTGATGTGTTTTCCGAATATGAAGTAAAACAATGGGTTACATTTGGAGAAGGAGAAGAGAAAAAGAGGAAGCAAGTGTCATTTATTGTCGATTTTAATGGTGAAACCAATGAAGCACATTGTAATTGTCGGTTGTTTGAGCATAGAGGAATGGTGTGTACACATCAACTCATGGTTTGGCATGAAAAGGGAGTTGAAAAAGTGTCTGACAAGTATGTGTTGAGAAGATGGTGCAAAAATGTGAAAAGAGTTCACTCTAAAATTCGAATCAGTTACGATAAGTCATCGACGTCA
Organism: Arctostaphylos glauca; assembly: GCA_019985065.2. Lineage (NCBI taxonomy): Eukaryota > Viridiplantae > Streptophyta > Magnoliopsida > Ericales > Ericaceae > Arctostaphylos > Arctostaphylos glauca. The sequence continues at coordinate 5,796,527 of JAHSPW020000008.1, forward strand.
ATCGAAGCGCGTCGACATGAGAACATGTGCAAACTCTTTAATGAGATTACCGATTTAGCAGAAGATTCTCAAGCTAAGTATGATGTGGCGATGACACGATTGCACGAGCTAAAACGAGAGTTGAAGGAAACCTCTGTTGTTTGTGAAAGCAATGTGGTTTTAGATACTCGTAATGATTCTTTTTCAGTCAGAGATGGGGTTCCACCTTCCCAACAAAGTGCAAACTTACTTGACCCAGAAGGTGTTCGACGAAAAGGGAGACCGTCGTGCAAAAGGAAGCAAGGTTTTGTGGAAAAAATAGTAAAGAAGATAAAAGGTACAAAAAAGAAGAAATTATCGAAGGAAAATGCTAAGGTATAAGCTCTTATTTTTGAAGAAAAATGCTTGTTAGTTCATATGGACATATAGATTTTATGGGTTATATGTGTAATAGTTATATCGTTTGCTAATTTCAGGAAGTTGAGGACATTCCGGTTGGCCACGGGTTCGGGACACAAAAGAGTGTTCAAAATGTGAATGTAAGAATTATTTTTTTATTGCACAATATCATGTTTCATGTTAAAGTTATCCATAATTCTCTTTTTTTATTGTTTGCAGAGTCAGGCTTCCTACATGGGCCAACAAATGTGGCCAAACATGATGCCGTGTCATTATATGCCACCAAATATGGCACAAGGCGGAAGTGTCTTCCCATTTTCTCCAACTTTATATCCAACCGGAGTGAGCTTTAACCAATTTACACCTTTTTTGTCAAGTTCACAAAGCTTATTCAATGGTCAAGTTTGGAGAGGAGGACAATCCACTGTTATGGGTAGTCAAATTTGGGGAGGAGGACAATCAAACTTTCCGGAACGTGAAGGACAATATTGTGGAGGACCGCAACCATAGTTACTCGAAACACAAGGGCAAGGAGGCAGAGGACAAAATTCTACAGAAATGATGAATGCAATGGATCATGGTGAAGAGTAGTTCACTTGCTTGTTTCGGACATTTGAATTCGAGAATATGTAATTTTTGTTTTGGATCATGACATTGATAATTCTATGTTAACATGAATGACACTTGAATTGGCATGGTTATGAGCCAATAATTTGTTTGAGTTTGTGAGTTTGCTTGAGTTACTAGCATGTCGAACTTGTTTATTTCCCTTTTGAGTTACATGTGTTTTATTCGATTAGAAATCTTAATGTGTCCTGTGTCTGTATCTGACTTCCAATATTTTAAAAAAATTAGGCATGGTTTCCTTAAAGCATATGGCCTAACCCGACGCTTAGCATCTCAAACTACCGGCATGAGTTGGTGAGTTTATTTGACTTACTAGCATGTCGAACTTGTTTACTTCCCTTTTGAGTTACATGTGTTTTATTAGATTAGAAATTTCAATGTGTCCTGTGTCTGTATCTGACTTCCAATATTTTAAAAAAATTTGGCATGGTTTCCTTACTTTAAGGCCTATCCAGACGCCTAGCGTCCCAAACTAACGGCAACAATCCACCAAAACAAACAATCGCAACTTCAACGTACAAATCTACTGACCAATAACAATGCATTCTCATTGCGATACAACAAAATCATTACATTCCATATTCACCTTAAGTTACATTCTCATTGAAATCCATTCTCTCATTCACATTAAGTTACATTCTAATTTACTAATAGAGGAAGCAGTAGATGCACTGATTTTCCCTTCATCTGAACTCTGGTCAACGTGTAGCTCTGAAACAGGAAGAACTGTAGGCTGCAGAGAAACTGTGCCCTTCCCTTGGTTTGTATTGGCTGTTGCATCGCGTGAAGTCTGTTGTGAGAACCGCTTCTTGAAAGTGCGAGATAGATGGGTTGCTACTGCTGGTTGCTGCTCTGGAAGTGCTTCCATTGATGTCTCACCGACCAAAGATGAACTAGAAGCACTGTTTCTGCTTGTATGCAGATCTAGCTTTGAATTATTGAATGGCTCTGGTAGAGTTTCCTCAGGAACTTCCCCCTACATTCAAAGAGACATTGTTAATTACACAGGCCATTTCCCAAAGAGACATTGCAAATAAGAAGTTCTGCCTAGTTTCGGTTTGTAAGCTCGAGTCACTCACTTTAAGCCATGGCTGGACTAAAAGTTTGAGCATGGTTTGTTAACGACCTGAGATCAGCAGCCTATAGAATCAGTACAACTCGACAGAGTTTCAAGCCTATAAAAATCATTGATATATAGTGGCTTTCAAATCCCCTACAAGGCGATATTTATTTAGATTGAAACAAAGACGTGAAGCACATTCATAGGAGAATCTTTTGTTAACTTTTCAGCTTCCTGAACATTGCAATTGGAAGGGAATTCCCTCATCATACTTGAATGTGACTTTATTAGCTTTTAGGACTTCTAAATATTGATTTGTACACAACACAAAGTTTGGACATAAAACGATCAAACATTTGAAGCGGTATTCTAAATATTGATTTGTATTAGCAAATTTATCAAGCATGTTTACTAGCTAAATAGGAGAAAACACAGAGTATAAAACTATAGGACAATAACATGATAATCGCAAGGACTACAATCATCATGCATGTCAAAGTAAAAAAAAACTGAAACTTGGAATATACCAGCTCACGAATTTCAGCATTGAAACCAAGCTCCAGAAGGCGATCTGCCTCATCAAGGATCAAAACTGCGAGATCATCCAAATCTATGGACATAGATTACAGAATCAGGAAAAAATGCCTCAATAATAACATTTTTTACGTAGACACAGAATCAGGAAATTCAAATGAAACGAGTAACTAGGAATTGGATTTCCCAACAACAAAAAATGCATCTTAGAAGCCGAACAGGAGTTTGACACGTGTGATTAACTCAAGAAAAAACTGATAGCATGTGTGGTGTATTGGTTGAGTTGTTTTGCGTCTGCATGTTTGGGGGTCGGGGCTGGTTTCCCATCCGAAGGCAGAAGATCACTAGCAAAATGTAGGTAGTGGGAGAAGGCATCATTACCTTCCATTTTGGTGTTTGTAGACGGACAAAAAATGATGATATTAATTCCCCCCCAACTAACAGCATTACCTTCCATTCTTCCTAGCAATTCTTGGAGCTGATACAATATTGTCTAAATCAAATTCACTATCAAAAAGCTACAGAAATTGCACTATTATGACCCAGAAATGGTGTAATAGATTTTACCTAAAATTTTCGAATTAGGGCTCCTCAAATTGGAACCCCATTTTTTCAATTAGGGGTCGGCTCGGCGTGGTCGGCGGTTTCCATGGTGGAGGCATCTTCTACAACGGCGTCGGTGGTGGTGGTGGAGGGGTCACCAGGCGGGTTAATGGTGGTATTCGTCTTCGTGGCCTGATTTGGGGGGAAAGGTGAACACACAAGATCTGGGAGAGTTTTCGACAGCGTGTTCGGCGGTGGTTGTGGCCGGTGGTGTAGGCGTATTTTCCGTTGGCTTCTTCGTCTTCGGTGGTTGTCGCCGGTGGTGGAGGCGTCTTCTCGTTGGTTTCTTCGTCGGAGGTGGAGGCTGTGCTCATGGAAGTTGGGAGGAAAGAGAGTACTCAGATCTGAATAGAGGAGAAACTGATTTCAGCATTTTTTTTCTCTCACCCCAAAACGACGTCGTTTTGGGGTGATGTGCAAAAAGGGTGTGTATTTTTGCTGTGTCCGTAGCATTTTTGAACAACAATTTCTGGTTGATGACGTGTCAGAAGGCGAGCTCGTGGATGACTTGCCACCTAAGGAGGAGGAGGAGAAATGATTGGTTGCTTTTCTAGATGACAACAACAAAGATATCGAGGAACCCCCATTTCTCGAAAATAAAAATTATGTAGCACTTGTAACATTGATTGAGGCACCTGTACCACTACCCCAGACACCCTTATTGGACTAAGACGACCATGAGGAGGTACCATGGGTAGAGTATGAGCCCTATTATGGAGATGATGAGGAAATGATCAGATGATGATGGTTATACATACTTGTATTACTTACACATGCATATACGTACCTATACACATAGTTCATCACACACACACATATAACCAATTTGATATCCATCTCTGCAACGCCCCAACTTTTGGCACGTTAAATTTCCACGATAAAATTTTTTTTAATTTTATTTAAACCACTTTATAATCGAAATAAGTTATCGAAAGAAAACTAACTTTTATTTAATGATAAATTCCAACAACATTTAAACATTCGAGTTATAAACTGAATTGACCAAAATACCCTTTCAGGTTTACAAATTTATTTAAAATAATTAAAATCTTAAGGTCATCTACGGATAAGGCAACCATGTGAATGTCTCTCCTCCTGTAGTCTCTAGTTCTTCTGACACGAACGGTTCCTCTATATGTGCTTCTACATCTGGCATGAAACGCCAGGGGCAAAGAAGTTGCACCGATGAGTAATGAAACTCAGTAGGACAGATTACCCGAAAAACCAAACTCAAGGACATACAACATACAACAGTTCATATGGATAAATAATAAATAACAACACATGCTGATAACAAATAACATAAGCGGTAAACACGTTGGGTTAATTATGCTCTTTTTCGCTTTCATTATCTTGTTTAAGTGGGACGACGCCCTGTCACATGGCACGACGGCCGGAGCATGCACGTGGGACTCTATACCCCTTAGCACACCTCGGGGCTTGAACCCGGTAAGCAAGCTGCATGTGGGACTGGTTACTCCTTAGCATACCTCGGAATGACATCCGGTAATCCACCATACACGTGGGACTGGTTACCCCTTAGTATCTTCGGAACGACGTCCGGCATCAACCATACATGTGGGACTGGTTACCCCTTAGTATCTTCGGAACGACGTCCGGTATCGGGCAGCACGACGGCCATACCCGGCATAACCACAAGTTTCAATCTTCAAGTTTTCATTTAAGTTGTTCTCTACAACTAACAATGCACTGGAATTTAACATCTACACATGTTAGGCATCAATGTATTTTAACAAAGTTCTCAACTCACGAGATCCCATAAGAATTCGAATACATAATCGAAGCATAGTGGATACATGTGAGAGTGTTCATGCTGTCTGGTGAACAAATACAGAATATAATCATTGCCGGTGTATTCTAATGTTAAGCTAGACATGCTGGAATTCTGCTCTGTATATCAACAGGTCGCTCGAGCGACCCTAACTCGCTCGAGCGGCCAAAACAAGCTTACTGTCCGAATTTTGAAACTTAAAAATTTCTGCAGCTCGCTCGAGCGACCTCAAGCTCGCTCGAGCGGCCTATTAAATATATATATATATATATATATATTTTTTACGAAAATTCAAAATTTTCACAACAACCTCGCTCGAGCGGCCCAAATCTCGCTCGAGCGAGCCATCGTCTTCCCCAGATTCTGGAATTTCCAGAACTGAACATTTTATACGAATAAAAACCCTAAAAATTCAATAGGACCACTACAGATTATAAAATCATGCAATAACACTGAAATTGAACATCCTAAGGTTGGTAGGTAAGCAATCCTACCTCAATTTGATGAAAACGGTGATGAGTAGAACGAATTTTGGCGAAGAAATCTCGACCCAACTTTCTCTCTCTTCAAGAACACCTTCGAATTTCTTCTGGATTTCTCTCCCAACACTCACAATACTCTCTCTAACCTTCTGTATTTCGATTGTACGTCTAAAACCCAAAGATTAGACGTCCTATTTATAGATTCGAGAGAAAAACCCCTCTTAATGTTCAAATTAATCCCCAATTCAATACTATGAAACCCCCAAATTGAATTCCATAAAAACCCCTACTAATTCATCATCAACTCTGATTCAAATCCGTTTATTTACCATTAAAACGAAGGAATTCGATGTTTATTCGTTAATGATTCGGAATAATCTCATTCAATAACCATGAATACGAAGAAATCCCAAAAGATGCCATTTTCGAGGTTGCTGGAAATGATAGCTCGCTCGAGCGGTCTATAGCTCACTCGAGCGGCCTATTAAAATAATATTTTTTTTATTTTTTTATTTTTTTTAATTATTAAAATAATTTTTTTTAATAATTTTTTTTTTAAAACTCCTAACTTAAATAGTGAAACACTCTAAGTAAATATCAAATATTAATTTTAAATTATTTTAAAATTACGGATTATTACAATCTCTCTCATGGTCTTTAAATAAAACCTATTTAGATTTTTGTAAGATGCATACCGTTATTTTTTAAATCGTGATATTTTTACATTATTTAGATAATCAATCAAGTTGTTTGAGTACCGATAAATATCTTATTAAATTATACAAACATAAAATAATTTTGTTTGCAATCCGAGGAGGAAATAGCCTTTCTGAATAGTTCCACCACATGTTCTGTTGACCTTTTCTATTTTTTTTTTCTCTGCTTCCTACCGAAAGAGCAGAGTTGTGACATAATGTGTATCAATTGTCAACACATAACAATAACATACTAATATATTTACGTTGGTAAAGTCCAAAAGTGGTTCTCTTTTCTTTCCCTTTTAATGGTTGGCTCTTTTGATAAAATTCTTTGACAAACTTGGCAAAAATAGAAGGTTCATTGCATGCATCTTTTTAGGTATGAGTATCTAGAAGTATTCCTACCTAGCAAGGACCAAATATAAAGAATTTTATAACGAAGAAATTAAATGTTTGAAGATAATTCGACATCAAATTGGGACATTGAATTTAATAATTGTATAGCTAAACTTACGTACAACATGGTTGTAAGTTTCAGGGTAAATTTATATGAAACTTCCATTATCTATTACTCAGTTTTACTTAACACCTTCAATATTTTAGTTGTCTCAATGTACTTTCTGATCTTTTTAAATATAACAATCGACCTTTTTGAATTAACGCACATAACTACTCATCGTATTCTTTTCTAACTGCATCAAACCAAAAGGAGTCGATCGTTATATTTGGAAAGATCAAGGGGTATATTGAGATAATTAAAATTAAGATGAAGAGAGTTAAGTGAAACTGAATGAAGATGAAGGGGATTTTATGTAAATCACCCTAAGTTTTATTCTTAGGGTAATGTTGGATAGATATTGTTATAATAGCAATACTTTTAACTTTTGACTAGGGACGGAGTCAGGAATTTTATTACGCATGAGCGGAGATATATATTCGAGACTAAAACAAAAATGCATACCAAAATATTTAGCAAAGCGAGTCTATACACTTTATAGGAAAAAAAAAGTTTCTACATAATAATAGAAGTATATGATGTTATAAAACGATGACAGAAAAATGCCACACCATGAGACGTCATGCATGAGCTGTCAACGACAGTCTAAAACCGCGTTTCGGAGACCAATTTTAGATTATCAAATAAAAGTAAAATATTATCAAGAAAGTTTCATGAACCCTCCACAAGCGTGTTTGTCGTTGGGATTGTAATCCCAAAATAATACAGAAGACTTATGGCCCGATATGTTTTCTAGCAGGGCCGGACCTGTAAGTGTGGTTAAATGACATTATTCGATTGGAAAATTTTCTTTAAATAGGTTTTTTTATTTTATATTTTAATAAATTTGTCCCACAAAATATTATACATCGCGTCAGCGACAGTGTTTCTTGCCCCACAAAGTTATACAGATTGTAATATACTTAACATCGGTGTCTATAAATTTTAGATCTGTCCTGTATTTTAGGATTAGTTTGTCTCACTTTTGTTCCGTGAGAATAAGATAAGGCTGAATTATAAAAAACTATTTACTCACCATTATACCCCATATGGGGAATTAAATTTGATTGTTTGGCATTATTTTTCTTTTCTTTATTCAATGGCTAAAAATGATTCTTTATTTTTTATCTCATCTTTTCTTTCACCCATATAAAACATAATATTACTATTTCCATTTTATTTACTATTTTATCTATTTATTCAAAAATGGACATGTTCCTTTTTTTCCCGTTCTTAATTTTATCTTTTTTAATCGTTATAAAATTAATCTACCAATAAAATATAATACGTTGAATTGTATAAATGTATCAAACTTATTGAATCAAGACGTTTTTTTTTTTTAAAAAAAGGTCAAAATGCACACCGCTTTTTTCAAAATAAATGAATAAAACTTATCAAGTCATTTTTTTTTTATGACCGAGAAATCCAGCCAGCTTAGAGATGATGTTGGATAAAACTTGGTGGAGTCCCACACCTAAATTGTCGACTCGTCTTCGGGGCATTGGAGGTAACGACCGGACATAACCCCCAGTACCCCAAGTATTATGTTGTCGAGTTTCAACTACAGAATATCTGAGTTTATGGCTCGTTTGCTCTACTACTCGGGGGTTTGGAGTTAAAACTTATCAAATCATTCATGAGACCCTCCATGAATAATCTACATAATAATCTGCTCTGATTCTTGAAATCGACACGATAGGTCCAATCCTCTTCAAGGACTCTTGAATATCATTCTTGTTAGGATAATTTAATTAAACATTTCCTTCTGTCATTAATTTGAATTTCTCAAGAAAAAGGTTCAACGACCTTAGACTTAAATCAAAAAAAGTCTTAAGGCATCAAGTGATATTCACATTATCATGTGCCATCATATTTTATATGAAGAGGCATATAGATACGTGTGAAGTATTATATTACAAAGTGAATTTCGCATATCTCCCCTTAGGTAATTCACAAATTCACTACCTCCCCCGAGCTTTTGACAAATGCACTGTTAGAACATAGAAAAAAAAACGAGACACAATCGTAGAATTAAAAGTACACGACATGTAGGCAGATTTACGTGATTTTGAGTTAATCAAATCGATTAATCATTCACCCACAGGTTGTTGGGTTGTTTCACTATGATGAACAAAAATTAGGGTTTCAATTCAAATGCCTTGTAACTTTATATTTATACCTACACATTAGCCCAATATAAAAAGTGCAAAAAAATGCAAAAAATTTAATTTTTGACGGCGCACTCTATCTAGACGCAACATGCCCTGTTCGGACACCAAAAAACATGCTCTCTGAAAAAAAAAAAAAAAACCTTGGGCCACCCGTTCGGATGTGGGGTGACCCATCTGGTCACCGTCTAGACACCAGAGGTCTCGTCCGGACGCCTATAGACAGATCAGAACTTCACATAACAATTCTCCCACTTGTAGAGTGATTCGAAATCATCACTCCAAACATTATCATACTATCAAATCACAACAAACTCCCACAACAATAGTCTCCACCTCCTCAACTTTGGAGATTAACTGAAACTTCACATAGTTTCAGTTTATCAACAATTACTCTCTTTTTCAACGTATCTACTGTGTAGAGCTGCTGCCATCATGCCCTTCCTTAATCCTGTAAAACCACTTGTTATAAAAAGCTTTCTTACCAGGTGACAAATTTGATTTGTCTACGAAGAATTCATCTCATCATTCATGACCAACTCTCACTTGATTGAACTCTTATTCTGCAAAGCTTTTCTCATAACTCTTCGGTCTACCATTATCGACGAGAAATATATAAAATAAGGATGGCAAGAAATATTATAGCAGCTTGATATTCCTGGAAGATTTTTTGACAGCAATTATTGTCGTACTCTATTCTACTTGAGAATCAACATTCTCGTTGTCTTCCTGGCCACTATCCTCCACTGAGCTTTCACAAAAGGCATCTAAATCTACAACTTTCGGTTTACCAACTTCTAGCATAGCATCAACAGACTCTACCTTTGACGATCCTTGTACGTAACCTTCTCATTGAATATCACATTCTGACTTCTAATAATCTTTCGATTTTGATCATTCCAGAGTCGATAGCCAAAAAGACTCGTCATCATAACCAATAGAAAAGCATTTATTATACTTGGATTTAATTATGAGCATTAGAATCGATGCGACCATAGGAAATACAGTCAAAAAAAATTTAGAAGTGAAATGTCTACCTTTTTTTTGCTCCAAACCTCTTCGGGTATGCTGAAATTCAAAGGAACTAACAATCCTCGGTTCATCAAGTAAGCAGCAGTGCTCATTGCATCAGTCCAAAAGTTTTTGGCAATCCAGCATGTAGCCTCGTGCTTCTTTCTCACTCATTCAAAGTCATGTTCATGCGCTCAACCACCCCATTCTATTGTGGTGTTCCTGGAATTGTTTTATGCATCTTGGTTCCACTAGCAGCACAAAATTCTCTAAATCCTCCATCAATGTACTCTTTTTCATTGTCTGACCTCAAGCACTAAAGTCTTTGGCCCGTTTCTTTCTTTACCATGGCTCTCCACTTTTTGAAAGTCTGAAAAGTATTATATTTATTTATTTTTTAAATAAACCCATACCTTTCTGCTGAAGTCATTGATAAAACTAATGTAGTACCTTGAACTTCTTAGGGATGCAACCGAAGAAGGCGTCCACATATACGTGTATACCAACTTTAAATTTTTTTTATTTTGGTGTTCTGCACTTTTCAAGAAATTGATCATTTTCTACTTTACAAAAATACAGCCCTCACATATGTCAAAGTGAACAGACTTCAACTCTAGAAATTTTTTCTTGGATAAATGTACCTTTATCCCCTTTTCACTTGTGTGATCCAGCCTGCAGTGCCATAGATTCGCGTCAGCATCAACTCCAGCATTGGCAACTACAAATGTATCTCTCAGACTCATCGTTATACGTAGTGTACTCATTTTGACTCCACGAGTCACAACCAATGCTCAGTTAGTACTCTTCCACTAAATACTAGCGAGTGTCACCAAAAGTCCCCTAGTATCAAGTTGTCCCATAGAAATAAGATTTCTCATCAACTTAGGCATATGTCAAACTTTCTGTAATAGCCATGTAGATTTGCCTGGCAATATGATATGAACATTTCCCATATCCATAATTATCAATGCTTTTCCATCGGCAAATACACCTTGCCAAAATTACCAATAACATAGTTCTCTATAATTTCTCGGTATATGGTGATATAAAAAGAAGCTCCTGAGTCTAACACCCAAGAGTCGACTGGACTGTCAACTGAAAGAAGCAAAGTATCTTGAATATATTTGGCAACCATATTAGTAAAGTTATTCTTGTTCTATTGTTTCAATTCTTTTCAACCCCTTTTATAATGACAAGTCTTATCACAGTTTCAACACTCATCCTATTGATGTCCCTACCGTTGTTCTTGATGCTTTCCTAACCCAGACTAACCTCTACCATTCGTCGGTGATCTTCCTATGTTATTGTATTTCTTTAAAACTTTACCTCTACTTTTGGTGTTCAAAGTAAAATCCGAAGTTGAGGTATATTTCTAACTTGCATCTCTCATGCATACCTCCTCACTCAAAATCAAATTCCGAATATCATCATATTTGAGTTCATTTTTTCATGCAAAATTGCTCATAGCCATTCTCATAGATTTTCAATTATTAGGTAGTGAGGCCAACACAATTAATGCACGTTCTTATCATCAAAATCAACAGAAATGGAGGACAATTGATTCATAATTGTACTAAATACCTTAAAATGAGGAACAACAGGAGTATCTTCTATCATCTTAAAATGAAATAATTATTTCATCAGATGCACCTTGTTGTTAACAAAAGGTTTCTCATAAATACTCAACAAACATGCCATCATACATTGAGTAGTCGTCTCCTCTACAACGTTGTGCACAACTGATTTGAAAGAAGTCAATCGAACAATCCCTAGCACCCACCTGTCTAGAGTTTTCAACTTGTCATCCTTCATGTCTTCCGATTTTGAACCATTAAGAGGTTGACTGAGCTCCTTACCATACAGATAATCCTCAATTTGCATCTTCCAATATCCAAAATCAGCCATCAAACTTCTCAATTCCTTCGATTCTTGTTGCTTTTTCTTTTTCTCCTGCAATCGATCCCCCTCGAACCTGAGGCGCTTTGATACTAGTTGTTAGAATACAACAAAAACAAGAATGAAAATTAATCTCACAAATGGACAATCAAAAGAACACGATACACAGGTTTATGTGATTCCGTGTTAAACAAATCGTTTAATCGTACGTTCGCAGATTGTTGGGGCCTTTCATTATGATGAGGAAAAATTAAGGTTTCAATTCGAGTGTCCTATAACTTTATATTTATAGCTACAAACGAGACTAATACAAAAAAATACAAGAAAATACGCGAACACTAGTTTTTGAAGCCCGCTCTATCCAAACGCAACATGCCATGTCTGGATGCCAAAAAATATGCTATCTGAAAAAACTCTTGGGCCATCCATCCGGACGCTGGGTGGCTCGTGCAGTCGCCGTCTGGACGTCAGAGGTCCCATTCGGACACTTGTAGATATATCAAAATTTCACATAACATGCACTACCATTTCCTTGCTTTATATAAACTATCTCCTCAGATCCCTCTAGTGTTATTTTACGTTTGTGATCTCTTTGGGGTTGCTGATGTCATGGTATAATTTTTTGAAAATTTATATTTTACCCTTCCCTCATTCTCCCTTACATACAAGGTCAAACCTTTCATCACTTGATACCATCACTCACTCGCTCGCTTCCTTTCTCATATACAAGGTTAAAAACAAGTCCATGTGCATGTCTCGGAAAACGAATTTAGTGGAATTTAGTCACACATATTCTTAATTAGTGGAATTCGGTCATAACAAATCCCCATTTTTTGGTAAAATATTAGTAAAGATTATGAATTAATGAACCAACTATTAGTAAAATATGATTAAGAATATAGTAAAAAAAAAAGAAGTAAGTATCATAACTAAGCTAAAAAATTATGTCTATAGTATAGTAAATTATTGAGAATAGAATTGCGAATTATAATAAATATATTCAGTGTGAGTTCAGCATACCAATCCAAATCTAAAGAGGATGGAGATAAGGCATGACAAGACAAATTGCAATCTTACATCCTGCCCCGTCATCCATTTGGGACAGGGGCAAGATGGATATGAGACGGGATAAAATAAATTGTCATCCCTAGGTGAGACGCAAAAAGAATTTTACTACCTAACTTCTTACATCTTTCGAAGAGAATGAACAAATAAATAAAAGAAGGCTTTCAAACTAGTAAAGGCCATTTGGACTAATGTGGACACAGGCCTTGGGATAGTAATTAAGTCCAAGACTTAGACTATTTAGGCCCATGTTATTAAGCCCGATAAAAACTCAACCTTTCAAACTAGTAATTCATGAATGTAGCCCTGGCATAGATCATGAAATATTCCTTCCAAGTTCCACTAATACTCTTGTTAGATTGAGGGGAGGAGAAGCGAAGGAAAACTTTAATTAAAAGCTTAATGAAAGAAAATGCGAGGGACATATTTTTTTACGTATTTGATTTATCAAGAAAAGAAAGGAGATTTTATAAGTTTATTTTTGTATTTGATTATCAACAATTAAGAAAGGAAAATAAAAACTAAAATGTATTTTACCAATTAGAGTCTACTTTCCTTCAAATTGTTCTTCTATTTTTAGAGGTGAACTCAGGTTGTACCCTTCACCACTCAATTACTTTTCAATTTCCTTCCTAAAATACAATCGAAATTCCTTACTTTCCCTCCAAATTCCTCGATCCAAACAAAGGCTAAGGGAAAGCCTTCGAGGATACTCCATGGAGTTGGCTTGGTGGTCAATGTTTAGAACTTAGAAATGTGTTTTCTCTTATGTCTCAGTTTCAAAACTTTTCAAATGCTATTAATTTTCACGAGGCCAATTAATACAGGGTAAAATTTTAATTTTAAATGGGGCTATCTGTTAGTGGACGATGAAATTACTCCTTCAGAGATTAGTCGAGGTATCCATAAACTGATCCGAACACTTTGAGATATAAAAAAAATAAGATCAAGTTGTCAAGATCTGAAAATTACATAGTTTTTTTATGTTCATCCAAAGGTTTCTTGATTTGATCATTCCAAGTGGGAAAGGGGAGCGAAGTGAATGGTGGCTGCAATCGCTGCTACAAGACGCTGCTTCAGACTTATTCAGCCACCATCTCATCCAAGCCCAAATCTGAAGAATATGAAAAGATTCAAGATTGATTTTGTAACAAACGTATGGTGTTTCGTCTTGTTATTTGGCTATCAGGGCCAGCTCTAAGGTAAGTCCAGTAAGCCCCGTGCTCGAACAACCCCCAACGTAGGACAATAATTTTTTTTAAATAAATACTCCACTTCCAACGAGACTCTGACAAGGAAAACGAAGAGCAAGGAGGTGTAAGGTGTTAGCGAGTCCCAAGGGCGTAACCAGGAATAAAATTTATCCTAAGCTAAAAATGAATCGAACTAAAAATGTATTGAGTTTTAAATAATGAGTAGGCTAAAACAATTTAAATTAGAATTTTACATACAAAAAAGAAGACAAATTTTTTGAAACACCTTGGCTAGAGCCCACCCCAAGATACTGGTGGTTCCGCCCTTGGCGAGTCTCACATCGCCTATATTGGTCCTTATTATTCTGCTTATAAATCTAGGCAATCTTTACCTTTAAAATACGGTTTACAAGGTTGAGTTAGGTTCATGGACTTCTAACATGATATCAGAGGTAGGTCCGTTAGGCAATTATTACGCATGCGGATCTTGTCGTCTAAGCCTCAATCATTTTCACATATGCGTTAAATGCACGCTTCGCATGAGAGATGGTGTTAGCGAGTCTCACATAACTTATGTTGGTCTCTCTTCTTCTGCTTATAAGCCTTGGGCAACCATTACCTTTAAAAATCGATTTTCAAAGCTGAGTTAGGCTCATGCGCTTCTAACATAATGTGCGGGCCAAATATGAGGGTAAAATCAAAGAGAGTGAGAAAAGCAAGAACGTGAGAGATAGTTGAGTCGGTGTTGTACAACTTCTTCATTTTTTTCGATGATGGTGAAAATTTGCATGACAACCCAACAAGACTATAGTACTAATTGTAAATCTCGACGTTCGAAAGAAAGTCTTGCTGGACATCTGGATGAATGATTTGCCAAGAGTCCTACATGCTTGGTGGATGCAAAAATTCAATACTATATAGAATAGATCATAAACAAATCTTATAGAATGCCTTTTAGAGTCGTGAGTGCGCCAAAATTTGAATGAATTTTACAGTTAAACGTGTTAATCGTCTTATAGCAACTAGCAATACGAAGATGAGCGACCTATTAGAAAGTCCATAGAATTTGAACAGTCAAAATGGATAATATTGTGCAAGGCAAAAGTAGATCGTTACAATTTGTGATTCTCTCTATATAGTAAGCAATCGAAGGCCAAATCATGTAGATCGACTTCTTGTGTGTCTATATTTTTTACTGAGTATGATCGATTAACAAAACAAATTTTTTTTTGACTTTAAATGACCTCTCTATTAGTAGACTATGAAATTTGGCTAATAAAAAATTGAGTAGCTCAAAATTAAGGAAAGCCATAAGCTAACGAGAGTACCCTAAAAAAAAAAAAATTTCCAATCATGGAATATAATTTCACAAGCAAACAATTAAAACTCTACCGAATCCCCTATATAAAAAAACGTGGATCAATCAAGCCATTGACAACACTAGTGCTAGTACAGGAGAGCTACATTTTTAGCATGAAGTTGGAGCACAGCCTACGAGGTAGTGATTATTGAGTTGACAATTAGACAGTTTATTTAAATAAATAAAAGGATAAAAGGATAAAATGCACTGACCTCCCCTAGGGTGTTTAATAATTGCAGAGATCTCCCTTAAGGTTTTCGAAAATACAGTAACCTCTCCTACTTTAGAAAATATTTGATTATTTCTTTCCTGCCATTAACTTTTGATAAAAAAATATTAGTTTTAAGTCATAAAAGATTAAAATGCCCATTTTTACTCTTTTTGTATTTTTTATTTGTATATATTTAGTCTATTCTTGCATGTGTGCATTGAGATATATATTTTATTATTATATAGATATATGTACGTATATATTAAAAATAATTTTAAAATTAAAACTTGAAATGTTAAAATTAAATTCAACTTAAGTTATACTTTAATCAAATTTATGTAAATAAATAGTATTTTATATATTAATTAATTATTTTTATTATAAAAAGTATATTTAGCACTTAATGTATATTGTTATGTTTGTGTTTTTTATATAAAGTTATATTTTACTCTCTCTCTCTCTCTCTCTCTCTCTCTCTCTCTCTCTCTCACATCAAAAAAATCGTAATGATTTTTAATTTAATTTTTAGCCCATCTTATATATATATATATATATATATATATATATATATATATATTCAATTAGGTATAGAATATATATAAATACAATAATAATAATATATAATAAGTGATAAATATAACTTTTGTAGGAAAAAAATAGTTATTAATATATAAGATGCATATCTATTTGTACAAACTTGATCAAAAGATAACTTAAGTTTAATTTAATTTCAACATTTCAAGTTTTAATTTTAAAAATTATTTCTTTCTATATACATACATATATATAATTATAAAGTATATATCTCAATGCGTACACACATAAATAGACTAAATATATACACACAAAAAAAGCATAAAAAGAGTGAAGAAGGGTATTTTAGTCTTTTACCACTTAAAACTAACGAATTTTGTCAAAAATTAACGGCGGAGTGGAAATGATCAAATATTTTCTAAAGTAAAAGAGGTCACTGTATTTTTTAAAACCTCAAAGGAGATTTCTACAATTGTCAAAAACCTCAGGGGAGTTAGTGCATTTTACCCATAAATAAATCTAGTTTTGGTGGATTAATATATAACTATTATATCTAGCAGCCTTTATTTCCACAAAGTTTAATACCAACTACTACATTTTAAGATCATCTCGTGGTCCCTCTTTAAGTCCTTATCAATTTACAACACACCACCAATGATTTTCCATAAATATATATGTTTTATTAATTACACTGTCAATGATATTGTAACTTAATTAATTATGCAAGAATCAACATCAATTAACCGATTCATTAGCGAAGCAATTATTAATCATTAGTTCTCATGCATAAGAGTCTAACATTGTTATTTTATTTTTCCCCTCCTATTCAAATATTTCTTGAGTTTTTTTCTTTTTTTTTAAATTTGTACTAGGCAATTGGTTAAGTTTTACGAATGTCACATAATTGATGCACTGTATCATTATTGTAACTCTTTCGATTATTTCTAACTTATTCTATATTGAACTTGATTAGATAATTGTAGAAATGAGAGAGCCTGCTACACAATAGGCGTGATGTGTAGCAAAACGACGTCGCTTGTACGTAAAAACGAAGACTCCTATCAGTAGAAGTCTGCTCGAAAAAATATTTTGTGTGTCAAAATAACGTCGTTTTGATGCACAACAGGTCCTGTTGTGTGTAGATCCCCCAGAAATATATGTTGACTATGATTATGTTTACTTAGTTATAAAGACGATTAACAGATACCCAAAAACGACGATATGAGTTATTCCAATGCCTCCTAGATAGGTCTTAATATAAATAAAGTGGAAGTGACAGATTTGAGAGATTCAATTTTTAATGTACTGGACTATGGAATAATAAATTTTAAGTCCGTTTATCAATCGAATGGACTTTAGCACATGAAAAGATACTACTTGCATATATAAAATTTAAAATACATAATGTGATAAAATAACGTAATTTTGTAGGGAAATTCGGTCAAAAATCCACTTGAATAGAGTTTTAGGCATTAAGTTCATCTCAAACTACATTACAGACGAAAGTTTCAAAAATACCCTTCTAGTAAAACACGCGATAACATTATCTGTTCGTTAAATACGCCTTCTAGTAAACATGCGATAACATTATCTGTTCGTTAGATACGCCTTCTAGTAAACACGCGTTAGATATCCATTTTAGTAAACACGCGATAACATTATCTGTTCGTTAGATATAAAAATAATGATTTCATTAGATAAATTTACCTGTTAGTATTTATCTGTTAATATTATTTGTCGTTTTTAATGGATACCTTAATAAATAACTTTATCTATTTTATTAGATCACTATATCTATTAGTGTTTATCAGTCAATACTTCTGTCGATTTAAGCAGACACCTTAACAAACAACATTATCTGTTAGTTTTCAAAGTAATAATGTTATCAGATAAAATTATATGTTTTATGTTTTCTAATTTAACTATTACATATATCAATCCAACATATAATGTTATCTGACTAGCCTATTAAGAAAATAATTTTATCTTTTAGTTTTGAAACGATAATTTTATTAGATAAAGTTACCTGTCAGTGTTTATCAGTTAACTCATCTGTTACTTTTAATAGATATCTCAACAAACAACGTTATTTTTGAGTTTTCCAAGTAATAATGTTATCATATAAAATTACCTCTTTGTGTTTAGGAGCAAATTCGTCTGTGAAAAGACCTCCGACGTTAAAACTTCTCAGACCGTGGGCCTTGACTCATAAATTAAATTAACATGTCCTCAATTTTCCGAACATTTTAATTGACAGAAGGCATGCACAAACTTCCAAATTACCGACGAAGAGACACCAACGAAAGCCTGAAGCACATTGTGCCACGTGAAAATATAGTTGTTCCTAGAGTCAATTAAGTTGACAATGTAATGGTAAGACAATAACAGATTCCTAGTTCATTTGAAAATTACTGATCAAATCGTTGTCTCAAGAAAATGTTTACTCACCTTCTCCCTCTGCCTCTTCCTCTCTTTCTCTCACTCTTATGTGTAAGTTTCATAGCTACATAAAATCCTTTGGTTTAATATTTTAATGGATCTGTCATACCAATGAGCAGCTTTGTGATTTCCATCAAAGAAAAAGCGTGGATTAGGTGGTAAATTTTATTTCTTGATCTTTCATTATGGTTTTTGGAAAGGGAGACTGCTTCCCTCTAGACAAATACCACGTTGGGCTTGTTCAGTTTGTCGCGAGTCTCATTTTAATAATATGAGTTGTTCATTTTATAACCGTCAATACTGTTTATTTCTTAACTTTTCATTACGGGTTTTGCAAAACGAGATGGCTTCCCTCGATCTAGACAAGTACCACATTGGACTTGTTGAGTTTTATCGTGGGTCTTATTTGAATAATATGAGTTGTTCATCTTATAACTGTCGACTTGCAGATAGTTTCAAGAAACAGTGATATTCTTTTAATAGTTTAAACTCATCAATTTGTTTTCAGAAAAATATAAGGCTATGGACCATTGGAATTTCTAAAAGAAACCCATCTATTTGCGAAAAGAATTTTAATTATGAATATTAGTCAATGAAGTTCATTCTTTATGGATGGTTTATACATTGTAGGCCATAAAATAAATAGTTGTGATCATTAAAAGGAGACTAGTCATGTGTAATCTATAAGACTCGCATCTACAATTGGAGACAAAATAAATCCTTGGTGCACATTTGATACATGAGCTCCTTTGTTTTAGTGGAATAATATTCAAGGGATACGAAATTCCATAGAATAATTAATTCGTCAAAGTAATAAGAGTAATTTATATAAAATTTCCTTCATCTATTATTTGATTTCACTTAATCCATTCATTTTTTATTTGTCTCAATGCATTCCTTGATCTTTTTAAATGTAATGATCGACCCCTTTTGGACTGACGCAAATAGATGAGAATACGATAAGTAGTCATGTGCGTCAATCCAAAAAGAGTCGATCGTTACATTTGAAAAGATCAGGAGTGCATTGAGACAATTAGAACATGAAGGGGGTTAAATTAAATCGAGTGATAGATGAAAGGAGTTTTATATAAATTACCCAACTAATAATGTGATCAATGATAATACCGCTCATATATACTAGTGTGTATCACATCCTTTGTGGAGTATAAAATTCGATGTACATTTGATATGGATAGTAAAATTCAAACTAAAGACAAATATGTGGTCCCTGAGATATATATATACACTCTACTTCGATGCTTTTATCCAATTAAAAATATTTATAATTTATTATATACATGTATCATGAATTAAGAGATTATCTTTAATGGAAAATAATAAAATTAACTTTCTTTAACATGAAATCCATATAGTAAATATTAATCAGAAAATTGAATCATCTTCTTTTCAAGAGAAAATGAGATAATTGGAAGTCAATTCACTACTAAAGATTCTAATAATTTACCAAATGATTTGTTTTTTTTAAAGAAAAAGACATATTGTCTCTCTCTCATTTGATCAGAATTTTTGTTCACCTTGGAGCTGTTCTAATTTTTATGTGAATAAAATTACTAAAAAAGAAAGATGTGTACTTACACTCCTTATCAAATGTAAACCTCTTTTCGATGCCTTACAATTCCTAAGATATTCAATTTCAAAGAAAAATGACCTTCTTGACAAGCCTACAATCGCAGTTATTTTTTAAAAATTTAATTTCTATTATGGTTATTGAAAAATTCACATAGACAAAAAAAAAAAAAAAAACCAATGCAAAACGTTATTTTTACTCTATTTTGATATTATGAATTGAACGTTATGCAATTGGATTAAAAAGGGTCAACTAGAATTTGAAAACATTACTTTTACTTTATTTTGAAATTATGAATGGAATGTTATGCATTTTGGTTTAAAAATGTTCAATTTGAATTTCAAACTATATATCATGAGTTATTTATTTTCTTAATATTTTGGTCACTGTATTTTTCTGTAAAAGCAATAGAATTAGGGACTCATACGTCAAATACTGGGTTGCTTTTACTGTTTTCTAAGAGTCAATTATTTTCAAAGGATTAGATGGATGATGGATTGACTTAACCGTGATACAGCCTGCAGTCTTGTTCCAAATAATATCATAATCCTCAATTAAGTGATTAATTACACAAACATGTGTGTGTGGAGAGAGAGAGAGAGAGAGAGAGAGAGGGAGGGAGGGAGGGAGAAATGTTCTCTTAAGTTGCATTGACAAGCAAGAACACCTTGACTTTAACGAAATGCCATTGTTTTTCCACAACAGCTTGTAAAAATAGGTTACTTAAAAGTAGAGACTCAACCATTTGGCACCGGCCTGATCTTCATCTCTCAAACACGAAATCAAACCTTCTACTTCTAGAACTTTAATTAATGATGTTAATTCTATGTGTTTTTAATTAGATGCTTTAAATTTGTTGGTTAATAGTCAATCCCTTGTGAGAAAAGGAACAAAGTCCACCTACTCACTAAAGAAATAAGTATACCCTTGTTCCTCTTTTTTTCCACCCTTTATTTTATTCAAGGGCACTTTTAAGGTCTTTAATTATTCAATCCTTCTCATCACCTAGAGATTATTTCTTTAGCTTTCTTGTTTACTATTCTAATTATTGCTTATAGTTCTCTTTCAGAGTCTGTGTTTAGTCTTTCCCTTGCATAGTTTTCAGTCGTGTATACATTGTTGTTACTTCTCACGTATTCATCTCTTCTAATTCAAATTTTACGGTGGTGTGTTGTTGATGTGTTGCACATTGTTGATATATATTCAGATAGAGTGCAAAGGAATCTGTTGGCTCTGCTCCTTCATTTATTAGGCTCATGATCAATTTTTGCTTCAAATGGTGTATTCTTTAGAAGATGGTAATGATACAATTGATGTAGTAGATAGTGGTTTATTATTCTAGTGTTGATTTACCTCTATATTTTGTTTTTCATTGATGGTAACTCAAACCCTTAGGGAGAAATTTTATGTTCTTGATTTTGGATTAAGGGTACGTCCTAAGGTCCATTGGTCCATTTTGTGTTCATTGTGGTGTGTACCTTGTCAACTTTTGGGCATTTTTTCAGTGTTAATTTCAAGCGGCGTTGAATGCTTTATGTACTTGTAGCTCTTGTATCTTTGTAACATTCTTCGAAAGATTAATATATTGTTATTTTTTCTGATTAAAAAAAAGTTTGAGTAAACAATGAATATAATTTATCACTCCCTTCACCCTATAATATTTTTAGTTCATTTAAAAAGGTAGTGTCTTATCAAATAGTAACAAAGTAATTTGGTGCATAGTGTCTAAAATTTTTGAGACTAAGCACATATGAAAGTATTTAATATTTCATCAAAAAAGTAATACAATTTTTTAATGGAAAAAATAAAGATAGAGAACTTTAAGGGTTTCACAAGTTGTTGGTTAATTCAACTTACACAGTGGGTATTTTAACTTTGGTCATATTTGCACACTTAACTAGGTGGTAATGACATCCACAGTTTGATAATACACTGTTTAAGGGGTTCTTTAAGTATTTCTTGAGGTGTATATGGGATGGTTAATAGTTGGTGTGGGCTTTATACATACTATTGTAAACGTACGTTATTAGACTTTCTTATAGTAGTCTATATTCAGTTGGATGTACGTCTTCGCGAAATTCGCACAATATAATTGTGGGTGTGTAAAATTTCTGAATACATAAAATATGCTCCCTAAATTTAGGTTGAACATGCAAATTTGCCCGTTAATCGGAAACTTAATTTGCAAGACAAAATATCATCAAAGAAACCTACGTATCTGATCGGAAGGAAAACACTTCGATAATTAAGTTAGTATTCAATCTTCCAAAATCTCAATATAATTCGTGTAATAGTAAATTACAGCATACAACTCGTACTCCTGGAGGCGTATCTCCGTCTATAGTCACTTTATATGAGTCATTTTCGGTCTCCAATTTCATATTAGGTGCAGATCGTACTTTTTGACAACTGATCCCTTGCTAAATAAGTCTCATCGGAATTATCTGAAGACTGACCTTATCAACCTTGTTAGAGTTGAATTCAATTGTTAACTTCTTGTTATAGTCGAATTGGCTCAGAATTTATCTTTCTTGTCCGTCTAGATTTGGACCCAAACTATTTATGTCTAGAACTACCATCTTTTTATTAGAATTTGATCACACCTCTCTGATTGCCTTTCTCTAAACAACAAACAGAACCTTTTACTTGAAAACATGCTTGTGCATAAAATCACCATGCTCCCAAGTTTGGCTTCTTGCCTATTTATTCGAAAACTTTTAATTAGGTTAATTAATTAGGTTTTCCTTCAATTATCCCTTAGTTTTGGCATCTCTCAGCTGAGGAAATGGAGTATGCAAAGCTATCTTATCCTCATTCTGCTCTACACTCGGGTGAATATCCTCTAATCGACCAATTTGCATGTGTCGCACTTTTGGAGTCTCTGTTTCCAACTTTGTTAGCCACTTCACTTTCACCTTTTTTTCACTCTTATTGTCTTTTCTTTCTTATTCACAAATCCTAGTCTTTTCTAAAGCCATCATTGTTCATCTTTCATTTTCAATTCAGCTTAGTACCCCCAAAAAAGAACTCAGACCATTCTTCTATAAGTCTTTATCTCGCATTTCACTCTGTCAAATAAACACAATTGTGGAATAAATTTCTGATGATTTCATACATTGTAGTCTTACAATAATATAGTACAAACATTTACAAGGAAAGAATCACGGTACAAGGAAACATTTACAAGGAAACATTTACAAGGAAAGAATCAACGATACAAGGAAATATCCTATAGTTAAGGTAGAAAATAAAGGCGAATACTTAATCAAGGATGTTGACCATATCAAATTAAATCCTTAATTTTAACACTCCCCCTCAAGTTGGAGCATGGATATCGCACATGCCTAACTTGTCTAAAGAGACATCAAAAACATTGCTGGTTACAGCTTTAGTAAGAATATCGGCTAGTTGATCTTCAGACTTCACGAATGGAAAAATAATGATCCCAGCTTCAAGTTTTTCTTTGATGAAGTGCCTATCAACTTCTACATGCTTCGTCCTATCGTGTTGAACTGGATTATGAGCAATTTCTATAGCTGAAGTGTTGTCACAATACAACTTCATTGCGTCCTGATAGTCAACACCCAGTTCCCTAAGCAAGTTCCTCAACCATAGTAACTCACAAACTCCAAAAGCCATCCCTCTATACTCAGCTTCTGCACTTGATCTTGCCACTACTGGCTGCTTTTTACTCCTCCAAGTCACAAGATTTTCCCCTACAAAAGTAAAATATCCTGATGTAGATCTTCTGTCATTAGCTGAACCAGCCCAATATGCATCAGTGTAACCTTCTACCTTCAAGTGATTATTCTTGGTGAACAATAACCCTTTACTTGGAGAAGACTTCAAATATCTTAAAATACGTTCCACGGCATCCATGTGAGGTTTATGAGGATCATGCATAAACTGGCTCACTACACCCACTAAATAAGCAATATCTGGCCTTGTGTGGGATAAATAAATCAATTTTCCCACAAGTCTCTGGTACCTTGCCTTATCAGTAGAAGTTGCATCCAAACAGTGAAACAACTTATGATTTTGTTCAATAGGAGTATTTGCAGGCTTACATCCAAGCATACCTGTTTCAGTTAACAAATCAAGAATGTATTTTCGTTGAGATAAGAAAATACCATTCTTTGAGCGCGCTACCTCAATCCCAAGAAAGTATTTCAAGTCTCCAAGTTGTTTCATTTCAAACTCCAAAGCTAAGTATTGCTGTAGGCTCTCAATTTCATCTTGATCATCACCTGTCACCACCATATCATCAACATAGATAATCAAAGCAGTAATTCTACCATTTTGGTGCTTCAAAAACAAAGTGTGATCTGAGTTGCTTTGTTTATATCCAAAGTTCTTCATAGACTTGGTGAATCTGCCGAACCAAGCTCTTGGAGATTGCTTTAACCCATATAAAGCTTTCTTGAGTTTGCACACCGTTGGAATATTGGAGTATTTCTCTATACCCGGAGGGGGATCCATATACACTTCTTCTGTAAGATCTCCATGCAAGAAAGTATTTTTTACATCAAATTAAAGAAGTGGCCAGTCCCGGTTAGCCGCCAAAGACAGGAGCACTCTAACTGTATTAAGTTTGGCAACAAGTGCAAAAGTTTCTTGATAGTCAATCCCATAAGACTGTGTATATCCTTTTGCAACCAACCGAGCTTTATACCTTTTAATTGTCTCATCCGCCTTATGCTTGACCGTAAACACCCATCTACATCCCACGGTTTTCTTTCCCTTTGGTAGACGCACAAGCTCCCAAGTATGATTCTTTTCAAGTGCTGCCATTTCTTCTGCCATGGCTTGGATCCATTTATCATCTGCTAAAGCTTCCTGCATTTTACTAGGATTAGGAACAGACGATAACTGTAGCACAAATGACGCATATGACTTAGATAGTTTTTGGAAAGACACATGATTACTAATGGGATATTTAGCTTTGCATTTAGGATCAGGCTCATATTGAATGGCTGGTATACCACGATTAGAACGAGCTGGAAGACGATATTGAGACACTTGAGATTCAAAAATAGTACCATCATTGAAAATAGGATTAGGAATAGTGGATACCTCTAAAGGAATCTCAGGAGAAGATTGACCCAGTGGTTGTGTTGGATTATCAAGAGACATTGTACTATCATGGAGAGGATTATCTTCGATGTTTGAAGTCATTGGTTCAGCAATTGGTAACTCTTCCCTTTCATCTGAAAATTTACCCTTGTCTGTAGAATCTCCAGACAGAAAAATATTTTCTGAATTTCTAGGAAAAAATGCCTCCACTTCTTCATGATTTATCACTTTTTCCTGATTCTCCCCCTGAAGTGAAAAATCTGTAGTCACTGGCCTATAAAACAGTTCTTTCTCATGAAAGGTAACATCCATGGAAACATAAAGCCTCCGAGAAGATGGATCATAACACTTGTACCCCTTTTGATTGACCCCATATCCCACAAAAATACACTTTAAAGCCCGAGACTCAAGCTTATTCCGTTGACGCGGATGTAAATGTACATAGACCACACACCCAAAAATTCGAGGGGCCAAAAGCACTACTGGTGGAAGAGTGTAGTGATCAGAGAGAGCATCCAATGGCCTTCTAAAATTGAGAACGCTAGATGACGTACGATTTATTAAGTAGACCGCTGAATTCAGAGCTTCACCCCACAAGTAAGAGGGAACATAACCCCCAATCAAGAGAGATCGAGTAACTCCCATAAATGTCCATTTTTTCGCTCTGCAACACCATTTTGTTGAGGGGAATCTGTACAAGTTGTTTGGTGAATAATCCCTACTGAGTGCATGAAATCCAACAATTCTTGCTTTATGTATTCTTTGCCATTATCAGAACGAAGGACTTTTATTGGAATGCCAAACTGAATAGTCACCATTTGATGGAACATGCGAAAAATTGAGCAAACCTCACTCTTGCGCTTAAATTGATAAAGCCAAGTCATTCGAGTGCAATCATCCACAAAAGTTACAAACCACCTCATCCCATTAAGAGTAGAAATTGGTGCCGGTCCCCAAACATCCGAATGAACTAATGAAAAAGGTAGATTTGTTTTGCTATTACTCAAATGGAAAGTAGTACGGTGGCTTTTCGCCATCACACAAGTTTCGCAAATAAAATCTGAAAGATTACATCCACTAAATAGTGAAGGAAATAATCTCCTAAGATAGCCAAAAGAGGGATGTCCTAGTCTCTTATGCCACAATCAAATTTCCTCCTTTTTCTTATTCACCAAATCTTCAGTCACCACATGAGCTTGCCCATTTTTGTTGAGATGTTGGAACCCATCCTCCAGATAGTACAATCCTCCAACTTGTCTACCACTGTCAATCTTCTCCTGAGTATGGATGTTCTGAAAGGCACAGTGAGTAGGAAAAAATAGAGCAACACAATTATGAGATTTGGTTAATTGATTTATGGAGAGAAGATTACAATTTAATGATGGCACAAATAAGACATCTTTGATAGCTAATGTGGGAGATAACGGAACTGTACCAACTCCAATAACTGGAGATGATACACCATTGGCATTGGTAATGGTGGTTTTGGAACATTTGGGGGATAAGTGACTAAATCTATAACGATCACAAGTCATATGATCTGTTGCGCCAGAGTCAATTATCCAATCACTATTTCCAATAAAAAACATACCAGTCTTAGCAGCAAATCCAAGAGTTGTGGCTGGATTCCTTTTTGAATTAGGGTCCTCCTCCTTAGCATTGGAAGACACATAAGACGCCTTTTTGCCCTTTGGATGCCAATCTGGATACCCATGGAGTCGAAAGCACGTATCCGCCGTATGACCAGTACCATTACAATGAATACACTTCCGATTGGTACCATCAAGCGGTTCCGGAGTGATTCGGGAAGAAGTTTCCTGGATATGGAACCCAGAGATACTAGTAGGTTCATTTTTCTTTAGAGAACTACCACTTTCTTCAGTCATAGTGGTAAAAATAAAAAAAATAACTTCGCAGCGGAATGGTATGAACAGAAAGAACAATTGTGAATACAGGACCAAACTTCAATTCCTAGGGTAAAGAAGAGGATATTGAAGAAGGCTTTGATACCATGTCAAATAAACACAATTGTGGAATAAATTTCTGATAATTTCATACATTGTAGTCTTACAATAATATAGTACAAACATTTACAAGGAAAGAATCAATGATACAAGGAAACATTTACAAGGAAAGAATCAACGATACAAGGAAATATCCTACAGTTAAGGTAGAAAATAAAGGCGAATACTTAATCAAGGATATTGACCATATCAAATCAAATCCTTAATTTTAACACACTCTTCTTATTTTTTCACAGTTGAGTCCTTTTTCTTGCGCACAATGGAAATCTTTAGGTCATATTGCAATACACCTGAGAAATGGCAAAGTTCATTTGAAGGCAGGGATAGGTTCTCCTTTTATCCCGCATCCATAGGGTTCTTACTTTGTATAGACTAGGCACCATTCAAGTTTTCATTAATGTTTTCCATATCGTGATGAGTATTGTCGAACTCAATAGAATCCTAGGCACTAAGCTTAGTCTGTAGGATATGTAGTATAACTATTGTAATGACTTGTAGTTTTTTAATCGATTTAGGATATAATTCGAGAGTATTTTACTACTCCGCGTGAATAAATTTTGTTACATACGCGTGCATATATACTGTGTATATATTATGTGTATATACCATATTTTATTTACATATTATAGTTTATAATATTAATATTTTAACTTTATTATACACACACACACACATGCAGTTTCTATTCTATATATAAAGGGAGAGCACTAGTTTGGTGTCTCCCAATTTTGTCATTGTGTCTATTTTTCATATCCTAAATTAACCCTGAAAAATATTCTAATTACTTATAAATTATCTTAATCATAAGGGTAGAAATAACAATTTATCTTCCACCAAATACTCTATATAATCACTCATTATCACCATTATCAAACAAGATTACAATTTTTCAACTTGCACACACATTGTGTGTGCCCCGATCTCTTGTATATATAAAGGTATATCTCTCTCTCTTCTCTCTCTCAGCTCACTCTCTCCTCTCTATCCCCTCCCCGACAACCCCTCGTCACCCTCCTCCCATCCACCGCAGCACCTCTCCCATCACCACCAACAATAGCCTTCCCTAAACTAGTTGCCACTCCTCCCCTACTACCATCATAAATGGCTACACCACTTTCCACCGTCGGATTCTCCCGAGCCATCCTTACCGCCCATCAACCCTTCCCTTTTGGCTATAAATAGGGGCCTCAACCTCTTCCTCAACTTATACGAACATCCAGAGCTGGAGAGAAGAGGAGAAGAAGGAAGAAGAGGAAGTTTCGATGAAATTCCACGGAACCGAGTTGGCATCCGGAACCCAACCAAATCTCTGTCAAACACCAAATTAAACAACTGTAAGTCCCTCATTTTGAACCCATTTTGAATATTTTCGTATGATATTAGCCTTAACAGAGCTTTGTTGGAGAAGAAACCGCAAATTACATAGACTACCCAATTTTTTTCAAATCTGAATTTTTATTCAAATTTCAGTCCAGACAACCAGACGGATTTCCGAATGGGGTTTTGACTAGAATTAATCAACTTTCAATTATTTAATTTTTACTCGATATTTTAGTTAATCACAGATTGTACAACTGTTATATAAATTGTAGATTTATTTTATGGTTATTATAACTAAACTTTTATATTTTATTATAAATTTAATTATTTTATCAATTATTATTTAAATTAACTTTAAAAAAGTCATTTTAAAATCTTATACCTTTTTAGTTCCCTACCTTTTTACTCTTTTTGAAAAATCATAAAAATTATGATAAACTCATTTTATAAATATATTTATCTTATAATGTATAGTATTAAATAAATTTTTTATGATTAACTATTAAATTTTTATTTATTTACACACCCATCTTTTTATTATGTGATTTTTGTTTAATGGTTTAAATATTAATCGAGTATGAATTACCATGATTATTACTCTGATTACTTTGACGATGATCGATTATTCATACTTAGGGTGTCCCATAGATACCTGAACGTTGAACACATTGATAATGACATGTGATTAGTTGTTATGGATTTATTTTTACTAAGAATATTATGCGTGTTTTGTAGCTATGATGTGACTTGACCTGAGCTTTGACTTTAACCAAAAAGTGTGATAGACCCAAATTTTGTACCACTCAAGCTCTGTAATTTAGCTGTATCATACATTTAGCCAAGTTACGCTTGAGCCAAAATTATATCTAGTTCTATCGTGCCCTTTAATCTAATGACCTTCTAGTACAAACTTTAAATTTATATTGTTCGGCACGATAGCCAAATGATATAGTGTTAGGGATAGCGTATTGATTAGGAATATGACAACCAGAAGCAGGGCGGTTGGGAAGTAGCAGTTGATCGGGCAATCGAGATCATTATTGTTTGAGAACAATATACTTGACTTCATTGGTTTAGAAATGTTGATTCGAAATATATGACGATGTCATTAATGTTAGAAAAGTCTATTCGAAATAAATGACAAGTTCATTCTTGGATCAATTGATTGAATTGTATGACGTGGTCATACTTTAGAATATTTGATTCGAGTCAAGAACTCATGGAATGTTCAGAACTGATATTCATTATGATAATTATTCTGATGATTTCAATTATGTTATTTCGATTTAAAGCAAGTACTTACTCTTTCTGCACTTACCTTATCGCATGATTTGACTTTGAATATTTTTTATACTCTATACAATGCACGTCATGTTATTATGTAAAACGTTCAAAAGGGAACTTAAGGGTATGATAACTTATTGAGTGTCAAGACTTGTGGCGTAACTTCCTCCTGCACCTAGTGTTTCGTAACCAAGTACCGATGACGACGACGAAGCCAGACCAGATGATACATCGTATGATGGCGCCTATTCCGATGAAGACACGGTGGAGCCGTCACGCACCTAGCGTAGTATGGACTGCCCTGACTTTAGTTTAAAATCTTTTTGATGTAAAACAGTCTTTTGAACATATTTCAATTATCTCTTGTATTAAATTCATATTTTAATGAAATGATAGTATTTTGGTTACTTCACTCTTTTAAATTAATGTGTTTGAAATTCGGGGCATTACAACTATGACATGCTCGAAGCCAATTATCGGATTTACTACTTTAAAATCCATAGGAATGAAGAGCGAATAGTGACACATTTGGCGGACTCCACTAGAGGCGGCGAGTATGATTTCCACAAAGTCGTTGACAATTAGGAATTTGGCCCCAAAGCCGTGCAGTGTAACACACTTCATGTTAGCCATATCATCGGGAAACCTTATTAGTATTTTGCATTTCATTTCCGTTATACTTATGTGTTTGAATCAACCCATTAATTTCTAATCATTTATATGTTTCTGTTATTGCAGTCAATAACTGCAACCAAAATTGAGGCCACAATACTCGCCCCTATGATCTGAAGAAGGTCATTGCCTACAAGAGACCCCTACAATAAAGAGGCTCAGGCGGGACTTTAATTTACTGGAGTTCCGCCTGGACCTCTCTGCTTTTTGAACACAAGGAGTGGGATTCTGGATCCATTGTTAACCCCGCCTTCTCCTGCTACTTTTCCTGAATTTATATGTTGTTTGTTTCTAGTCATGAGGTTGATACTTTTACTTTGACCGAACACCCAAACTTGTTCTCTCACCAAAAACTTAATGTACAAGATGAGAAATTATAAAAAAAAAAATTATCTCTCTAGTCCGCAAGAAGACACTCTCTTGATTAAGTCAATACTTAATTTTACAAACTTGCAATATAGTGCATGTGATAGCAAATTACAGCATATATGTATTTTTTGATAATTGGTCCATAACTTGACAAGTCTTATATGGACTCTTCAATTTTTCTAACTTTATATATATTTTTAAAGTTTAATTCGACTGTTAACCTCTTGTTATAGTGGAATTGGTCTAGAATTTTTATCTTTGTTTGTCTAGGTTTGGTCCCGAACTGTTCGGGTGTCTAACTTATTCTCTTTCAATTAGAATTTGATCGTCTTTCTCAAGTCAATAGACATAACCTAATGCTGGAGAATATGTCTGTGCACAAGAGTACACATAAATTACATTGGTACAATGCACCTATGTACATCCCCTCAAATTTGATTGTCAAACAAGCTAAAGGACTATCATTAGAGATAGGGGGAGGGTCATAAAACCCATAGAAATTTGGTCGGACAAGTGTTTATTTTTTTCCTAACCCATCTTATATTTTGATACCTACTTTGTTGGACTCAAATTCAGCGTCTAAGTGTGGAATAAGTGGATTTGTCCAATGACTCTACCAAGGGTGTGTTTGGACAAAGCTATTAATATTACTGTCCCTGTCTTATCAGTTTTTTCTTTTGGAGTTTTATTATATTTGTTTCAAAAATAGACATTAATCATTCATTTTGATGGAAGAAATTTAAAAAGTAATAAAATATGACTAAATGTTTAAAATTTATTGAAAATAAAATTCTTGAAAAAGTTGTTTTTCCTTTTTTAAGATCATATTTAGATTTTTTTTTGAACTTCGATCCATAGATTTAGGCCTTTTTTTTTCTTGCTTCGAGCCGATTGATTATTCTCGAAGCTTTTGACAAAAAGTTATCGCTAAACATCAAATAATTTCTATTGTGTTTAAGAAAAATTAATTTCATCCAGACACACCCTAATTTACATAGCAAATCTTGCTATGAGACAATCGCATTTATTCAGATACTATGTAACGTCGAATTATGCTAATATCAAGCACCCAAATTGCAGTCGTACAATGTATGCGTAAATTCAAAGGAATAGAAGGCTAATGAAGGGGTCGATGGCCAAATCTATGGGTAGAAGGCCTAATTTCTAACTCTATCCAACTCATCTTAATTTATATTTGGTTGAATTATAAATATATAAGAAAAATCTTTGGCCTAAATTATCAGATATGGGTATCACTGTTTTTATTTTTGTCAACTGTTTTGGCATTTTATCGAAATTTGCGTTAAAGATTTTTCATGAATCACCTAACTACAAATAAGAAGTTCAGAAAGCAAAAAATTTTGACTAATAGCACCACACAGTTTATTGAATATAACAACAACTACAAAGATGAATCTACTGTCTTTTGTGTCTTACCGTCGTCTTATTTGGATATTCTTTAGTTATGGGTGCTTATCAACGCGCAATTGTAAGTTATTCGGATGCAAATATAATTGAGATGCGTGACAATATTAGTGAGGTCTTTTGGCCTGGACTCCGTTAATTTAATCTTTGTAATTCGGTTCCAATGATTAATAAATTTTTATTTTGCCAAGGGAAAAAATAATTTCCTTTTCTTTCTTTTTTTTGGCTGTTATTCTTTCTCTCATCTAATCTCTTATACTTTAACTGTAACGACCTACTCCCGCCTCGTACAAAATTATCCGTTTTGGCCGTCAAAAACACCTATGGATTTTTCAGTAGGTCACACATCTCTAAATTGCTCCAGGACGAGCACGGTTGATTATGAAGGTCTATTTGGTTTTGACGCCTTCACGATTTTAAAAGGTTTCGTACAAGTTGGGTTCATTATTATATATAGTATTGAATTTACATCCATCAAGTGATTTGAGACCGTTGACTACCTATTAAACATCCGCCGAGATTTTCTCTCCCAGACGCTCGACTCACAACTAGCACAATAAAATCACAGCCTAACTGGAGTGTCACGTTAACAACTGAATGGAAGAGGAATATTTTGTTTTTTTATTTTACCACTCGATCGCATAGTTCTTTTCATCAGGAACTTACACGTGGAGTTGGACTGGGTCTTCCATGCATATTAGTAAAGTTAATTTGTTTTTGCGGATTAAAAAAGGAAAACACTGTGGCTTGGGACTGATTGCATGAATATATATATATGTTATGACTCTTGGGTTAGGACAATGGCAGTGGAATATCTATATCTATACATATAATATGCATGGCTGTTTTTAATAGTGAAAGCAAAATTTCAATTCTCAAAACTTCATGTTTCCTAACTAACTTGGGTCCCCCTATCATTGCGAATCCTTTCACGTCACTTTTTGATCTAGTCAACTCTCTCTCTCCCTCTCTCTCATATGAAAGGCTCTAACTCTACACACAAACACATAAACATACATACATATATATATATATATATATATATGGATATATTTCACCTACCTCCCTTGAGGTTATTGACAAATGCACTACCTTAATCTCCCGTGGTTTTCATAATTACACTATTTTTCTTTGTTTTACAAACTATTCTTCCAACTCCCTGTCATTAACTTTCTTCCATTAACTGTTAGAATATGTTGACGTCACCGTGCTATAAAGGCATATTGGTGATCCATAAGATAGAGAACAAAAAACTTAAAAAACAGTTAATATGCAATACCCAACAGAAAGTAAAATGAAATTCATAAAACATATTTTGTTATGCTTGCGAGGTCTTTTGTGCAAAATGTTCGTACTTTGATGTTGATATTTCGTAATGGAAGGAAATAAGCAAAACAAATAAAAATCATAAAAATTGTGCATAGACCACTCAATATTTCTTTCTTTCTTTCTTTCTTTCTTTCTTCTTCTTCTTCTTCTTCTTCTTCTTCTTCTTCTTCTTCTTCTTCTTCTTCTTCTTGTCTTTGACAAGGTGTTTGAGATTTTGCCTAAAGTAGTATTCCATGGATACGTATATTAGCTCTCGTCCTACATATGTCAAGTAGTTATCCAATTTTAGCCATGAGGTATCCATACTTACCACCCTCTTCTCTAGGGTCTCCTTATGACTACTCATTGACACAACTAATTGCTCCTCAAAGGTCCTTACCTTCTCCTCGAGTTCTTCTACCTGAAAGATTCTTTTTTATAGTCGAGGTATCATGTCGTTTTTGGGATTATCCCAATCTAATACTGACTATTGTTGAGCGCACTATATTGCATACTAACGTAGCGCAATGTACTCAATTTGACATTTATGCGTAGGCAAATCTATTGTTCTAGTTAATATTGCACACATAATTGTCTTTGTTCCATTTCAGGTTTTCGAGTGCTAAAAGCATGTCCAAAGGCTTCATTACGACTAAAAGGCCTCGAGACCATTTACAACATTGATAAAAGTGCAAATGAAAAGTCCGGGAATGATAAAAGAGAATCCGGAATGAAAGAAGAAAAAAGCTACAAAAATTGAAGACAAACTCATTCTCTATCAATAGAAGAATCGCCTATTAATGCTTACCAATAGAGATAGAAGTTCAAAATCGGACAGTACACTTTCCTATCGATAGAGAACCCTTCTATCGATAGAAGATCATTTTTACTTAAGAAATAGACTTCTCTATCGATAGAGCTCGTCTACTGCACAATAAATGTATATTTTGGCATTCTACTCCTCACCACCTTTTGGGATGATTTTGCCCCGACTTTTGCTTTAGAAAAGGATGTAGGGGGTATTTTGAGCATGGTTTTATCCCCCTTAGGCATGTGTATGGGAGAGATAAGTGGATCTCACCCCCTTTTGTATTGCATTGTAATTGAAAAACAAGATATACAATTTTCTACCTAGTTTTTATTCTTTCTTGAGAGCTTCTCTCTCTAGTTCTTGGTGATCTTCATTTTCCCCTGAGATTTTCATCAAGTGTAAGACATTATCTCATTTAAGAGTAAGTTAATCTAATGTTTAGTTTACTTGTGTTTATTCCATTACTTTAGTTTTCTGGCAAGTTGCTATTGTATATTGTTTTTCCACTGATTCTTAGTGTTAGTTGGTAAATCTATCCTTATTATTAGTTTAACATGTTCCTCTCTATTATTTTCATATTTATTTTCTCCTTCACAAGCATGAGTAGCTGAATTTTCATAAGCTAGGTCATAGGATGAAATTTAACTAAAACTCACTCTTATTCAATATCTCCTAACTATTTTACAAGTTTATTCTCAAATATATTCAAATTCTTATTTTTAGAAACAAAAAGGAAGAGTTAAGCTTTTGCTTAGTTATTGTCATATTTTTTGTATATCTAATACTTAAGCATATGTCCTCCCTATTTTAGATCACATTTTCTTGAACTTGAATAGATTTGGAAACACATCTCTTGAGCAAAAGACTGATTTTTCATTAATTATTTTCCGACCTAGAAACCTTAATTGGAATCTAGGTTGAGTTATAAGATGAGATATTGTTTAAAGTGGGTTTGATATTAAATGGATTCCGAAGATTAAGCTTATTTCTTTAAATCTCGTTACATTCCCTCACTTAGTTAAAATAGTCATTAATCATCATTACCAAACTTTGAGGTTGACGTCCGAAACGTCAGAAAAAATAAATTTGCGAAGTCTCTTAATCTAACTACTTTTCTCCGTGGATTGATACTCCGGACTCTCCACTATACTAGGAAAGTCCTGTTTTATGAAAATTAAACCTTGACTTAGGCCGGCGCCCCAATGACGCACTTTTGCCGGCCATTCAACTATCCATGGGGCCCTGAAGTTAACGATTGATAAAACCTCCAATGGCCCCTCGTTATTAGTTTTGGCGGAATTCGACCTCATGACCTTGAGGGGACAAGTCACGTAGTCACCCTTTCTCCTTTCACGAAAACATATGAGTAAAAGTCTGTAACTCAGCTCTTGGGCTTGTTTGGACCCACCAACACCTCTTATAACCTGTCGAGCCTTTCCGTCACGACTCTCGCTATCCTTTCAAGTCAGGCCTCCATTGGTACCAGTGAATCCTTCGTAGATGCTTATTTTGCTTGACAACACTACCACCGTAGTTCTTACCAAAGTCATCCCTAGAGGTAACCATGTATGCTTGTCAAGATCTCTGCTATGATACCAACTGCTATGGTCCAAGATTTTCACCACTTGTGCACCGTGTGATACTTAGGCAAGTGACTCCCAAAATGCCCAAGTCAGCCTTCCCACTGAGCTATCTCACTCAATCCATACAAGTAAGACACTCACTCACTCACTCTATGACAAGAGATTTGGGGTAAAAAAAGCTCTTCGCTGTAAAGAATCACTATACAAGCTATACTCTTACAAGTGTCACTCTCCCTGACAATTGTCCTCACAAGCTCTCCAGCTTACACCCTTTTAAGCTCTCAATCTCTTGGATGCCTCTCTCTAATTCTATGTACTCTTGTATGATGGATGAAAATGAGACCCCACGTTTATTTATGGGCTTCAAGGAGCTCCTTGGAACTATCTTGAGACTGATACAATCTATCATATCCTAAAATATTCCATACATAGCTAATACAAGATAGAATTGCCTACAACTTTATAATATTCCATAACCTTCTAGGATCTTTTTTTTTTACCAGTCCCTCTAAGATCTTCTTGAATCCTCAAGTTGCTTCCAGCATATTTCGCAACATTCTGTACGTTTCCAAAATTCTCTAGTCGCATCCACGTCTACGACCTTTCGAACCTTTTTGGAATCCTCAACCTCTTTGGAATTCTCAAAGTTGACTAAAACATTCCAAATCTTTTCAGACTCTTTCGCAACATCCTAGAACCTTTTTCAAGCATCCACCAACTTTTAAGAGCTTCTAATGTCATGAAAGTTGACAGTTCGCGACACTAGTCTTGTAATCCCCTCTTTGTTTTTATTTGGTTGGTTCCTTGCCAACATTGACGTGTTTTTGCTTTTCTCGGAGTTGTACCGACATAATTATCGGTAGCTCAGGTGCCAACCTAGGTGGGATTTGAGTGTCGTTTTGATACTCTTTCGCTTGTCCATTTAATATTTATAATTTTCATTTTAAAAATTAATAAACTTTTCTTCTCCCGATCAAAAAAAAAAAAAGAAGAGAAAGAACATCAACGTATTTGGGATATTATTTTCCCGCAATTACTTTTTCCACGTCCTACCATTTACTCATTGTACTTAGAGTTTTTGAGTTAATAATATTTATTTTGGCCCATACAAATCAAACCTAATTATAACTTTAATACTATATGTGATTGTGTGTGTGTTTTTTTGTATACGTACGTGTTCTTGATAGTTCCACTTCGTAGTTTTATATAGTGTTTCTTAATTTAAATTGGCAATTACTCATAAAACTAAAATCACCTTAATGAAAAACTGACATAGAGAACCTGAAAAATACAGATCAAAAGCATTGAATATTACATCTCGTTTTGTACATAATGCGAATGCAAATTAATCATCCCTTTTGCAGCTATTTCGTAGATGGATTATGTTATCATAATAGTATGTATACAAACAAACAAACAACAGAGAGAGAGAGAGAGAGAGAGAGAGGGAGAGTTCAAACCTTTCACACACACACACACAAAAACTAAATACTAAGCAATATCAAGAAACAAGGCGTGGTCTTCAAGAA
This sequence comes from Arctostaphylos glauca, assembly GCA_019985065.2. Lineage (NCBI taxonomy): Eukaryota > Viridiplantae > Streptophyta > Magnoliopsida > Ericales > Ericaceae > Arctostaphylos > Arctostaphylos glauca. Next base: position 5,834,060 of record JAHSPW020000008.1, read on the forward strand.
GAACTTCAGGCCAAAATGAAGAGGGTCCACCTTCATAGCTTGAAGTACTACAAGCATCCCCCATATTATTGGTAATGGAAGTCTCGGTCAACGGCGGAGCTGCCATCGCCGCTGTCGGTTGTGGAGGAGGAGATGGAGAGGAGGTTGAAGGAATATTCCATATCGAAGTTGGTGAAGAATTCTCTCCAAACATGTCCTTGTTCATAGGAGAAATTTGATATTGGCAATTAGGAACTTGTAAATCAGGCATATGGGTAAAAGGGATGGATTCATGATCAATATTTCCAAATTGGGTTGTGTTCATAATCCCTTGGCCATCTTTCATTGAAGAGAGAGAATTCAAGAGATTATCATAAGTGATTTGATCCATGTTGTTTGGGAAATTAGGAGCCATGGAATTAGGAGGTTGGGGTTGAAGGAGATACTGGAGGTATTGAAGTTTAGCCATTTGAGCAGCTTCTGATTGCAGTCTCACTGCTTGTTCTTCCCATGTGTGGTTTTCAATGAGCTCTTTGAGATTAGCCAAAGCTATGAGATGTGGGAGGCTTGAGAAGATGTCGGTTCTCGGGCGGTGAGTCATCGGATCAAAACCCATTTGAATCAACTTCTTCTTCAAATGGGTGTTCCAGAAATTCTTGATTTCATTATCTGTTCTTCCCGGAAGGTGAGTGGCAATTGCAGACCACCTTTTAATTAAAAAAAAGAACACAAGAAAAAAAGTAAAGTGAGCAGTTACTCTAGGTACGTGACAAGTTTTGACTTCATCACATCCAAATAATATAAAGTTGTCATTTTTTTGTTTTTATTAAATTTCTTTGCATTCATTAGTTTTGCGTCTAATTTTTAACACATATTGAAAATTCGCTAAAGACGAAAAATAATTCAAAATGGAAAAATTATTTTGCCTTTTCTTGAATTTGCCAAAAATGTAGTTAATATTTATGTATTTTTCTGAAATCTCTCGTGAAAACAAACCAATCACAACAAATTGATATAAAACAAAAAATCAAAACAAATTATACAAAAACTGACAAATTGGATTAGCAGAGTTATTTTGTAAACACAGAAACCACCTACAAAAAGATCATGAATGGACGAGATTCTACAAAGGGTGTTGTCCATCCATGAACTTTCTATGGTTGGTTTCCAAATCTGTCAAATTACTCTAATTTTTTTTTTTTAAACAGAAGAAGAAGAAGAAGATGATGATGATGATGATGATGATGATGGGGATCTAGATTAGTACTTGTTGCCAAGGATGGAATGGAGATTGAGAATTGTCTGCTCTTCTTCTTGTGAAAACTTCCCTCTCTTTATATCCGGCCTCAAGTAGTTCGTCCACCTCAATCTGCAACTCTTCCCGCATCTATTAAGACCTATCAAAACAAATCAAAAAATAAGCTTAAATATAGAGAGATTGGATTTTCTGAATCATCAATGGAAGGAGAGCTATCCACAATATATGAAACAATGTTAGATAAGTCTCCGAGGGGAGAGAGAGAGAGAGAGAGAGAGAGGAGATACCTGCTAGTTTAGGGAGGGCTCTCCAGCTGCCATGGCCATTTTTGTCGATATATTTGACAAGTTTCTGATCTTCTTCAGGAGTCCAGGGTCCTTTCTTGAGGCCACTCTCATCACAACAAGGAGATCTTCCCATTTCTTCCCTATGCTATCTGTTTCTTTGTGTTTCCCAATGGTTTGGTTGCCTCCCCCACCACTACCAAAGTCTCCAAGGGGTTTACTATATATACACACTACAATTTACACACTCTCTCCTCTGTCCTCTTTTTGTACACCAATACATTGTTAGCTGACGTGGGTTGCCTCCCATTTCCTTGTAGACCAGCATGTACATGCCTTCTTCCATTGGGAAATGACTGATCTATCCCTCTAGATTGTTCAATAAACATATATACATGTATGACTTTATTCTTAAATAGGTCGCATAGTTTTGTCCATTTATTTAGCCCCCAGAAGAAGAGTTGTCCATTTTGAAACGTAAAAGGACAAAATCTTTGATTTTCCAAAATTGTCCTTCTCTAACTATTTAAAAGTTCAGGCCTTATTTAGTCTAACCATATTATTAGATTACTTAATTATTAAATTACGAAGTCCCCTTGTACGATTTAATTTTTTCTAGTCAATTTTGATCGTAATAAATGTGTCTTTCCTTTGACTTGGAAAAAAAAAATTTAGAAAGACGGTTATAGCCCTCATTGTGGATAATCTCAAGGTATTTGACGAATAATTGAAGGACATTATTATTATTTTGCATTCTTCAATAATTATAACTCATAGACTCATAGATCGGGTTTGTGGTTATGAGCCCACCTATTCAGCTCAATAATCTAATTCAAGTATCTTGTATTATTGGCTCTCCTTGGAGAAAACAAATTCAACTGGAACCTTAGCCCATGTAGGGCCTAATAAAACTAAAGGACAAATTTGAAAATTATCATGAGAGAGTAATCATTGTATATCCTAAAACTTTTGAAAGTTCCTAAAATGGTCATCCATTTTGGGAAGGATGGAGTATATGTCTCCCTTGTGGCATTTTGGGTTCTATTATTAATAATGCTATACAAAAACAAAAAATACTTGTAAATCCTCTTACAAAATGATGTGCATATTCCACTAGTAAATGGTAAAATTAATCCCTCAAAACTAGTTGACATTGTTTTGGGAATAATTTCAAAAGCCGGACATCTCGTCTATCCAAAAAAAAAAAAAATTAAATATCCGAATTTGGTTGTCCTAGCGTTAACGATAGTGACACTTAACTTTAAAAAACAATTAGTACACAAGGACAAGATTGGAATACCACGCCCTGATTATTTTTATGTTAATATCGGATAGTAATTAGTCCACGTACGTTCAAAGCAAACAAACAATATTAAATTATAATCAATATTAAGCTCAAAGTCGTTATCAGGTAACAGATGTCAACTCCCCTTTGGTCAATAGGAACATATTCCATGCACGCAACACACATGGCAACTATATTTTCTTATGTCATTTGATTGCAATTTGCATGGGATACGTTTATAATCATATATTCATATCAATTACAAAAGTTCTACGTTATACATACATACATATATATATATATATATATATATATAAAGTACCTTCTCTCTCTCTCTCTCTCTCCAACTTGAGACTTACAGCTGTGCTTCTTTCATGGTCTTTATAAATACGAAATCTCTCGGGCACTATTAATTCTTATAGGATTGGTCTATATTGGATAAAAGTCTTCATTTTAAACGGGTTCTGCCGTGGTGGGTGATAGAAGTAATTATTCAAAAATTAATTTAAATATTTGTAAATTAATCTCAACTGGGATATGAAAAATGATTTTGGCTCCTCTTTCAATCATGCACCCCTGATCTTAGGTTAGTCTATCCTGGGCTTGTCCTGTTACTCACAAATCACATTGCACCTTATTAGGCCTTTCAATTTTTTTACAAGCTCAATCTACCTAGTTTTATCAAATAATCATCGATTGTTCTTTTGGGTACCGTCACGTCATGTTTTTTTATTTTTTTATTATTTTATATTTATAAAATATTTACGATTAAATATAGTAAGAGAAAACGTAGCTTTGGTTTAAGACCAGTGAATAATTATTCTAGTTTATAAGAAGAATATTGACCACCAAATTTAGGTACATACCATTAAGCACCAATTGATGTCTAGCTAAAGTTATGGTTTAATGGTCCCAAACCAATATAGTAATACTGTCATAGAGATTAACGAATAGTAACGTAAATCAGTAAAAACATCATATTATATATATCATAATGTTAACCATTAATTCATCTGAGGAGAGAAACAACTATATTATTTATATTTAAAACACCTGTTTTTACGTGTTACTAGATTTTCCTCTATAAACGCGTTCAACGCGTAAATATAGTTTAATAAAATTGTACCATGGAGTTTTGACAGGAGAATATCATAGTAAATTCTTAAATCTCCAAGTCATCTAATTAAAAACTTAAAACTTGGTTAGACAGATAACATTTATCCTAATCCGTTCTTCCCTGGTTTAGAATCGCCCTCGAAAGAAAGCTTAGAAGCTACTTAAAAGCACGATTCGCGGGTGTGTTACTAGTAATTTTTTATATCAACTTAACTAAATATTATTAAGTTTATGTTAAAAATCTCAGAACTAGCACAGCTGGCATGGTAGTTAAAGCTTGAAATTTAAAAATTTTCTCTCTTTTAATGTCTCGGCTTAAAAATTTTCTCTCTTTTAATGTCTCGGCTTTGAAACTTATCAGATGCTATCAACTTTTACGGGACTAGTCCATACATAACATTGCTCCGATTTTAATCGCGGCCCCCGTTAGAAGACGGTGGGATTGATCCTTCAGAGATTAATCGGTGTGCATGTAAGATGGTCCAAACACTCTAATTTATTTAAAAAAATACAAGGAATCTCATAAAGTCTTTGATCTGATTTTGAACTTGTACTAAGTGTTAGACCAATCTATACGCCCGGCTTTAATTGGTGGCTTTCTTAGTAAACAGTAGAATTAATCTTCGAAATTAGTCAATCTTTTTAACGTGAATGTCTTAAATGATATTTTTTTTATAATCGATATATTCGTTCAGCATGAGATATGTCTCATCTGTTGCTGACTGGTTCTTGAGACCTTGAAGTTAAAGACCTGGCAAATCTCTTGTCATCCCAAGTATATAATTGTCAAAATTCGATCTCAGGATATCTGAGTTAATAACTCATCTCGATCTCTACTCGTACAATCCTTTGTTTTCAAATGATATTAGTAGGCACCAGCAGATTCCCTACCACCTTCCTAATGATTTTCTGGTAAGCCATTCATAGGAATATAGCAATGACTAAAAACAATATGATGATGTTATTACCTGCCTTGCGTCTATGACTGCCCTTTAAATATAGCAGCAGCCACCCCCTCATACCAGTCAAGATTCCTGAAAGTTTTCTAACCCTAATCCGAGATTAGTAATGTTTAACGTCTAACTTCCTCGAATTGTAACATACTAAATAAATCAAATTGTTTATTACCCCAAATCAAATTTAAAAAAAAAAAAATCCAAAATTGGTGCTACCCAAAATCAAATTGTAATCAGTTATGGTGAAGATCAGGACGGCCTTACGAATGAAAGCCAAATTCAAAATTCCAGGTCCGAATATTGAAGATTCCAAAGGAAAATTACAGGCGTTGAGAAGATTGAGTCCAACCGGGGGACTCCTGCGGGTTAGGGCTTTTGTTTGCTGAGCACAGAAGAAAGAGTGCTGGTTTTGGGGGTTGGTTGTGTATGGGTGTTTTTGTATCCTCTGTTTGGCTCGGGCTCCGAAACTTCGTCCCGATTAATATCTTGTCAACAATCCGGGTCGTCGAATTTGAGTCCGACCCAAGTTGTAATATGTGTTTTTCATCAATATATTGTTTCGTTTGTCAATTAAAAAACATAGGACTCGCTTGTTGCCAACAGTGGATCTCTACATTAATCCTTGTAATTCCGTTCTGGAAAAAAATTTCGCCGATAAAAAAAACACTTTTAATCAGTTTTGGAATTAGTTTTTTTTTCCAGAAACAGGAGCAAGTACTGTGCAAAATAAACTTATTCATGAAACTCTCTCTCTCTCTCTCTCTCTCTCTCTCTCAATTTTCCCTCCAACAATCAGAACACAGGAGATGGAAAAAACTTTGGTATCATCACAGCTGAAATGAGGACTTACGCTAGAGATATGATAGAGACATGAAGGCATCAGCGATGTGATGTTGACCCATTTGACCAGTGAGGGAGCTGGTTAGAGGGGAAGTTGGTGCAGCAAATTTGCCCTTCATTTCTACCACCTTTCAAACCCCGATGTACACTTTCTTTCGTAATAATTATTTAGTGCTCCTGCCCCCATGACCTAACTTTTTACAATAATCATACGTGTGGAACCTGCTCTCAAGTACATATCGAATACAGAATCTCATACAATGTTAATTAGATTATGCAACAAAAGCTTACTGAATAATATCTCCTTTCTTTCAAATACTTATCTGGGGCTCCCGGCCCCCTGCATCACCTAACATATGTCAATAATTCTTGTAAATGGATTTAAAAAAAAAAAGTTAAACTCCTCGATGTGCAACTGAACACGTGACCTCTCTAATTCATCGGAAATCTAATTTTGCAGAAGAATATACCGTCAAATGACTGTCTGCCTATAGTCGACAAGAAGACTACGATTGATGATTATGTTTGTACTTAATTAACCAGTATAACTCACAAATCTTAACTGCTAATATAAAATTACGACATATATTTATCCATGTGAGTGCTTCTCCTCCAATAGAAGTTCTCCCTCATTCAATTTGAATCCTTCTCTATCACTAAATTCCATATTTGAAATGGATTAAATTTTCATAGAATTGGCCCCTAACAAGATAAGTTTTATCTGGACTATCCGAATCTTATCTATTATAGTTGGCATTTAATTAACATGTTAACTCCTCGTTACGGGTCGAATTGACCTAGGACTTTTCATTGTCGTCTATTAGGAGCTAGTCCTGACTATTCGGATCTGAAACTTACCCTCATTGCGTTAGAATTCAGTCAAGGATCTTTAACCGCCTTTCTCTTTAATTTCTCTTGTTCGGTCAATCTCCTTTCGCATTTAGAATGGAGAGTTTTAGATCTTGTGTTACAACCCTAAAAAATGATAAAGTTTTGTCGTCGATACGGCATGTATCACCATCGCCGCCAACGACGCAGTTCACAAAAGGGCGACTTGGGACACTATACACATTGCAGTAACCAGCATAGTATAAGGAGGGGTTTTCCCCCCTTCACCCTCTTCTTTGTCGAGTCTTGATCGAAATTTGAATATGACTGGATTGAGCTCGCTCAATCTGACTTTGAGATCTTCTACCTTAATCCTATTGCACCTTAATTACGTACCTAGGATGGACTCAAAATCGTGATCTATTTACCTTCACAGAAACTCTCTCAATAGTTCAATTATCAAGTTGTATCTGACCTAGAAGGCATAGCAGTATTTATATAGGCAACGATAGGAACTCCAGGAGAAGTATAGGCTGGGCGTCCTATATAATTCGGAGTTTCTGGTCCAATCCGGATTAATTCTGAATTATATAAATTATAATTCATACCACTACAGAATTATAATTGCACTCCCCTCCCATATCTCAAAATTATATTTCGAGTTTCATGTTATTAAATGCTTATTTATCTCCCCACGTTAAGATTACAGATACCCATTGATTAAAATAAATTACTAACAATTTATTTAATTAACATCTATAAAATTCCTTGAGACCTCCCACTTAACTTATTCGTTATGTCAGATATTAATATCCATCTGCAGGGTTTGACATAATCGAATCTTATAAGTTTCCTCAAGGGGATATCATCAATCCCTATAAAGAGACTTGGATTCCATTAATAATTAATAGTTGTCATACACTTAATATTGTGACCCAAGTCATCAAGACTATTGGCCCACAAGACCTCACTTTATAATGAATCAAAGTCAACAATATTAAATGTATACATCGATTAATTATCTTTGGATTAAGAGTACAAGCACACATAATAACTATGAGGTGTAAATTGTATTATATTGTCAGTATAAATACAATTACCTCAATGTGGTCATGTCCAATACACACAAAGTGTACTAACACAGTGAGTTAAAACTATACCATTTTCCATAGTCAAGACAGACCTACTGAAACATGGTGTTATAGTCCTACTGGTGGTGTGTCCAATTCCACCTAAGACCGTGAACCAAAAACTTATATTCTACAAGAACCGATAATTTGATCTTCTATGTGTAAGTCAAACTCTACACATCAGATTATCTACTATGTGGAATAAGAGACACTCATGCATAATATGATAAGATATAATGCAAATATTTACCCATAAATATTCTCATCAAAAAAGAAAATAATTGTTTAAATAATTCAAATAAATATTAATCTATTACATGAAGTCGTGACTTTCAGTATAAAATCCTAACAAGCAGATGGTTTGATCCAATATCATGCTTCGGTGGGGAGATTCTTGGGTGGCCCCAAATTCCGTCCAAGAGCTAATGCGATTCTGGCTAGATTCAAGATTTTGAAATGTATGTGGAGTCTCGAATCCGAATTAGACTTCCCAATTGCAAATGGCAAACCCTCTAGCTACTCCTGCAAAACACTCAACACTAAGTTAGTGCCGACTAAGGTTGGATCTCCGGCGGGCATTCTGACGATCAAATTAGCTTTTAGTAAGAGCAAAAGCAACTTGAAAGTAGAATCTTAGCGCGAGCGTGCATGCATCTGTAGTAGGAATGCCACTAGAATATTTATAGTGTAGAGGACCAACTGCCTGCTGTAGGCTTCGGTCGATAAAATAGCGTCGTGGCCCGGGAACCACGGAGGTGCTGTCACGTGTCTCATACCCGTGCGAATCAGGCGGGCATGCCTGCACGTCCACTCGAAAGGCAGAGAGTATGTTCCCACGCGCCATGGCCGAGCGTGAAGCGTTAGACATCTTGGCTGAGAGACAAGAGGAGTCTACAACGCTCGACTACTTGGCCGCTATTTGACTGAAGGACTATACCAAGGGTCATTTAGGACAACTTGGCTCATACGCTGAGGGCAAACTATGTAGCTAATTGGGCCTAGCCCAATTCACCCAAACCAATTGAGCCAAGGATGATCGTGGCCGAAGGTCCACTGTTGCATATTTTGGCCTACCACAATATCCCCTCAATTCCTATTTTTTTAGAACCGGCTGAAAAGAGGGATTGATCAGTTTGAGGCCAAAGCCTAATGTCGAGGGCATCCACTGCAGAGGGGTTCCTTTCTGCTCGAAATGTCGTTTTTCGAGATCTCGCCACGTGTCACATGATTTAACGGTCCAAAGCAAAACACTTCGTTTTTCGCATGCAATGCCTCGTACTCCAAAAGTAAAAAGGGTATGGTAATTCTTTTCAAAAGAAAAGTTGTGCAAATTGGTATTCTCAATTAGTGTTTGAAATTTAATTTGTGCAATTTGTTGTAGAGCAAACCATGTCAATTGGCAGTGGGATCCCGCGAGCACATTATCGCTCATGGTACGGTTTATGAGAGAACAGGACCACTAGAAAAAATCCACACGGTTCCCTATAAATCCGGTGCTTTTAGAAGAAAGAATATTCCTCTTTTCATTCTCTTTCTAAGACATCAATTCAAAAAGCTCTCAATCGATCCTTGGCATTTTTGTTTTTTCAACCATCCAATACTTTTTTATGTATGTTCATAAGTCGAGATTCTTCGTTGTAAACTCGTCTCCTGCTTTTTAATCTCTTATGCGCGTTTTTTATTGTTCACTTGTATGTTTCTTCAGAACCGCCACCTGGGATTGTTACATCAGCCTTAGAAATTGGCCGAGTGTCGCATTTCATGGCCGAGTACCAAGTATTTATGCCGACCACTTCGTTTATGACGCCAAGCATTTAGCCTTAGCGGTTTTTTAAGACATGCCCCTTTGAATAGGATATCCGAGCCTGAAGTGGATTCAGCTCAAGTGCTATCGTCTCACTCCGAAAAGCGAGGACCGAGTGGTTCTATTAGACTGCCGGAGGATGACGCACCAGTCAGTAATTGGTACGCCCGTTTCTTCAATGACCCAAATAGTTTAGGGGCTTTCGACAGACATACAACATTCTCACCATTGTCGTCATTAATCTGGTTCGGTTGAGGGATAGCCCTGTCGTTGATGATCAATAGCTCGTTATGCCTTTGATGGCTATCATCGAGGGGGCCGTTCGGTTCCCCGTCCATCCATTCCTTCGGCAAGTACTATCTACTCTCCAAGTGACTACTTCCCTAGTCACGATTAATTTTTATAGAATAATAATGGGAATAGTCGAACTCATGGAGAGATATAACCTAGCCTTCGGGATTGAGGAATTGTTTTACGTGTACTATGTCGGTCACAACACAGTGTCAAATGGGAGATTTCTTACTTGCCAAACGGGGCATCGTCGACTGATTCAAAATTTGCCAGACTCCAATAAGTTTGCCAATGACTTTGTCACAGTGAGAGGGGAGCTCGAATTTGCTCCCGGCAAGCCCTGCACACACCTAGTACCCTGTGTAATAGGATTTTCTGGTAAGATCGGTCTTTATGCTTTTATTTCTACAATTGTTTTTGCTCGGTTTCTGATGGAAGCTCCATCTTTTGCAAGGAAGCACGTGATCGATTGATTGAAGGCAAGAGCACAGCAAACTCAGATTGATCGGCTGCTTGCAATCCATAGGCGACACAAGAAGTGCACCATCCTACTCGGGTATATAAATTCTTACAGGTCGTCCCTGAGATCTCGCAGGGATTCGTCGAGGAGTGCTAGTGACATCAGTGCCAGAGATTCAAACGACCCCGAGCACTCTGAAGGCTACCGAGCCCCCTCCACTCTCAGTCCAATAATTGGTTCTCATCACAGTCCTCCCTTGGGAATTATACAGGAGCCGAGGGATCAATCGACGCTTGATATCGTGATATCAGTGTCCTTACATACCCACTCATCCAGCTACAGTCGTTCTACTTTATCCGACATCAGTAATCCCGAGCTCCATAAGCTTTTTGGGGACACTGACTTAGGCAAAGGCTTTTTTGCAGATGCTAGGGAAGAAATGAGGCGAGTGAGGGACACCTTGACATTAAAGCTGACGGGCTGCTCCAGTGAGCCGAGTGAGAATCAGTCAGGCCCGAATAAGGGAGCCTCCAACTTGTTAATAGCGTTGATCTAGTTGGGGTCGGCCTCGATGCCCCTTCTCATGACAAGGTAGCCCATAACTTTTCTTGAGCCAATGTCGAAGGTGCATTTTTCGGCATTCAGGTGGAGCTTGTGTTTCTGTAGGATACCTCTTGATGGTGCGCTAGGTGGTCAGCCTCATACCTACTCTTGACAACCATGTCATCAGTGTAGGCTTCCATCGTGTCGCCAATCTGTTCATCGAACATTTTGGTGACCATGCGTTGATAGGTAGCCATTGCGTTCTTGAGGGCGAAGGCATCACCCTATAACAGAGCAACCCTCAGGGACTGATGAAAGTAGTTTTTTCTCTGTACGGCTCATGCATGGCAATCTGGTGATAGTCTTGGTAGGCATCCATGAAGCTAAATCGAGCATGTTCGGCCGTAGCATCCACCAATTGGTCTATCCTTAGCACAAGGAAGCAATCCTTGGGGCATGCGTCATTAAGATTTGTGTAGTCTACAAAGACGAGCCATTTTCTATTCTTTTTCTGCACGACCACCGTGTTCGCAAGCCGGATTGAATACTAAACCTCCTGTATCACCCCAGCCTCCAGTAAACGGTTGACTGCTTCAATGGAGGCGTCAGTGTGGGTTACAGCCAACCGTCATGGCTTTGAATCACTGCTAGACGTGAGGGATCGACGTTGAGTGTGCAGCAAATAAATTTGGGGTCAACCACTGGCATTTCGTATGGTGCCCATGTGAACACCTCCCAATTTCACCAGAGGAAGGCAATCATTGCTTCCCGTTCGGCAAGTGAAAACGTTGACCCTAACATAAAAGTTCTGTCAGTGTTTGAGTCATCGGCTGGCACTGGAACCAAGTCTTCGACGGCTTTCTCTGCAACTGTCGTGTCGACGTCCTCGAGTACAGGATTGTTCGGCACTTCTACCTATTAGACTTGCCCCGAGCAGACCTTACTCTTGATTACCATCACATAGCACTTTTTGGCAGCCAGTTGATTGCCTAGAATTTCTTCCTGCACCCAAGTCCCCATAAAGCGGAGGACTTGGTGGTAGATGGAGGCAGATGGAGGCTACAGCTCCCAGCTTGTGCAATCATACACGGCCGATGATGGCGTTGTAAAGGCTCAGCACATCCACCACCACGAATTTGACTTTCACAATTCTAGGAGAATGTTGTTTGGTCGACGAAATATGAATCGAATTCTTTTTATGTAGAAATATCCAGTTGGCTAACTTTCATAATTTCAATTACTAATCCTTTTTGTATCTTCGCGTTCCTAACCATCCACTCTTTTTTATGAATCCTTTGTTATGGTAATACAGATATGGTAATAGATAGTAAAAACTCCATACCATAGAGTTGATCTTTTAAACCCGCTTCAAGTCATGATGATTAATCAATCTTGGGAAGAGCCGGTACGGATAGGAAGCTTGATTTTTCCCAACGGCCGTACGGGAGCAGAGTTGTACCTTACTAGTGGTAACTTGGTGGGCACAATTGGCTTCCTTCAAGAGGAGTGCCTTGAATAGGGAATAGTACATGATCTCGACCGAACTCCCTTGGTCTACTAGAATTCGACAAACAAGGGAGGTGCCAAGGGTGAGCGAAATGACCAAAGCATCATTGTGGCATTTGGAGACGCTCCAGATCTCGGTCGGAGAAGGAAAGACTGCCCTTGTCCACATTATCTGGATGCAGACGTTTGGCGCCTCAGCTTACTATCATAACTTGTTTTCCAGAGGTTGCTTGTTTATTTCAGCCCGAAGGCTCTCTTTTGCGGTTGCATCCACCATTCTGTGGATCACGTCGATTACTCTGACCTTAGCACTATTTTCTTTCTCATGCTCAAGCTGAGGTCTGGCTTGTGTCTTCTCTTCATCTATGTATTCCTTGAGGTGGCCTTTGAATACCAACCTCTCAAGAAAATTCCTCCATGCTCAGCACCTAATAGTTAATTGCCCTTTCTCCCTGTGGTAAGAGCATCAATAGGGAAAGTCGGGAGTCCTTCTTAGATCCCCCAGTGGCCTCCTTGGCCAGTTGGACGTTGTTGATATGGCAATCACAAGGGCTACTATCTGGACAAAGGGGAAGATCAACCTACCTAGAGTCGTTATTGATGATTTCATCTGGAATATCAATGTAGTCAGATCCTTCAAGATGTAGTCTTGATAACCACGGTGACTGGATGACTTTCTAGCGACGGGGAAGTTTAGGAATATTTTCTTTTATTTTCGATTTTTGTTTCATTTCTTTTCTTTTCTTTTCTTCTAGGTTTTTTGCTAGTACCTTACCAACTGGGCTGCCATTTGTAAGAATCGGGTTTTTCTATGTTAATATATTATTTTTTTGCTGATAAAAAAAACTTTTTTAGCTCGAAGAAGTCATAAATAAGAGCACAACAGAACATGTTGCACCCTAGAAAGCGCCCGTCGCACCTAACCACTAGCTATATGGTTGCATCGGTCCATAATTACATGCATGTGTTCATGGACGTACGAACCATATGCATGTACGTATCAAAATAAAGTTTGTTATTTTATTTAAAATATTTAACAATTATAGGATCCCCAATTGTCTTAGCTACCTCTTAAAACCTAATTAAAACTGATATATTTAATTAATAATTCACATCTGAACTCAGTGTCAAAGTATCTCTATCACTGGCCACATAGAGTCAAACTAACAACGACGACATATAGGAGAAACTTTTCCTATCCCTTCTCTCTCTGTCTCTCTTTCTCTCTCTCTCTCTCTGTGTGTCTCTCTGTCCTCTATTTTCCTCCACTTACCTCATACATTGCTGTCGGCACAAGTTTTTTGTTTCTCATTTGTAGGTTAAAAGTAAAAGAAAACTCATATGAGTACCTTCTTCACGAAAGCTTACTAAAACAACTTCCCTTTGAGAATTTTTTTTTTTTAACTAGAAGAGAAAGAGTAGGGGTTGCCCGTGCCACCACCACACCTGAATCTCAACTAAGTTCGCATCTGAATAGGCAACTATTATTTGCGACTTGAACACCAAAACCAAACAAAGCAAAAGAAACCCGTCATATGTAACCGATGTGCGAATAAACTAATCTGAATATTTTGAATTATTAAAAAACTTATTTGAATCTCACATAAAAATGTGACCGCAGGTGTATCGAGCAATGTTCAAAAGTACTGAATAACTTCTAGAGAGAGAGAGAGAGAGATTGCTTGCTTGTTAAACCAAGGTTGATTGTCGGATGGAGCAGATCCAGACATGAAAAATAAAAGGAGAAAGGAGGGTTTAGTTTAAAAAGAGTATGTGATGTCAGATAGATAAGTATTATATGTTAATAATAATAATTATTTTTATTGTCAGCTAAACAACTGATTTGCTTGCTACTTTGGGTTTCTACCCAATTCATCTAAACTCCGACTTTATATCCCCCCTTACTCGCCACGCACTTGTCCTTTTATGTTTCATTTCATTATCCATGCAGAAATATATGCCCACGTCTACTTCTACGTACTAACACTATTCTATTTCCTCCTACATACATACATACACTTACATGTACATATATATATATATATATATATATATATGCACACACCTATACGCAAACATGATACGCGTACAGAAACTCCATTATGCAAATTAAGATTTAACATTAAATATACAAATTATATTAAGAAAGAAAAGTTGGATTTTTTTTTTTTTGTATCGGTATCGGTATCGGTATCGGTATCTCAATAGAAATATTAAAAGAATCACGGGCTTAAAATTATCACAACGAAAAAGGGGAGAATCGCAACTAAATTGACATCAGGCCTCCAACATGTGATTTTTGGAGGCTTGCTGTGAATTTTTAGTTTCACAAAAGGAAAACAAATAGTCGGCAAAACTCGCTAAGAAAGCCGAGCAAACAAAAATAAAACAAAAACGCGGAGAAAGTTTGAAGGTAATTATGCGGTGAGTGAAAAAAAGGATAACGAAAGTATTCGTGTTGGCCGGTATGAATTTTGAAGTGGTCTTTAAATTTTTTTTTTTTTTTAAGTAAATGTATCGTGTATAATACATGTGCGTAATGTATAGTAAAGCTATATAAATAAATGTATATATGAATATATATATATATATATGTGTGTGTATGTATGTATGTATATGTATGTGTGTGTATATATATTGTATCTCAGTTCCTTAATCAGATAATCAACAAACATGCATCACTTCTTGCAAAAAAAAAAAAACAAACATGCATCACAGATCCTATTTGTTTAATAAACCCTCAAGTGTTTTCCCAAATTCAAAACTTCTAGCATTTCGTCGTCAAGGTCATCGATTCCTACGGTTGTAATATATACATACATACGTACATACATATATACGTCAATATATATATATATATATAGACAGAGAGAGAGAGAGAAAATCTCCTTCTAATGAGGAATCCCTTATTTTTTATGATCCAAACCGTTCAATATGTTTAAAATATATTTTTAAGGGTATCTGCGAGAGATTGGCTCAAAAATATCAAGAAAGATTTGATCGAAGTAGTTTTTAATAAATACTAACAGAAACAATTTTATGAAAAATTACTTAGATCAAACCCTACCTGGTAATATTTTGAGTTGATTTCTCACAGGTGCCCTTGAAAACATGTTTTAAACATATTAAACGATTCAGATCATCAATATTTGATTAAAAAATAAGAAGTCGGGTCCCTCATTAGAAGTCTTATATATATATATATATATATATATATATATATATATATATATATATATATATATATATATATAAGACTTCATATACATTACATTACAATTAGATATTAGATACCATGCTACAGTCCCATAGATTTGTCTCCAAAAACATTCTTAAATTCGAAATCAAGGGTTAAGATTCATTGAGATTTGGAAGCCTACAAACACAAGTAAATCTAGTTCATACCATGCTACAGTCCCATAAATTTTTCTCCAAAAACATTCTCGAATTCAAAATCAAAAGTTAAGATTCATTGAAATTTAAAAATCTACAAATTAACACAAGTAAATCTAATTCATTCATTTTAAATTAATATTAGATTATTTCTAATATTTAAAGAACGATCAATTAGTTCTATTTAATACTCCAATCCGCGCTCTATAATAATTCAAGACATCCAAACTGACTTTCGCATACCTTGACTAATCTTGCTAAGTGGGTAGGAATCATCATCCCCAATCAAATATATATTTGCTTATTTAGAGAACCTAGAGACTACTACAGTGACCTCGCATATTAGTTAATCCAAAACATGCCAACAAATAAGAACCATATATATAAATATGTGTACTGTTTATCTTCTTCCCTGTATTTCAATCAAAATAATAACCTGACATTAGCTTAGACTACTCTCTCTCTCTCTCTCTCTCTCTCTCTCTCTCTCTCTCTCTCGAATGTGATGGTGACAGTTGCATCATTAATTAGGAACATTTTTAAAAACAGAGCAGTATTACACTAATAAATACAGAGGCCACCAAGGACAGTACTAAGAAATACTCTTATATTATACGTGTAGTACACGTGAATAGTATTGGTGACAATAATATAGTGGAGAATTCCAAATACACCCTTGTCAACTACGAATAGTCCAACAACCCTAATTGACGACTGAAAAATAATAAGAACACGTAGGGACAATGAAATCTCTGATAATTTCATCATATCTTTACTAGTTCAATGACAGTTTCATGTGATCAAAAGGTTCCTTTTCTATTACGCCACTCAACCTTACCACCCTACTGCCTTTCACTAATTACCCACAATTTACATACTTGTTCCGGAAACGAATACGTGTCAAATTACGATTTAGTAATATCGACTGTATTGAACGATACGTATCAAGAATCACCGAGTAGTCATAGTCGCTAGGAGCTTAATTGGTTTTGGATCTGCTATTGACATATATATGTATATGTACCGGGCCGATTCGCAGTAAAATTAACATAGCTCCGCCCCGAAAAAATGTACCGAGATGCATCATGGGGCCAAAATGTATCGCCATATAGTATCACGTACCATTCCTAGGTTAAAATTCTGGTTTTACCTCTGCTGCTAATACCACTATACATATTGGGGTGCAGACAACCTTTAACGGTGAGTTCTTTCCGGGAGTGTTGGGGCAGAGCCCCCACGGCACGCAATTTAGTGAGCTGCACAAGGGGTGGAAGCATATAGGTGCTATGATGAGCTATATTTTTGTTTTGTTTTTTATACGTAAAATTTTAGTCCAAGTAATTTTAGTCCATCTTGTTATTTATAGTCCAATATATTTTGTAGTTCGGTTCATTTTTAGCCCAAGGTAAATTAAATTTCTAGTTCCGCGCGCCCTTGGGTGAGTGACTTTTAGGAGCACACCAAGTTGCAGCGAAAACATATTTTTGAAATTGGGCGCACGTGTAATTTCGGCAATAGGACCTTTGAGGTTACAAAGTTTTGAAACAAAACAGAAGAGAGGCGAGAGAAACACAGATTGCGAGAAGACGTGTACTATTGATTGGATTTCATTGTAGACTGTTGTGGCTCCTTTGGTTTTTTCTCGCGTTGAGACTTTTCACATATGTCTCATATCTTATATTTTTTTTCTTTTCGTTTTTCATTACGCATGATTGTTTGCTTATTTTATTCTGTAATTTAATATTGTTCCCAAAATCTATAAGGGGCGTTATGGAATTGAACGGTTATTTGAAAACTCTTAACAATACAAAACCTTGACATGTAAAAAAAAAATTGTTCTGGGTATGTCATGAAGACTAGTCTAGAACCTGATTTCTTCTTAAATCAGACTTGGACAAAAGTCATCAAATAAATTTCTAAAGAAACACTGTTCAAATCTTCTCAATGACTCCTCCTTTGTATGACTAAACTGATGTCCAGTTTTCTCAACCGTTATAACCAGCATTAGGGATTAGGAATAGTTTATCACTTAGTCCACATATATATATATATATATATATATATATATATATATATATATAGAGAGAGAGAGAGAGAGAGAGAGATAATGAAGTAGTAATACAATATAATACACCATGGGGAACATGTATGGATGTTAAAATATAAACAAAAGGCATCATCAAAAATTTGTACTCTACTAAATCATTGTTTTAGGCATTCAACCACTACGTTCTGATTTGTTGGCTTAACTTCCATCGGCAATGACATCAGGTTTAACAGCTAAGGACAATGAAAGACAGTGAGTTTGATAGTTAACCATTATTTATTATACAAATAAATATCAACACATTAAATAAATAATGCAACTTGATATTTAGTCTTGCTTAATTAGTTGACAATCCTATTTAGAATTAAGTCATTTGTTTCTTACAGACTCAAAACATTACCAACTTTATCTTCACCCATGACTTCTCTTCCCTTTGGGAAAATTCATCCACACACTGATAACTGCAAGAATTCACCATTAACTCATCTAAAAAGGTTTTATCTTTTTTCTTCTAAATTAATCTCAACTTAAGAATCCTAATTTTAGATATATCACTTGTTGATATCTAATTTAGCTAAATTTTCGTGTAGTCAAGCTAATGAATTTGAACAAAATAAACATTATCCTGATCATCGAAATATGATCCAGAATGAGCACCCATGGCTTGGTATCTGTGGTCAGGCTCGTATATGTAACGTGGCTAAACACCCATGTGTATTGTAATTATCAACAAACAGTGAGAGGTTGACTTGGCGGTTAAAGTTTGGGATTTAGAAGTATGCTTCCTCATAGGTTTCAGATTCGAAACCTCTCAGATTCTATTAACACTTATGGGACTAGTTCATACAGGATAAAAACTCTGGCTTTAAATGGGGTTCCCATAAGTAGACAATGAGATTGATTCCCCAATGACTAATCGGCATGTGGATGTCTGGAGCTTTATTTTCAGTTTTTTTTTCTACTATTTGCTATTGCGGTTTGTCATGATATGGATGGGCTGGGATTGGTTCTGCTTCTGGTATGGAGTGGCAAATTTGAATTGGTGCTAGCAAGTCTTCGTACAGGTGTTCATGATCCTGGCCTCTTCTTCTTGATCCTAGACCCTAGGACAGGTTTGTGTTTGGTATTATTCTGTTCCATAGGGGCTAGCTGTTGCTCTTATGTTTTGGTATTTCCTTTTGTAATTTACTGGGGCATGGCTATGGATATGCCCTAGCTATGGTTCCCTTTCCCTTTTCTTAGTTGCCCTCTAGCCAACTATTTTGGGCTTTCTAGGGTTTAAACGGAAAATGATAATAAGTCTTTCGGGTGTCAACTTACTTAAGATTTAGTGTTGACCGTACTGATACCAACGTGCTTAGATTCTTGTTAACCTTCATAAGTTTATTTCGAAGATCTATAAATTCTTATCTTTTGCCGAGGAAACAAAAAAGAACTCGTCTAAATGTTTTCCATTGTCAAAATACAAACCGTAGAGAGAGAAGTAAGCCAACATTTTCTCAACAACAATAGAGCCAAGTCATATTTTCACATTAAGTGACTAAAGAAAGGAAAGAAAATGTGTGTTCATACTTTTAGACTCTTCTAAATTTATTAACTCATTCACCATTTTCGGAAAAAATGATACCCAGAAAACAAATTCAATCATATGGTAATTAAAGGAATTACACTAACATACTTGTAAGTAGTCAATGGACCTGTTTTCCTGCTGTCTGGATGATGCCATCACGAACTTGAGAGGTATTAAGCAAATAGAGGTATCTGGACATATAAAGGTATCAATTGCAGTGCAAACGTATCGTGCGTATCGAACGATACTTAAATAGTTGTAACGTATTCAAATCAAACACTAAATTATTACATAACGAGAATAGGAACGGCCATTACGCGATGCAGTTTTCAATTTAACCTGTATATCAAGATATAATGTATTAGAGTAAAAAAAGCGAGACGAATCCACCTATACAACCGATCTAAAATGCTACATGATGATCCCATCTCAAGTTGAATTCCTCTTCACTAAGGAAGCTCGTCTAATTCTCCAGAAAGGATCAATTGAATCCCTTATAAAATGCTCCTGCAATTATCACTCAACGATTTAAGTCCATGTGATAGAATGGATATGCAAGGCAATGGCCTCTCCGTCCAAGTGAGCATGCTCGGCCTGTTTGTGTTGGGCTCATGCTAGGTTGGGCCCTGGGATGGATCTACCCGTAATTGGCCGTGACGTTCGACAATACCGTCTGACGTTCCTCAAGCCCTGTCGGGCTCATGACTCAAGAACAGGCCGAACCTCCTCTTTGCTAGGCACATCGTCTTGGGCCAACAACCTCACAACTCACAGTGTTCAGTCCTGCCACCGAGGGTGACATGTTCGGCTTATCCAGGTGGTGACCTAAGTATTAATGGCATCATTATGGACAACTCCAAATTTCAACTAGGTTTGCACCCGAGAATCCAACTAACACGTACGTGTCACTTGTACATTCTCAACCCATGACCAATATTTTGAGTTCTTGTGCAGCTTAAAGTTTGAAGACATAAGTTTCCCGAGTACGATTTGAACCTAAAAAAGACCCTGATTTGCTAAGCTCCTACCAGCCGACAGCTCTATGGCTAATCTGCAGAGGAACACATGAAGAACAGATCTCTCGTAGAGCTCAATTCCATCCTCGACCCATGACCAATATTATGAGTTTGTTGTACAGCTTAATATTTTGAGAAATACAACATTCATATCTTATTACACTTTCATCAGCTATCACAATCGAGTCATTTCTTGCCATTTAACATTCAACATACCAAAACGATCAGGACACGTAACACTATCGGTTGAAGAGCAGCAGGAACGAAAGCATCTAACATACGGAGTGAGAATCAGTGTAACTGTCATGAATTTTTTAAACACCATTTTTCACTCACACAAATTTCAAAGTGCCTAAATAGCCGTAACAATTCATTATCAATAGTTACGACCGTAAATCAGTACCTGAATCAGAAATAAACTATTAGTTAACGGAAATTGGCAGATACGTATGTGATTTTTAATCTTGCCGGTATACTAATTAAGGCGTAACTGTATCGAAAAAGACAAAACATCAACCGATACGTTCCATAACGACCAATATTTAAGGCCTTGATCATACGACAATTTATTGGGACTCAAATGCAAAATTAGAAACAAAAAACAAATAGCAATAATAATAATAATAATAATAATGAACCCACGACAACACAGCAGTACCTACTCGTCAAAATTTCCCCACCATTTTTACCAACTGCTTTTTTCTTCTGTTCTTTTGGGTTGGTAGTGACCCTAGTCTCTTAAGCATCTATTTAATAAAATCAAAGCCATTAATTAATAGCATATAATTAGTGCAATTATTGCATAGGAACTAGGTCTAAGTGATTAGCTTTAATCTTTACATTATTTAGCCCTAATCCAAAACTACCCCACTATTTAAAAGTTTTAGGCCTACTAATTAACTAGCATTAGCAGGCTAATATATGCTTACATTAAACAGTATGGTCCCGTGCACTTGTCCTATTATGACATGGATCCATGAAATCAAATTTATAATGATCCTAAAATATATAGCTTGATTTAGATGTAATTAGATACATAATTATACACACGTTCTGAGTAGGACTACAGCTAGAGAATATGCAAGAAAAAGATGATGAGCTCATATAGCAGGTGGATGAGAGAAAACAAATTAAGATGATTTGAACATATCCATAAGAGATTTGTCGACATCGTAGGTGTACAAGTGATATGCTTACCGTAGATGATAGCAATTATAAGGGATAATGTGTATCAAAATTGAGAAATAATAGTTCTAAAAGATCTAGATTTATTAAATATTACGGAAAACTATACCTCGACATAACTCATTGGGAAAAATAAATTCACGTAGCCGACCTCAATTGAGTGGAACTTAAAGCTATTGGTTTGACAAACCCATGGAGGACTGGATTAATAAAGTAATGAGGCCTTTAAAATCATGTTAAACTGGAATAGTAGTCTAAGACAAATCATAATCGCCCATTTTATTCAAATTCACTATACCAACGCTCAGTAGTATTACAAGTCCCGCTTTTTTTTTTTTTTTGCTCGACAAAAGAAGAAATATATTAATTTTCGAACCGAAGTGCAACAAAGATTGACAAGGCTCCTAAGAAACAAAGCTTGTAGGAGCCCTAAGAAGGAAGAGGGGATTAGCAAGGTGCCAAACCGAAAATAACAAAAAGACAGGGAACATAATCACAATACTCAAACATAAACCCAAAACCGTAATAACCTAGTCGTAAACACCTTGGCGGTAGTTTATGACTAGGTTATTTACAAGTCCCATCTCATGGGCCTGCATGTGAAAAGAATAGGTTCTCCATACATAGTATCTTTCGTTTATTGACCGAAATACCTCTCTATAAAGTAATAAAAGTGATTTTCATTATGAGGGTAGAATTGGAAAAAAATAAAATTCAATTCAATTCTCTTATAGACAAAACAAACATGTTATTAATATTAATTATTCTACAGTCTAGTCGTACGCAAAATGGACATGGATGAAGAATTAATCTAGCTAATAATCTCACATCTTTATCAATTTCAATCATCTCTTGTCGATTAAATGCTACGTTATTTGATTGTACATTTCTCTTGTCGATTTGAGATCCTCTCAAGTGATGATTTTAAGTAATTCCTTATGCGATATAAAATAAGACTCATCAAGAGTTCATTTGTAGGCTCGAGACATTCATTTTATAAGTCTCAATATACTTGTCACACATTCAAAAAATTAAGTCAATCGGCTACCGACAAAGACTTGATCAAACTATAATTGTCTGAAGAGAAATAAAACGATCAGAATCTAATCATCTATTTATCTTGTACAAGTGTGCTTTGTTTACATATTTGTCCATTGTCTCTTTAGTTTTGTGTTTGTTAATTTCAAATTATTTCTATCCAAATGACAAAAAGGTTCACCCAAAGGGAAAAAAAAAAGTGAGAGAGATTGAACTTTGTAATTTGTATTCTACCCGTTTAACTAAATCCAACTAACCCTCTCTTAATGTTTGGTAAGCAGATACCACCTGGTAAAAGAATCTTACATAAACTAATCTCAGATTTTGACTAATTCCACATTAACTCTTGAAAAAGAAAAAGGAAGAGGCTTTTGGTTAAGAAACAAAGTTTGGTGAAGTGGGTTTTGTTCAGGTACAAGTCTAAGAATACAAATTATTTATACACATCCGAACACATATGTATCCGGAATAGTCAAAATGCACATGGACTTTGCCATAATCATACGAGTTCTACATGCATCTAATAGTTCGGAACATATCTGTGTCCTAATGTGCACGAATAGCTCATGTTCCTAAACTTTTTCTTTGTTCAATGCCCATTGCGGAACCAAACTCGTAAATGGGCTCGGTGCTTATTAGGAACCCAAAACTGAGGAGAGGCTTATGGGCCCGTTATAAGCCCAAGTACTAAACTCATAAGCCAATAAAAAGACTTTTCAATCATCTTGTCAGATAAGACTGAAGGGCTTTTTAAAGTCTTCAGAAAGGCCCATTCTAAGCCCAAGAACTAAACCCATAAATCCAAGAAAAGACTTCCCAGTCATCTTGTTGGATAGACTGAAGGGGTCATAAAAGTCCTTCTCGAACCCAAGCCCTATTTGTTGTACTTCAGCTGTGATCATGAACCTACCTACCCCTGGGTTTGTGTTCTAACCCTGTAGACATTTTTCAGCCCATCCACTTGATCCCTACCCACCTTAACACCCAACAGAAATAAGCCCTATTTATTGTACTTCTGCTGTGATCATGAACCTACCTACCCTGGGTTTGTGTTCTAATCCTGTAGACATTTTTCAGCCCATCCACTTGATCCCTACCCACCTTGACACCCAACAAAAATCACTAGTACAGGCTAATGAATTGGGCCCTAATCAAACCGAAGAGATGTAGGCCTTGTGAATTGGGCCCGAATCGAGTCGAATCAAAATAAAAATAGCTGCTAGAAAACAATTTGGGAAACACAAAACTCCTTTCGGCCTTAAGAGGGACACCGAACAAGGCCAGTTCATGGATAAGCCTGAAATAGAAAAGCTGCCAAAAAAAGGTTCAAAAGGCATCTACAAGATCTATTCAATAGGCTGAACGATCCAAGCACAACACCCTAAAAGAAGTCTAGGTCTTTACAGAATAAACACATAATCCTTGTAACGAGTGGCTAGCGACTAGCGTCGCACTTTAAATTTGCAGTATCCAAATGCGTAGCAGCATTACTTATAGTGATACCGAAAAGAATCGAGTGACATTTATCAGGCATTTTGTGGTGCGGCAACGAATTTCAACAAACATTGACTGTGAAAAAAGAGTTCCAGGAGAATCAAATCAGCCTATCAGCTAACGACTATATGTGTCAACATTTGCACAATACGCGTACTAGTCACTTGGTGGTTATACGGCTAATATTCTCTAATTAGTGGATTTAGGAGATTAGGATCCCCATTTCTATTCTCCACCCATAGAGGGTTTCGCATCCGTCTCTGCACTTCTCTCTCTCCGATGTAAAGAGAAGTTCCGATTGAAGGAGTGTTGAATTGTGACAAGCTATATAGCTGTGACATGGAGCCACTCAAATTTGGTAAGCAAATCCAACCCTATCCTATTAAAAGCTCGCTTAAGGCATGCTTTACGTCTCGACCTATTCATAATCCTACACTTGCAGGAAGTTCGAGAGGTGAAATATACTAGGGTAAAATGGCATCGAAGACAGCCGAAAAACAAAAACATATCAGCCAAAAAGTCTGGCCAACCTTTAAAACCATTTTAGGCAGTTGATTCCCAATATTAAAGACAGGTTCATCCATATCAAAAATGTTGGAACTTATGGCTCATATGGAGAGAGCCAGAAGCCGAACGTAGTGGAGCAGAGCAAGAGAAGCGAAATTCACCACAAAATTGTGTGGAACACTTAGTGAAGCGAAGATATACCCAATTTTGAAAAACCACGTAAATCTTGTGTTGATATCTTTATTGTTTCGTATTCTATATTGCGTGTGTGATTGATCGATTGCACTAACAAAAGATAAACGACATTCACCACAAAATTGTCACCTAAAAGATGCAGCCTAGAAAACAAAGTTTGTGAAATAAAAGGCAAAACACCTTATCACATTGTCAAAGTGAATAATTGTGTAGAAATCAAGACTGAATCCTCATATCAGTATCAGAAATGAAAAACTTTGTAGGTTTCAAATGCATCTTGAATGATCATGAGAAAGTTCATTTATGGGTTCCACCACGATATCTCAACGAAAACTAAGAGAGCGTACCTCTCGTATATGTTGCTAGCTTATCTTCATGACTCTCCGTTTGTCGAAAAGGACCGAGAATTCACAGCAAACTTCCAAGAATCAGCAACACAACACACACACACGGGGAGAGAGGGAGGGAAAGAGAGAGGGAAAGAGAGAGAGGGGGCTCACTTCCCCCTAGTCTCTTGGCGAATTTATTGGTTGTTAGGATACAGTAACAAGAATCTGGTCAATGGTTGTGACATGTCATGCAGCTTTGTGGAAAGCTGAAGAGGTAGTTGGTAAGAATTCCATACTAAACAATATGATCATAGCAAGACTTTTAAGAGAATACCTTTGAGCCAGCAACATTTTTCTAATACCAGTGGGCCAGTGGCCAGTTCAGATTACAGCAGACCCCACTGGGTTTCCGTGGGGAAAATTTTGTTGACTACTGAAGCAATCCTCCACACCACTCAACTATTAGCATATCCTACACTGGACAAAACATCAACTCATTTCCAAATCGAGGGTGGTTCTAAAATTTATAAAAATTAGGATCAAGTGTTATATAATGTATAACTTTGTGGGACAAGACATATTATCGGTAGAATAAGACATAATATTCTGTGGAAGAAACTTATCAAAATACCCAAAAAATGAAACTATTATAGAGGGATTTTCCACCGCTAAACTTAGCGCACTACTATCGGCCAAAACAATTTCTGTCTCCGTCTATACTATTCTATTCCGTCTTGCTTCCTTGGAGCGCCCTGCCCGAGCTGTCAAGAATCTATCTTATGGCCTTGTCCTTCCCTTTTCTAAGAGGAAAGGAAACCCGGGGGCTTTTAGGCTTTCATCTTTGGAAAGTGACTTGAGGAGGGGATTTGGGAGAGATGCAGTGCACATGTAATATGGACAAAAAGGGTTGGTGTTTCGTAATGTGTGAACTTTTTGCTCCAGATTCGTCATCTTCCCCAAAATTGCAGTGGGTGGTGGAAAAAGGAGTACAGGTTACTGCCAAAATTTTGACCATGGAATAAGTACTGCTACAAAGAAATCACATGCAACAGATCATCAGATACAGTTCAAACCTAGATCTCATAATAATATAAGTAAGTTGACTACTGTATTAGGTATCAAATTAAGGATGGTAGTGAAGCCCCTATTTCAAAGACTAGGGCCACTTTAATAGAACTGTTACCACATAAAGTCAAAGCTAAATTACTAAGTCTGTCATTTCTATCCTTTCACATGACAATTTCCTGAAACCGCATAAAGTCTTAGCAGTACTGGGTTGCACTAATTTTTTAATGTATCTTAGTCTGGAATCCGTCTTCGTCGAAGACAAATTAAGTGAGATGCTGCCTGTTCCCCACATGCTCGTTTGGATCAGCAAAATTTTCCACCTAACTCACCAGGCTATTCGAGATGTTGAATTTGACTATTGTTTAGATCCAGGGAGGAATTACATGGAGATCGGAAGGAGCCCAGATCCTCCCAAAATTTTTTAAAAATTTAGGACTTCGGTATAAATTTTAAAAATTATAAAAATAAATTATATTTCGGCTCTCTCAAATTATATTCAACCCCCTCTCTTTTTCAACAAAAAATTTCAACCCTCCAAATCTCGAATCTTGATTCCGCCATGTTAGTTTGTCAATACCATGTGTTCCTGTTATCAAGTTTCCATATCCCGTTGGGATAGCGCCAGTTGATGTGCAAGCACGTTCCAATGGAATCCCATCAATCATCTCTATCTCTGTATTTGCTAGATCAGAATCTAGCTCTTCAGTTTGTCACTCGGCAACGTTTTACCTTAGAGTAATGGTAAGGACACAGACTTTTCCTTTACCTTAAGGTGTTTTTCTAGTGATTGAAGGACTTTGTTTTTTATTGGGAATTTTCAAAAGGAAAAATCAGTTTGATTTTGGATTTTTTTGAAAAACTTTCTGATTTCTAGAATGTTTGTTTTGATGCTGAGTTTAGTCTCATATTAGAAAGTTGACAGAAAGTTAGTTAGGGTATATATGGGAACACACATAGAGTATTCATGTGGCTTGTCTTTTAAGTAGGTATGCTATGGTTCTTTGCACCTAGAATTCGCACACAAATACCATGCTTGAGCATGGTAGTGGGTGGTGTGGCACTTTGATAGCGCACGTCAACACGAGACGCCTAATATGTGTCATTTTCTAATTGCTATGAATTAGTGACGTGGCACTAATGTTGATGTTATGTGGTAGGTAACATGGCCTAACCGCATAGATGTGCCCGTTGATCTCAAATAGGTATGATCCAACGGTTGCCAGTCGGATCCGATCCAATACAACCGCTCCTCGCGAATGGTTGATATTGAATCTGATCTTGTGTATGTGGAATAACACATTCGTTCAATGGTTTGGATAATCTGGACTGTTAAGATCAAATTCACTTGTCAGAAATCAATCGGGTGCAAGCCTACTCAAAGGGGTGCGATTTGGCTTATAAATAGACCAAGAATTCAACCATTTTACACATCAACTTTCAAACCACACTTTCATATTTTGTTGCATTCATTCTAGATTTTTTTATTTTGGAGAGACAAAACTTAGTGGTCTCTGCTTCTTTTTAGTTCTTTACACATCAAATATTTTGTCTGTCTCTGTTGTGGAAACATAGGCAAAAATAACACAAATTTAGGCTTCGTTATATCTTAAAGACATATTTGATGCAACTCGGTGTACACTATTTGGTAGAGACAAATACTATTCTTAGGAAAGCAACAATGTAACGCATCTCAAAGTGCAATTTATTTCATAATTTTTACTACAGACTTTATTGCCAATATTCAATCCCGATTTTTTCCTCCAACACTCCAACAACAATATTTTGCAATTGTAATGTCTCTGCAAAAAATAACACAAGACTTCGTAAAGTTGGAGCAGTTTGATAGTGGCAATTTAGACATTGGGAAAAAAAGATGCATTTTCTCCTTACCACTTTAAAAGCGGTCTATGTTCTAACTACTTCGATGTAAAAAGAGAAAGACGATGAAATACTAAAGCAAGCCCGTGACAAGATTAAATGGAAAAATGATAACTACATTTGCTGGTGACATATCTTTAACGCTTTATCTGACGCCATATTTGATGTCTACCAGAATTCAAAGACGACAAATGAATTTTGAAAGGCACTTCACACTAAGTGTTTGACTGAAGACGGTACAAGTACAAAATTTCTTGTTAGTCAATTTATGAATTTCCGTATTGCTAGTTAGCCTGTAATTAATCAATTGCATAAGATACAATATATTCTTAATCAATTTAAGGTTAAGAATGTGAAAATAGATGAATCCGTTGTCATATTTTCTACAATTAACAAACTTTCGCAGTTATGAAAAAACTAAAATTGGCCCCATGGAAGTTACTATTCTGTAATTGTCGTATCTTTTGTAATTGTCGTGACAAACCAAGAAACTTACTCTTGAACAATTTGCCCAGTACCTTTCAGGTGGAAAAGAAAACAAGATGTCACGAGTATAAGGATGACACCTCTAAGGTTCATGTGGTAGAGGAAGGTTCCGGTCTAACAAACAGAATCGTAAGCATAAGTATCAAGGTAAAAATGGTCTCGGAAAAGGAAAAAAGCAAGATCCTACCATTGCAGGTTGTTGACATGAAAATAAACTTAGACATATCAAAAGAGATTACCGAGCAATAAAAAAGAAGAAAACTGATGGAAAACGAGGAGCATCACAGGAAAAGAATTCTAAATTAGTTGCTGTTATTTTTTAAGTTAATATCCTCGAGGCGTGACGAGGCATGTGTGCAATGACACAAAGTTTTTTACTGGGTACGCTTTAGTTGAAGATGGCACTATTCTCCACATGGAAAATTTATCAACCGCAATTGTGAAGCGAAAAAGCAAAGTGGATTTGGAATTCACTTCTAACAAGATTTTGATACTTACTGATGTGTATTATGTACCAGAAGATAAAAAAACTTATATCTGAAAGCTTAATAAGCATGGATCAAGTTAGTGTTACATCAACTCGGTGAGTACCAGGTGCAGGTGTGTCTCCTACACAGCGTCCAAAACATAGGTTCTCTTGAACATAGCACACATCTGAATACCTACCTGTATCATATACTATATTTAATCTCAAATAAGATACTGCAAATCATTTGCAGATATACTTAGAAAAACAAATGGGATAAAGGAAGAATTTGCAACTTTTAATTTACATCCATGTAAAGGTCATGATTCAAGGATGTTTCTTTTTCTAGTTAATATGACCTTGTTCCAATCAAGTTCCAATAAAATCTTACCATACCCAGCAGATGATTAGCACCCAGACCCCAAAGGAACAAAATAATTAGTCTAACCGTCCAATATTCACCAGTCACGGCCTACTTTCCACCTGAACGGAATGTGTACACACACCCAGGGGTTGCCTCAGTAGTTAGGGGGAGTGTCAGAGCTGGGGAGTACTCGTTCAAGTCTGTGGTTTGATTTCCCATTGGGTGAGTATTGTAATTTAAGTGGGGAGCCGTGGTGGTGTGACTGCGCTAGTGTCCCCGGAGGTTTGGATTGCACAATCGGATCCTAAAGGCCTACAGCTCTGTAGGGCTGTTCCTTCGTTAACAAAAAAAGGAAAGTGCACGAGATACTACAAGGCCCAATATCTCAATAGAACCTTTGTATGTGACTGATAGAACTCCATGGAAGGAAAAAATTCACAACAACAAATATGACAAAAGAGTTGCCTGTTTTACATAAATATGCAATTCAAAAATGATGCCAACACCCAAAAGATTTCGAAAAAAAATGAAATGCCAGAGAGTTTACTTGTCCGAACTGATAATAGTTAATCTGCCAATACGTTCACTTTCTGGCAAAATTGACCAATTCGGAGACTGAACAGCTTTCAACCACCGGAAATCATCCACATTAGCCCAATTCCCTGTCTCCTCATCAAGATTCGACTCTTTCAGATCTCTCTCAATCCCTTCATACACCAAACAATACGGAGCAAATCTCACACCACTGCAGTCCTCAATTATTGGTCTACTCCTCACCCTCAGATAAAAATCACTTCCCCTAGCATGATGAATCCTAATCTGATGCGACGCCAAAACAAAAACACACCCATCTACTTCTTCAATCAGAACCGAACCAAAAACCGGCCCTACATACACTTTACAATTCCTCAGATTATGAACGAAAAGCGCCCTTAAACAACCCGTCAATCGCACCTCACACGAATTCAAGTCCGATATCGAAAACTCCCCCATTTCCGATCCCTTCAATTCCTTCACCAAAACCTCGTTTTCCCTATCCTTAAACCCCGGTGAGTCCCGAACCAAATACCTCGGTTGTTCCGACTCGGCTGCGGGAGTTTCGGATTGAATTCTGCTCGCAATGCCACTACTTGGAGCCTTCTTGCTCTTGAAAGCGAACCGCTTCTTGGGGACTACGTCGGAAGCGGCAGTGTCTAGGGTCTGTTTGAGACCGGAGATGGTTTCTAGACAGGTTCGGACCTCGAATGAGGGCAAGGAGTAGGAGTTTTCGGCTACGAACTTTTCGAGGTCGGCGATCGAGATCGAGATCCGTTCGAGGTCGGATTTCAGCGTAGATTGCGCTTCATCGGTGGATTGGCGGCAGCGGGAGATATCTGACTCGATGGAGAGTTTAGATTGAGAGAAGCGAGAGAGGAAAGACTGAGTGGAATCGAGTGAGGTCGAATCGGATTTTCGAGAGAGAGATTGTTGTTTGCGGTTGGAGAGGCGTTCAAGCATGGCGACGTGCTTGCGATTGGCGGCGGTGGTTGGTTGTTCTAGGGTTTGTTGGGGGTTCGACGGATCCTCCTCTTCTCCCTCCATTATTCTGTAAAGTAAACGTCAGCAGAGCTGTGGAGATCCCGGCAACGTTAAATTGATATCAAGTGGAGTTTCCTGTTTTATCCTCTCTTTTTTAAGTTTCTGTTAATCAATTATTTGTTTGATCTTATATATATTGATTTAAATTATATATTAAATATGATTTTATTGCTTTACATGAGTTACAAAATTTGTAATCTATATTAGACCTTCATTAGATATACAATATTACCAAATATCAAATATTATTGAGAAACGCTACAATGTTGTTTACACTCAAATTTCATCTCCCAACTAGAGAGAATCGCGAGGTGATAATTGTGAGAATACGCACACACGATCAAAATAATAGTGTACATATATAATGTGACATCGTTTTAAGAATGAAGCGTTATTGACAATTCAAAGTTTAAAAGAGTAAAATAAAATATATATATATATATATATAAGAACCGTAAATGTAATTATTGATCAAGGGACAAGTATCAAAAGGAAAGAAAACGTAGAAGAAGAATTACATACAGTATGAGCAATAGTCATGATTTAGTCGTGCATCGAAGACGAAAAAATCAAAGCATTTGAAATAAGTAAAGCATGAAAATGCAGTACAGTTATCAAGAGCAGTTACAACTGTTGATTATAAATAATTGAGAATATTGATGAAGAAGACCCCAACGCTGACAGTTGTTGGAGGCTTATGATCCAAACCAATATTGTTTTTCAGAAAGCAAGGATCGAATACCGCTCATACGTTGTTCTTCTTTCTCTCTCCCAATGGATCGAGGGTAAAAAACGCAATATCGACAACTATCTAGTTCATTGACTGCTAACAAACGGTCCAATAGGGTTAAAATGTGGCTTTAAAATCTTGAACTATTAGTAATGGTTCATACAAAAATCTATCCCTATTTTAATTAAGCAGTGATTACTGATTAGTGTACGGTAAAATAGACACTTGAGAAAATTAGTCGAGACACTTATAAACTGACTAGACCCACAACCTCACAGCCTCAAATCCAGAATCACAGTCAAAGTGTTACTGCAATACTATTGAGTCGACTCTCGCTGTCCATTTTTTAATATTACTGACCCCAAAAACATAGAGAAAAATTCAAACAAGGTTCCAGTTCCAACACCCAAAACCGCGGCGTGGATGTACCCACTAAATAAGCAACATTCTAAGCTCGGAAAATTGATCAGAATCATTCACTTACTGAAATACTATTGAGGCAATACTTAACACGAAAAAATAGAGAGAAATTCAAACAAGGTTCCAATTCCACCACCTGGAACTGAGGCGGGAGATGTACCCACTAAATAGGCAGCTCAAAAAATAAATCAGAACCATTCACTTCATATAGCTCGACATGTTAAACAACCCTAAAGAAACAAGTCGAATGACAACAGTAGCAAATCACATTTTTAGGCTTGACTTTTCGAACATCACTAACAACCATGTACAATGTGATTCGCTCTGGATTACCGATGTCTGAGGACTGTTTTACGCATCAAGATCTATGGGTGAACCATTCAGATTACATTCTCGGGTTCAGGAGGATGCCCACTTGATGAGCACAGCAGGCACCCTCGATCCCTAGCAACCAATGCATGTTTCCTCTTTAGTGAACTCGGAAAATTTTCCTGCTACTTTTTCTCCTGATAAGATCCGCTAACCAGAACTCTGGCAAAATCTATCATTCCTAGGTAATATCAGAATATTCAACTATTCATATCCACGGCAATATTTATAGACCTTCTTTTTCCCTTGTTTCAACTACTGGCAACATGCCGTCCATCCCCCACATCTTACAATTCAGGGAATATATTGATCATACCTTCCAAATGTCGAACGGAGCCTTCTTAATATCCAAAGAAACGAGCAGAGGCAAAACAGACCAACATTGATAAATACATTTAACTGCATGCTTTGATACGCAAAAATCAAGTCACAACTCAAATGCTCCGTCTTACTATCGAGAAGAAAGAGAAATAACAAAAGAAAACCACGACACTTGGGATTGAGAAGAGAATTGAATTTAGCTCATGCAGATTTCTCTTCTTCGGCTTTTGCAGCTGCCTCTTCCTCTTGTAACTTCCTTAGGGATGGAGGTGGTCTAACAACAATGCTTTTCTTCCATTGGCGATCAAGCTTTCTTGACAACCTTTTGTTAATACCTTCTTCAAGCTCTCTCTCCCTTTTAACTGTGAACATGCGGGCAACCTGTTTTTTTTACCCCATAAAAACAAATCATCTTGACACGTCAAAATAGTAAAAGAAAAGCGTAAGAAAAAGACTTTTACCCAGAGCATCCTATGTATGTCTTGGAATGTACAAATCCCCCAAAACATCAACAAAATGACATACCAAGAAAGGAAAATCTTCTTTTTGAGCCATCACACACACAGAGAGAACATTGTCCTGTTTCTAATTTCAATCTTTTGCCAACAAGAAAATGGATCTTCTGTCAATCTAGGCATCATGTCATCACCCAGGCTATACCAAAGACTCAGAAAGTCACAAACTCAATGATATATTGCAAACAAGCAACACATTAATATATATGAAACTAAACTATTATGAATAAAACTTCCAATAACAAACTCTCATTTCATTCAATCTATCAAACAACTAGGAGAAAACTTAAACCGAGCATTGCTTGTATTTTGAATTGTAAGGGATAAAGTTCTAGTTTAGCCAGCAAGAAAAAAACATTTTTTGGGAAGGAAGGAAGAGTAGATTTTGAATAAAAAAAGACAGGGAAAGCACTTCAAAACTTGGAATTTATATATAATATGAAAACAGATTCAGCTAGCCTTTCTTAATTGGTAGCACCTTCTATGTTTTGAGTTCGGATAGTACACCACTGACACGAAACTTACCAGTGTATTGGGTGGAAGCTACCTGATTTGAATTTCACTTCTAAGAGGAGAGATAACAAATACTGATTCCTAGAATTCATCTTACTTCAAAAGAAACATTTAATAGAATTTGGTCAAAACTGAGGAAATAAATAATTCAGAGGCTAAAAATTATAATCCTTCCAAAATGACCAAAAAGCCATGATGTTTAAACTTCCTCCAGTTGGCCTCTCTCGGGACTATGGGAATTGAGACAATTGGATGGGGGAAGCTTTTTAGCCAACAACATATTGCTATCAAATTCGGAGCCCATCGGCTGAAATCACCAAGTCTTAAATTTCCAAAAGCCAACATCATATTGAGTTGCTCATCCTAATAAGATAGTAACAGATGTATAGTTAGTCTTCTCACGCTTCATTTACTTTTTTTTTTTTTTTTGACATTCCTTGTAACATATTTATGTTTCTCACAAAATGGCAACAATACCATTAAAAAGAAAATTCAACGCAATATGGCTGGCAGCATTTCCTTCTTTCCCAAGGAATGACACCCGTTTTCTTCTCTAATTTTTCCCAAACATCACCCTTCAACATTCTACATCATTGCTAATGTCTAAATTAAAATCTTGATCTCTCAGAGCAAAAGATCTCAATTAAAAAAAGACCATAAAACTAACCCCAACCTGCTTGAACTCTTGTAAGTTAAACAAAAATAAACAGTACGAATCCCAATCTTAGCAATACACATTACCCTCATGAAAGATTAACTGAACAAATATCAACGAAGCCACAATTCGATCACACATCCATACACTCCGGCAACCAAAACTTTTAACTGAAAAGTTGAAACCCACAATTTTCCAAGAGTCAAACTGATGACCTTCATCTCCTAGTTCTCTAGTTTTTGTACGAACATAAGCCAGCATTTTGTAGGCATTTGAATTAAATTTTACTGCATTACAAAGGAGAACTTTCTCAAACTTTTGCCCATAAAAGCAAGAAATGTACTCTCAAATGCTACTGGACTTTACGAAACCTATTACAATATTATAATACGAAAAATGCCGAATTATATCAGAAATGCTCAGCCCTTCCGTACTGAAATTGACATTAATATAGAAATGGATATTTTTTTTTAAAACAAAAAACCCAAAACCATCTGCCCTCAACGAGTTTTACTCATTTGTAAATCAAATCAAGTGAGACTACGTATTATCTATAACTAATTATCAAGGCTAGTTTGTGACTTCCAATTTACCAAGCATATTATGCTTATATCTGAAT
This sequence comes from Arctostaphylos glauca, assembly GCA_019985065.2. Taxonomy (NCBI): domain Eukaryota; kingdom Viridiplantae; phylum Streptophyta; class Magnoliopsida; order Ericales; family Ericaceae; genus Arctostaphylos; species Arctostaphylos glauca. The sequence goes on from JAHSPW020000008.1 coordinate 5,869,096, forward strand.
TTTCCCAGCCGAGTGCTTCACATCAAATGAAACACACACACACGCTACAAATGCTCCACGAAAGTCTTGAAGGAATAAATGATTACGTTCAATGTAGATAGATTCATGAAGTGGAAGTACTAATGAATAAACAAACAAGAAGAAGAGACTGAATTGGTGAAGGTTAAAGTACCCTTTTGCGCATACGGCGAAACTCGCTGGACGTGAATTCACCACGAGCTGATCTCCGGAGACGGAGCATGAACAGCTCTCCTTTAAGGTCAATAATCTCTTCGTTGATTTCTTCGGTTGTTTTCGCTCTAATCTCTTTCAATTCTTCCTCTCTTTTCGCCATCCTCACGACTGAAAATGACCTAGAGCTTCGAGTGGGGCGTACCTGCTCAATTCGAACGCCATGGAAGGGCGATATGGGGCTTGGAAAGAGCGTCGGCTTCCGGGGAAATGCAGCGGTCGACGGCGAAGCTACGTAGAGGCTCAGCATCGTCGTTGGATTTTGTCTCCAGAGTGTGCTCGTCTCGTCTGAGCACTATTTTGTTCGATAAAAGAGGATAAGGTCGCAGTAACTTCGCATTTTTTTTTGTCCGTTTATTTTATTTTTTCTGTAGTTATATGATATAAGAGAAATATAATAAATGACATAAATAGAAGGTTTAGAATTGACATAAATAGAAGGTTTTTTCTAATATTTTTATGAAAAACACGATAATTTTTTATCAAGATTATCTATCTGGTAGGACTTTTTTCTGTAGTTATATTATAAGAGAAATATAATAAATGACATAAATAGAAGATTTTTTCTAATATTTTTATGAAAAACACGATAATTTTTTATCAAGATTATCTATCTTGTATCCTACCAGTCTCGTAGCGGTACCGGACCACAAGTTTACCATCCCAGCCACTAGCCAATATCGAATTGGTCCGTTTTTTTAAATTTTTAATTAATAGTTTTTTGAATAATTAGACAATAGTAAAATTATTCTCTTTTATATTTAGTAATTTATTTTTAAGTTTTGATTCTTTATTTTATAAGTCTAATGTGATTTTTTGTTCAAAAATATATATTAATTTTAGCGACAAATACATAACGGCACGCCAATACAAGTATGTATCGTATCTACCAATAACAAAATTAGTACACTCTTCGATACGAGATTGATAATTCTGCTTTTATATAATATGTAACAGTATAGGTAAACAAAACAACACAAAAAATTATTAACTTAATTAATATTTTTGAAGCTGTATTTTTAATTCTGTATTGAAGATTCTTCAAAAGTTGCATTTTTAACATTTTATTGTGAGTTTAAATATCTAAATAACTTATGTTCTAGATTTTAATGGGTAGATTATTTATGAAAAGAGAAAATAGTGACACGATTGCATTCAATTTGTTCGAACAATGGACAGCTGATTAAAAACATACATATGATTTTTATATATTGACTAACTTTATGGTAAAACTATATGCTAAGATTATCGGATCCAACTAGTATTCTTTGTGGAAAAAAAACTAATCAATTTTGTCTCATCTGCTAAAGTTTAAAGAATTTCCAAAAGTCGAGCGTATTTGGAGTCGATATATTTTCAAATCCCACCTACAAACTTCACCTTCTCTCTGTCACCTCTCAAATCCCATCCATCTCTCCTCAATTGCAAATCCTATCTTCTTCCCCCTCTCCCACAAGCCTCCTCACTGTTGTCATGGCTGAATACTCTTCTTCTCACTCCATCCTTCCATATATTTAGGGGCCAATTGGATAAAAAATTATTGAGAGCAGATAAGATAAAAAGGGATATTATTTTTAAAGGGTTGGCTCATATTGATGTGATTTTTTTATAGAGAGGGTGATGAAAAGTAGATAGTTTGGATGAAATATTAAAAAAAAAAAGATGAAATAATACTTAATTTGGATGGAAGACAAAATAGGGAGATAAGGTTATTTTATAGTTGTAATAAAGAAGAGGGAGTATTATTCTTGGATAATACCCGGGGATAATTTTTGCGCAGCTTCCACCCGGCCCAAAAATTATCAGGGATAGAGGGGAATTATTTTTGAAGGGGTGAAAAATTATCCCCCTGCATTTTTATGCTCCCAAACCAAACATATCACGTCATTACTTTTACCCCCTCCAAAAATTATTCTCCTTCATTTTTCCTCATCCAAAGGGACCCTTAGTAATTATGAGAATTACTATGAGAGTCAACTTTTTTTCGCAGAGATGCAAGTTGCAGAGACAAGTTCCAACTGAGGTAGGAGATTCATCATATCCATACGAACAAACCAGCACAGGTAGCAGTGGTTGCCCTTACGTTTATATTATAGGGGGCTCCACTTTCTCCTTTGTCACTATCTCGCCCAGCATATCTGCCGAGAGGAGGAGCATATCCAAGTCTCATATTCAGTTGAATCAGATCTAGCAGCGCTCACTACTGAGACGAAATAAAGGAGCAAGATACGAACGACGGCCAAAAAGCCGGAGATTCTCGCGCAGGAACAAGCGTAGGCCTGTAGACTAAATCCAATCACATATCCGAATAGCCACCATTCATCAGGCCATAAAAGCAAGAATCTGGACTAACAACATGTAACACCCTATTTTTGTAATAATAACGACTTGGAGTTGGAGAAGATGAGTGTCCCCATCACAAGTGTTGATCCAATTTGTGTTGTCCACAATGATCGTGGGTAAAGATTTGAGTCAATCCCTAAGTTCACAAAAAATTCACCTCCGAAAAGAATCATGCTGTCAACAGATACAATTTAAAAATCGAAAATAGAATAGACAGAACTCTTCATTAGCTCGGACGAATAATGTAACGCCCCGAATTCCGGCAACGTTATTTAAACCCTTTTTAAAATATTTGTAAAATAAAATAATTTAGAAGAAATAGCAAAAATTACCTCGTTTATTAATAAATTAACTTTAGTAGAATTACATTTGAAATGACATAAATGTCCTTATGGGTTTACATTAAAGACAGAATAATAAAACTTAGAGCTTCTAAAGGTACGAAAACAAGGTCACCTTCAAAAAAACAAAAAAATTTCTCCCACTATCTTCTCTCAACTCTCTCTTTTTTCTGTAGTCGAAAAGTTGCCTCACTTGTGATTTTCGAGAGAGAAAAGGATACATTTATAGGGAAGGAATCTCTGGTCAAGAAGTCAATCTCTTACTATGGGCTAGCGTTGGGAGCTATGAGTTTTTTGAGCACTAGCTTAAATTTGACTAATCTTCTCTTATCTCTCGTAGCAGGACGCAAACCATGTCCTTTTGAGCTCTCATTCTATTGTGCTTGAGATTTAAAATATAAAATATTTACCCCCTATGTCATTTGTTGTTACATAAGAGAGCATTGTTCTTATCATGACAAGAAATGATAACCTAAACTTTTCGGTTATCATAACATTTGGTTATCATTGTAACGCCTCGACTTTTCGGTACGTTATTTAAACTATTTTTAAATTATTTATTCTACAAAGTGAACATTTACAAGAAATAGTATAAATTTTTTTCTTTTATTAATAAATAAACTGCAGCGGAATACATTTGAAATAACATAAATACCCATTCGATCTGATATAAAAGACAAACTTATAAATTTCAGAGCTTCTAATAGTGCGACAACTTGATCCTGTTGAACTCTCTTCATCTTCATCGTCCAACTCCTCCATATGCTCTTTCAAATCTAGCATGAAACGCTAGGGGTAGAAAAATTGTTCCAATGAGTAATGAAACTCAGTAAAAAAATATACCCAATAAACCGAACCCAAAAGTAACCACATGTACTATGGGTATACACGAACATAACCGAACAACATTAATAACAAATGCTAAAATATCACACGCATTAAAAGAACACGTAAATAAATTATGAATTTAATTTTTTTTTAACGGGTCAACGCCCTAGACGACCAGTGAAAATCTAACCCAACTCAGGAATCTAACTCAAAAACATAATCCTTGTATTGTTCGACGCGTCAAGACCGTCCAGCACACCAAGTACAGTTCAACGCGTCAAGACCATCCAGTACTCCGATCAGGTACAGTATAATGCATCACAATCGTCCAGCACACCGAGTACAGTACAGCGCATCTAGACCGTCCAGTACACAAAGTACAGTTCAACGCATCTAGACCGTCCAACACCTTGACCGACACCCACCAAAGACTAGCTGACATCCCAAACGATCCCGAGATTATACAACTATAATTGGAACGTAACCAAATTTTTCAAAAGCTCCACAACAACATACAATAATAGCCCATCAGAATAACATCACTAATTTAATTATTGGCCAACTGTAACAAAACTATTTACTAATTGAACATCACATATAAACAGGCAATTAGCCAGTGGCCTAATAATTAGCCAGTGCATGTATTTAACAATAGAGATCCACACTTGGCCATCTCCAAGGGAATCCGTACTCTACTTCAGTAACTATACTAATTATTTGGGAAGCAATTCCTACAAACTCTTGCTTCACTCTTTTTTTTTTTTTAATTTTGCAGTCAATTCCTAAAAAAAATGTTTTCAGTGCATCAAAATCAAGATCCTATAACCCAAAAAAAATAAAATAAGTAACACCTCTAGCCAAGAATACTAAGAAAAATGTTACATAAAAATCATATTAGTTTCATAGACGGTTGAGTTTTTAAGAAATATTACGAGTCTCTAAAATTGAAGATATGTCAAATTCTTTGTTTTAAAAAAAAATGAAAATCGAACAATTGAAGTGCATGTAATTTTATATATTTTGGGAAAATCAATCTCCATTTTAACAAAACAATGAGGGGTTGGGGATTGAAGTCCCAAGAGTTAATGACACAATTTGAACGTGAATCCCTCTGAGATTAAAAAGAATTGTAGGGTAAAATTCTCTACCACTCATTTGTCATTTGTCACGGTAAAATTTATCACCCTTACCGATTAAAGTATGTTGCAATCAACTGATTCCTGGGTTTTCTTAATTCAACCTTAGTGATCTAATAGAGATATAAAATATGCGATTTGAACTGAAATTGCAACAATTAAAAACAGAAACCCGTCACCTATGAGTTGGAAGGTATAGATCCCTACCTCGATTGTGAAATTTGGTGACGAACGTCCACGATTTCGACAAAACTTTGGATTAGAAGCAATCTATCTCTCTCTCTCTCTCTCTCTCTCTCTCTCTCTCTCTCTCTCTCTCTCTCTCCCACAAGAACTCTCTTTCTATAGTTTACACACTCTCACAAGTTCTATAATTACCTGATATGAAATTGTTGTGAAGATTGAAAGATCGATGAATTCTATATAGTGGTCTAGGGATTTCATTCTCATAAAAAACAATAAAAAAAAATTCTCCATTATAACATCCACCAACACCATAAACTCTCCCTTAATGTTGCTGCCAAAAAATTCCGTTAGAAATTCTAACGTTTTGAGGATTAAGAGGTGGAGAGAGGGAAATGCTCTAGTATATCACGCCTCATGTCACCAATTGATCTCAACCGCTCATTAAAAATAATGGCATAAATGTTTAGATTAAAATAAAATATAAACTAATCATCAAAAATAAATATTTTATTTTATTTTTAATACATTAAATCTTTTGGGTTATTACAATCATTTCTTGTCATGATAAAAACAATGCTCTCTTATGTAACAACAAATTATATAGGGGGCAAATATTTTATATTTTGGATCTCGAGCACAATAGGATGGAGAGAAAGTAAATATTTCTTCCAACGATACCAAATTTAATACATGAAGGCCACAGAATATTGAAAATTTGGTGAATCAAGACAAAAGAAACACGATTCTTTAATTCACAAATCTGGATACAAAAGAATATTAAATTGATAGTCTTCTGAATACAAGTCAGCATGCTTCTTGGATTAAAGGAACAACACTAAAACTATTCATGGTAAAAGATGAAAGACGTCTAGTTGTTACACATTTTCCAATCACTTATGAACGAGTTCTAGAACAGCTAGAAGAAGTAGAGTTTTTGTTAAATAGACTACAAAAAGAGAAATTTTGATCTCCCTTTAAAATTGACTATCCAAGCCTATTCAGTTGAAGAGTTTTGAAATCAGCAATTCAACCAGAACCCTATTTCACCACCATTAGAAGATGATGTTGAATATCAAAACATTATCAACAGGATAAAGGGTTAACAAAAATGCAGACATAAGCAATGACATCAATATTAATCAATAAATGATGATACAAGACATAATGTCACATGACAAGACTTAGACACCAAATAGTCATTTTGAAGTTCAAAGGATATTTTTGTAAGTGTATTTTAAGTAGTATAGGTGGAAGACATTCATCTATACACATGTCTATACACTTGTAAAAATCTTGTAATAGCATCTTGAATAGACAATGCTTGTATAGCAAGCATTCCATATGTATCTCACTTCCTAGATGTCTATAAATACAAAAAAAAAAAAAAAAATCACTTGTAGCTTGTAAGTGACATACAAAATTAGTCACAATATTTCCACTCAAAATCTCTTTTAGTAAAATTTCACTACAATTGCTCTTTTGCAACTTCTTTTTTTTTCATATTGTGTGTTTATATTTTTGGTATCAGAGCCTTGTTACTAAAAAAGATCCTTGGTGAATAGCTTTGGCAAGAACAAGTATCAAACTATTGTAAGTACTTATTATTGTAAGTGTTAGGTTTTCTTGTGTATGATTTTTTAATTAGTGTTTCATTTTTAGCTGTTGCAAAACTTATATACTTAGAAAGTGTTAATATTAAAGCACATATTTCCTTTTGGTTTAAACTATTTCATCTTTGTCATTTGAACCTTAGGAAGGTCTTAGGCACTAAATATTTTTCTAAGTGGTCTTAGGTACCAGCATCTGTCTATTATGACACTAATTATAGATCATATCACATGTATTAGAGATACTGAAAAATAATATAAAAGATGAATATGAACATGTAGTTCATATCCCTAAAGAAGTAGCAGTTATTAATAATATTTGTGTTAGCCTTAATAATATAAATGATATTATGTGGTCTTGGTTTTCAAAACTAGAAAAAATCACAAAACAAATCAAAATTATTTAGAAGCAAAGTTAATGTCTATTGAGTCCAAAATAGATAATTTTGGTAGCATACTTACAAAGTCTACTATAGAGAGTTTAATAGTCAAATTAGACTCTATTTAAGTTGGAGACACTAATGGTATGGATAATTTAGGAGATCTTCAAAATCCTAGGTTGTATTATGACACCGTCACACCGATGACATCATGGTCCTTCGTATTTAGTATTATAATAGAACTAAACATAATAACATAATTGAAATAATTGACTAATGGAGATCACACTTATATAAAGATCCTCATTTAAGTGTTGAAGAAAAAAATACACTCATAAAATAAATTCACGACATATCTTCAGAGCGAAGAATTATTAACTTATTTTCAATATGACATTAGTATGATATATGATGATTAAACAACATCTTGTGATGACATATCATCACAAATTGAAGAAGATGCATCTAGTTGAGGTAGAGAGAGCGAGAGAGAAGTAGGGGCAAAAAACCTACTATTTTAAGATGTCCTAGCCATTTAATTATGTTTTGTTCATAGTTGATCTTACATGCGAAGTAGAACCTCTCAATCTCCAAATAAAATGCACCAAAATCAGACGACGTCTTTGAGTTAGGGATGATAATTTTGTCCGATTTGATTTGGTCTGTCATGTTTTTCATCCCATTTGAATTAGAGGTTCGGGGGCTTTTTCAGACATCAAGTTGAATATGAACTCAAAATTTACAAAAAAAAAAAAATAGGGGAACTATTTGGGGGATGGTCCGAGTACTTCCGTCCATTCTCGGTGCATTTTTTAATAACCATTAAACATATTTTTAATATAAGTAATTAGATTTAATTAGATTTGTGTCAAGGTTATGAATACCGTATCGGTTTAAATATCCATTTGTCTATTGGTACAGTACGTACCGGTATCGATCATATACCGGGTACCTTATCAAATTTATCGCAACTATTATCAGAACGAGAGCCAAAAAATAATTTTTTTGATTAAATTATATGGTATTAATGTTATTGGTTTTATTCATAGAATACTTTTGGCTAAAATGTAACCCATTAGTCCATAAGTATTGTGATGAAGCAACTATTGTTCATCCGACACTTCGTACTATTTTTACGCCAAAACGGTACGTACCGGCCTATACCGTACAGTACAGTATCAATAACTTTAATTTGTGTAATCAAATTTCTTACTTTTATATTATATCCTAATATTTTTAATCTAAAATTAGTATGTTAGTTGTTTGAACAATTTAATTATATTATGTTTGAGCTTCAAAATATGCAACTTACTTTTATGCTTGAGCTTTGAATTTTTTGTTTGAAAAAATTAAATATTTAGTTATTGTATTATTATGTAACTTATGTTTGTAGAACTTGTATAGTCTTACAGTCGTTGATTCGTGATTAACTTTTACATGAAATAAATTGATCTTTCTTTTCTATTTATAAAAAAAAAAAACAAAAAGGAGGAGGAGGGATGGGGAGGGAACCCTTTCGGGACAAGAATAAAGGATGAAATGTTAGGTTTTATACTAAAAATCATAATTTTATTTAATGGATTAATATTTATTTAAATTATTAAATAATTATTATTTTTCCTAATGAGAATCATTATGGGCAATGTTTGTATTATATTATATCATATTGTACATGACTGTCTCTTTTTCCACATAGTAAATAATCTAGTGTGCAGAGTTTGGCTTATACACGGAGGATCAGATTATCGGTTCTTATAAAATATAAGTCTTTAATTCACAATATTATGTGAAATTGGACACACCACTAGTAGGACTGCACATAGTGTTTTCAGTGGATCTGTCTTAACTATAAAAAATGATATAATTTTAACTCACTGTGTTAGTACACTTTGTATGTATTAAACATGACCACTTTGAGATAATTATATTTATACTGCCAATATAATACAATTCACACCTCATGATTATTATAAATGCTTGTGTTCTTATTTCAAAGATAATTAATGGATATGTACATTTAATGTTATTGACTTTGATTCATTATTGAGTAAAGTTTTATGGGCCAATAGTCTTGATGAGTTCGCTCACAATGTTAAGTGTATGATAATTGTTAATTATTAATAGAATTCACGTCTCTTTATAGGGATTGGCAATATCCTCTTGAGGAAACTTATAAGTTTCAATTATGTCAAACCTTACAAGTGGATATTAGTATTCGACATAACGAATAAGTTAAGTTGAAAGTTTCAAGAAATTTTATAAATGTTGATTAAATAAATTATCAATAATTTATTTTAATTAACGGGTATCTATAATCTTAATATGGAGAAATAAATAAGCATTTAATAACATGAAACTTGAAATATAATTTTAAAATATGGGAAGTAAATCTAATTATAATTCTATAGTGGTATGAATTATAATTTATATAATTTAAAATTAATCTGGGTTAGATTATGATTCCTAATTATATAGAAAGCTCAACCCATATTTCTCATTGAGGTCTTTATCGTTATCTATATATATACCGCTATACCTTCTATGTCAGACACAACTTAAAACTCAGAATATTGAGAGAGATTTTGTGAAAGTAAAGATATCACGTTTTTGAGCTTACACTCAATTCGTGATCAAGGTGCAACAGGATTACGGTAGAAGATCACGAGAGCAATCGAGTAAGATCATTTCAGTCGTTCTCATACTTCTGTCGGACCGAACTGAAAGTTGTCGAGATCAAACTAGAGAGATCTCGAATGTTTGAACCCTACTTCCTCCTTGTAAGATTTCATATTTTTTTATTGTATAATCTATGCACATTCATCACTAGGTATCGGGACTCGATCTCTTCATTTTTTGTTAAAAAAAGGGGACAAAAATTATAAAATATATTCCCAATCTGTTTCATCACCATCCTTGGAGGTGAATTTACCATCCAAAATAGTTAAACAATGGGTTGTTTAAACAAAAACCACTCTGCTTATTCCTCTAACTTGCTCGGCTTTGACTCATTTACTCTCTCAACTAAGGTTCTAATTTGGAAAATGGAATTGGATAGGATTTTATGGGAGAAAATAAAAAGAAGAAACTCTTTGAATTTAACTTGTTCTCTTTTTATTCTTTGCTTTTCTTTTCCCGAAGTTGTAGTGCAATTTTCTGTAGTGCATATTTAATGTGGATAAAATAATATAATTTTATTCGTTTTGTTCTCAAAATTATATCATTTTAACTTATCACATAAATTATTATTAAAATCCATATAGATCAAAACGATACACTTTTGAGAACAATATGAGCAAAACTGCATCGTTTTATTCACACTACACGCGCACTACAAGAAACTGCACTACACCCTCTTTAAAAAACCTCATCAAATCCAAGATCCAAAAGTCAAAAGTCACACAACAAAGAGAACAATTTTGTTCACCGGCAGGGTAAACAAAATATATTCACTCTTGATTTTGTAAGACCATTTTAGGATCTCAGGCCCCGTTTGGATGGGGATATCCCCCTCCAAAAATTATCACCCCTTTATTAATTTTGGCATGGTTTGGATAGGAAAAAAGTGCCCCTCCAAAAATTATCCCCCCCCCCCTCTTATCCCCTATTACCCCCTTTTATTTTCACCCCCTCCCAAAATTATATTTTTCTCTTTTTTATTGTTAATTAAATTTTTCTCTTTTTCTCTTTTTTGTTGTTAACTAAATTTACGCGAGCTAAATTATATATTTTTTCTTTTTAACTAAATTTTTTATTGTTGATTTATATTTTGTTGTTATTTTTTCTTTTTTTTTGTTAATTCGTAAAACAAAGTTAAAAAACCCTTAAATTATTCAAAAATAGTCATTTGAGGAGCTGATTGGATAAGGGATTATAGGCCCCATTTGGGCTATAGTTTTTATTTATTTGTTATTTTTGTCTTTATTCATTTTTTTTGCATTTGTTGTTTAAATGTCAATATTTTGTAGTTTATTAGTCCTTCTTGATGAAAGGAATCTAATGAGTATAAAATTATGTCCAAAAGTTAAAAAAAAATCACTAAAGACGACGAATAAGTACAAAAAACTCTATTTTTTGATTTATTTTTGTCTTTTCTGAACTTTTTTCAAATTTAGCCGATGATTGATAACTTTTTCTGAAAACTCTTGTCGAGATGAATCAACAAATCAAAAAAAAATTGATGAAAAACAAAAAATTTCAAATAAGGACGAAAAAAATTTCAATAAATACCACAATAAATACGCAGTCCAAATGGACCCTATTTTTAGGGGGATAAGTTATTGAGGGGATAAGATAAGAGGGGTATTATTTTTAAAGGGTTGGCCCACATTGATGTGATATTTATAGAGGGGGTAATAAAAAGTAGATAGTTTGGATGAAGTATTAAAAAAGGAGAATAAAATAGTACTTGATTTGAATGGAGCATAAAATAGGGGGATAAGGTTATTTTGTATTTATAATGAGGAAGAAGTGGTATTATTCTTGGATAATACCCCCTCCCCTCTTTATCCCTCCCTCTTGGATTATTTTTGGACACCCTCCCCCCCTACCCAAAAATTATCCCTCTTTATTCCTCTCCGGGGGATTATTTTTGGAGGGGTGAAAAATTATCCCCCTGCATTTTTTGCTTCCAAACCATGCTAAACATGTCACGTCGATCCTTTTACCCTCTCCAAAAATTATCCCCTTTTTTTTTCTCCCATCCAAACGAGCAACAGTTTTTTTCCTTATTCACCCACTCTTATCCCCCTTTATCCTCTATTTAAACCCCCATCCAAACCATCTATTTTTTTACCATCCCTCTATAAACATCACATCAAAGTGGGCATCCCTCTAAAACTAATACCCCCTCTTATCTTATCACCCCTCCATAACTTATCCCCTTCAAAATACTCCTCCATCCAATCGGGGCTCAGTTCTATAATTAAAATCGTTTCTAAACTCAAATTGATTTTTAAAATTTTACAAAAAACAATTCAGTAATAGAAGATCAATTGATACAGTAATACTTGATTTGAATTTTTTTTTTAAATGAAACACACATTGTTACTCTGTTCCATTTGGCCTAACTTTATTTTTTTTAAAATTTCTTGTCTCTATTCAAAAAAAATTCGCATTTGTTGTTTTGACCTTAATATTTGTGAACCTATTGGTCCATCTCAATGAGAGAAATCTAAAAAATTATAAAATTATGTTCAAAACTAAAAAAAATCACTAAAAACAACAAGCACAAAAAGGCTTTTTTTAATTTATTTTTGTCCTTTCTAAATTTTTTTTCAAATTTGATCTATTATTTATAACTTTTTCTAAAAACTCTCATCAAGATAAACCAATAATCCACAAAAAATTGACGATAGACAAAAAATTACAAAAAATTTCACATAAAGATGAAAAAATAATCCAATTAGGCCAGATGTAATCTTAATTTGGACAAAATGAAACCCAGGGTGGTCTCATTCAAAGGGCCAAAGTTACCCTCATTAAGAGTGAACCAAATTGTTCTCCACAATTAGCCATATGAAACAGGAAAGTTTGATAAGGGGACAGAACTTGTCAAAACATACAGGAGTGGGAGAATTTTCCAAACCACGACGAGTTTAACAGTCCCTTTCGATTGATGGAATTCAAGAGAGAAAAAAATTGAGAAAATAAATACTCCCATCCATATTTAGATTGACAAATAAATAAAAAATGGTAAGAGAAGGTAGGAAAAGTTGAGAATTGAGAACCCCTCTCAAAGCTCCCATTTTGATTCTCACCAATTTTTACAAGATTTCATAAGAAAAAAAACCTGAAAGAGTTCAATTTTTTATGTTGTCAACTTTATCCTTCATTTTTAATATTCTCTTTTGTACTGGTGACTGCAAAGAGTATTTTTATAAAATAAGTATGACACTTTTCTTTCTCTTGTGCAAACTAGCAAACAAGAAAGATAAGAAAATGAAAATAAGGAAATTAACGACATTAAATACATTTATGAAGACTTTCATATAATAGAGATCAGTACAATGAAATTGAACTTCTAGCAAAGAAAAACTTTGATATTGCATGAAATTGATAACACGACGCGGTAACACAATAAGTTGTTTGCTATGACACAATAAGACATGGAGCGGACAAAACCTGACACGACACAAAAACTAAACAGACCAGGTTAACATTGAGAGAACCTGACATGAACTGGAGATGACACGACACCGCAAAATGCCACCCAAGGAAAGTTATACCATTTCCATTCTAATTGCCTAAACAGAGCTTCAAAAAACTTTTAAGGATTTTCTAATTGGTGCCCAAGGAGAAAGTGTAACAACTGTCAATGAAGATAACTCTGATTCTTCTCTAAGCTTTTAAATTTTGTTTGTGCATTAGAGGACTCGGTAAACAAAAGCATTGCACACAGGAAAAAAAGTGTCTCAGTTTGGTATGGGAAAGACCATACAAAACCATCAACAACAAAAAAATACAATTTTTTAGCTAGCAATTATACAATAGGGCCATCAAATGATGTTTTAGTCAACTGATATGACATAGCCTTGACTTCTATAATAACTTTATATATCATGCGGTGCACACATTATCAGAAATGATAATTTTACAGGCACAAATCCAACACCGGCACAACAACTGTGTCTGCTACAACTACTACCGAGTCAAGACATACAAGGGAGGTCAAATGATCGAGTTTATAAAGATTTACAAATCATCAGTTTAGCCTACCTGTCACAGTTCTAGAGGTCAATGGAGTCGGATGGAAAACCACAATTTTACAAGCGGCAGAAAGAGAGAGATTAGGTCAAGATACCGTAGTCATGAAGGTATCATCATCCAACAGTGCTTCAATATCAATCAGATCAGCATCAAAGTCTGCTGCATCTTCTGTACTGGTTAGAACCTTTTCATCCACAGCCTGTGAGATGGATAAAAGAGGAACACACGTTTTTTAAAGTGGGAGAGATCCTGTTTGAATTAGAAAATACTTGCATTTTGGAGAGAGCACAATGCTAAGGATCTTGGGAAGAGTTATTTGATGACCTCAACTGGGGGTGACTACAGAACCATTGCTCGAGGCTTAAGAATATGACTACAGTCATTGGTGATACAAGCATCAAGTAGAAGGGCATTTTTGTTGTGATACAGAACTCTAAGACCCAATGAAAATTCTTTAAAAAACCTGCAGAATATATAGGTGAGACATCCTCGAGTCTCCATGATCAGTCCCAGGAACACTGAAGTATGGCAATTAGGTACTTCAAAATTTTCACCTTGTAATGCTAGTTGGTCATTCTCTTGCCAATGTGAATGAAACAAAATGAAAACAATAATAATAATCTGGGAACAAGAAGGTTTATGACTTGTTTAGATACCGCGTGCTTTCTAGTTCTAGTAAATTAAGTTTAATTGTGCCATATCTGGTTAAATTCATCTAGACACATGCAGAAATCAGGTTTGTGGCATTGTAGCTTTATGTAAAATCCTAGTGACACATGTCAACTAGACAACACAAATCAAATCTTGCTGCATTAGCTTTTCATGAAGTTGCAATTTGATTAAGGTAAGCGAAGTCCTGCAGGAGAAAGTGGCATATGAAATGTTTCAAAGTAAAAGTACCTTAGTTTCCCGCATCTCCGTGACAACATTCAGCAGCCTGCGGTATTGGTCCCTTGCTTCTGGATACTGAACCATGGACTTCACCCTAGCAAGGGCTTTTTGCAACCGTGCCTCTGTTTGCTTCCTGCCTTCCTTCAGGAAATCATAGTCATCCTCATTCGACGACGTATCTTGCTCACTAGAGGCCTGAGCAAGTGCTTCTTTTTTGAATCCCCGCAACCCACTCCCTTTCCGTCTCCATCGCAAAATTACCTTCTCTACGATACCGACGGACCAGGTTATCTTCCTATAATTCTTCCTCACCTGGTGTCCTCTCACATGGGCCTGTCCACCAAAAAATCAAAAATTATATTTCAAGAAAAGAAAATGAACTAACATAAGGATTTGTAAGGGAGAGCCCGTGAAAGAACAATTGAAAAGAGCCGAGGATTAGAGTTTTATTCTGCTGCCATCAAACTGGCCAAAATATTTCCGTTTTCCAGGAGACCAAACAGAACATTAGTGGAATCCCGAAAATCCAATGCTTCCACTCACGTACTGAAACGCATGGAAACATGTTGGATTCTACAAAACATACTGAAAAATTGGTTGTTTGGACACCTATTAAAGATATCCAAGAATGACATTTTCAACACTCCCCAAATTCTTTTGACGTATGATTATGTTTTGACTACATTTTCAAAGTATTTTCAAAATATTTCCTTTTCTTGCCAACGTATCAAAATAAAACTTTGATCTTTTAAAGAGCCAATAACTTTGCTTAAAGAAAAACAAAAAATATCACACCTGAATTTTCACAACTTGCTGCCGTAGTGTTAAAAATTCTTTCCTTCCCTTATAACTCCGGAATTTATTTTGGATCCGTACGGCGGCAGCATGCCCTGGCTCATCATGTCCCAGCCTGCTAGTCCTGACAGCAACAAATGAAAGAGCACGCTCATCTGGCATTCCTGATTTATTGTCACCGTACTCTTTGAGCTGCTTTCTTTGGAATGACTGCACTCTGAAGACTTGATGAATGCGCGCAGCAGCTTGAGTAGCATTACAGACAGCAGCTAATGAGTCCTTTAGTGACAGCCCATGTGCCATGTCCCCACCACTTACTGGAGTAGCT
This sequence comes from Arctostaphylos glauca, assembly GCA_019985065.2. Taxonomy (NCBI): domain Eukaryota; kingdom Viridiplantae; phylum Streptophyta; class Magnoliopsida; order Ericales; family Ericaceae; genus Arctostaphylos; species Arctostaphylos glauca. The sequence continues at coordinate 5,884,867 of JAHSPW020000008.1, forward strand.
GTTCGTTCCGAAACTGTTTGTACAGCTTTTATGCCAGGAATTTCACCAGCATCACCCTCTGTGGCATCCTTCAACTGAAGTGACGTCAGGTGAGAGCTCAAGGCAGATTCTGCTAGATAACCGGCAATCCCTTTGTGCCCTTCGCGGGAAGCTAGATCTGCTGGTGTTTGTCCAGAGGGGTATGTGGGAGTAGGATCCGTCACTGCACCAGGAGCCGCACTGAGGGAGATAAGGAAACCAACTGTTCTCTCCCTGATATCAACAAGAAGTTTGTAGAAGGACATGACCACCCAAAAATAAGAGGAAATCCAAAGAAGGGATTTCCAGAAAAAAGGAAACTGAATGTCGAGAAAGGTACACAATAAGATTTACTAAACCCGAACTTACAGCGCCTTGTCCCAGGAGAGGAAGACAAAATACAGACAGTAAAGAATTATTAACTCACTCCGGCCCACTTTGTTTGTCCAACTTTACTATGCTGGACATCTCAAAATTTTGCCAGTACTTGAAGTGGATGATATGTTGATCCGATTAAAGGGCACAATGAATTTGAACACTTTGTCCACTGGTCCTATTAGAGATCATTTGATTGGTGGGAAAAAAATTTCGAAGTTTTCTTAATTACACGAAACAACATGACTACCAAACACGAACGTTGTGATGCCAAAAATGAACAGACAAAATGACACGGAGGGAGTATGAACAGGACACTTACAAGAAGAAAACAGTAGAAACTAAAAATCAAGGCTCTTACCTGCCGCATGATGCTGCCCAGTGGAGTGCTGTCCACCCATTCACATCACGGAAGTTGACACTTACACCAGCAGCTAGTGTGGGTTGTATGGCCCAATCATAACCAAGTGCTGCTGCAAAATGAAGCACACCTTGGCCGCCCTCATCCAATACACTCGGGCCTTTTCCTCCTTCAGCAACCTTTTGAAGGAGCCATACATGTAGCTTCTCCTTCAACAGCTTTTGCAGCAGCTGCTCCTTCACTTTCTCTGGGGAGAATTCTTCTTCTGTGGTAAGCATTAACATTTGCTCCCACTCACTGCTGTCCTCGTTTAGTAGTGAACTGATTTTACTGCTCAGATGGGAATTCTCAACAGCAGAACTTGGGGGACTCACAGATTCCAGGGACAAGAATTTTCCAAATCGCATACGAAGTAGAATTTCGTTTGTGCTGCCACAGTAGATATCCAAAAAATCCACATCTTGAATGTTGTTATTAACTCTGTACTCAAACTCTCGCACTTCACTACATGCTAACCTATTCGAACATGTTACGTAGAACGGTACCCTCCCAGCCTTGTGTAATGGAGTATGGCAACGAAGTACGCCATCTGCTATTATCTCGACTGGAACTTCTACTTCTCCAAACATACATGACCACTTAAATCTTTCCACATCGCGCTGACTTGTCAAAAACTTTCCGGTAATCAACACCTGAGCATCAAACGCGTGATGGAAATAAAAAAAACCATTTCATTACATAGTGATACATCCCTCGGTCATTCACTTTCTTGTATATTGAAGACAGGAGAGTCAATTGAAATCACCATGGAAAATAGAGAGAATATGGCATACCTTTATTTCCGAGCCTGCATATGCCCAATTTGGTGAGAAATCAATAATGCTAAAGAGCTGATCCTGCGAGAGGGAGGGACCCAGCATATAGGGTTCTAAGTGCGCTTGGGGGACAATGCGGGAATCATCTACTCCATCCTCTGTTTCAACGGTTTCCCAGTAGGCCCCAGAGCTGGACTGTACATGTGATTCATTTACATCTCCTAATTCCTTGCTCATCCATCGATCAAAACTATCAAGCTTCTTCAGCCCTTGTTTTAGAAGGCCATCAATATGAGGCTGTTTCAAAGGAGAAGGTTCAGCTTTTCCCTCTACTGTTGGATCGCACTCTAATTCTGAATCCAAAGCATTTCCATCTTCTGCACACTTGGGCTGTATCTGAAGGTCATTTTACAAAGTAAATACATTAAACTACCAATAAAGCTAACATACAGACCTGCAACTTTGTTAAAAAGAATTTAAAATTCAAACTAAAAGAAGATTCTAAATACAGTGCAAGAAAAGAGGACCAGCTCCAAATGGAGTGTGGTAAGGACAAACAAACCTAAGAAAAAAAGACATATACATGACAAAAGATCATACAACCTCTAGTTCCTAGTTGACATGACGCCTGAACAAATTTTCTTCAACGATGGTTTCAAGACACGAGAAAGAGCAAATAAGATGGTTAAACCAATAACAACAAAGACAGATTAGACAACCTTATTATCCAACAGCATGGACACATTAGCAGATTAGAGGACCTATCAGTAGATTAAAGAACCAACTGACAAAACCCTTTTCCCCAACCAGCTCCTGATAACTTTGTATTTCTAATTGCATTTGGGCAAAGTGAAACCATTTGAATCTCCTTAGGATTATGTGACAAACGGTCAGGGGATGATGGGCGCCCAAAAAGGGCAGCCGAAGGGGAGCGTGGTGTTGGGTGGGCCCAATGGTTCAATCACCATCTGATGGCGAAGGTGTCGCAGAGGTATCCTAGGGAGGTACCATGGGAGTAATTCAGGTGGTTGTGATCATACTATCATAGAGCCAGCTCACTTTTCAGGCATGTGAACTGTTTAACCACAGCTTGAAATCTGGCTGTAATATAGATGTCACAAATAGGTTTCAAAAGGCAGTCACACAGTCCACAGCCTCAAAAAACAAGCCGTCTCTATGACATTATGATCTCAAGCACCACCTGAACTACTCCCATTAACGTTGCCGGCCCACCCACCCACCACACTCCTCTTTTGCTTCCTTCTTTTTCCCCCAACATCCTCTGAATGTTAACGGCCTCTTCTTTTCCTTCATACTTTTACTGACAGTGGGCTAGGTTTATTGGAATTGGGAGGCTAATATATGGCCAGTCTGGAGCTGACTGCTTATGGATGGGTTAGTGTTTGCCAACGGGCTAAGTTGAGGTCTTGGGCAGAAAGATAGTTTAGTATTTGGGATGGACCTTTT